>PVLD010000697.1:0-247897 GCA_004027595.1 Dinomys branickii
AAATCAACTGCAACATTGACACGGCTCTAAGCATTTCCATACTGTGTAGTTTCTAGACTGTCTTTGCTTGTGCTGTGTGGCTATCATCCCAGGGATCCCGGCACTATGTGAAACATAAACAGTAGAAGTTTACTTGGCTCAGGCTCCTGGACAGTGCTAGCTTCTGTTCATGCTGCATCATCCATGGTTGAAGGTAGGAGAGGAGATTTAAAATCAAGAGAGTAAAAGGGAGCAAATTCACTTTTGTAAGCACTGTTCAAAGGGCTCACCTAGTCAAGCCATTGCCAAGAGCAGAGTCCTCACAAGCTAAGCACTTCTTACTTGACCCAGTACCCACACCCTGGGACATTAGAAATGAAATCTTTATGATATGAATGTTTGAAACCCACTCACACCATGCCACAAGCAACTCCTGAGCCCCTGTCCAGGCGTTTAACTGAAAAACAGCTGTCAAATTTCTTGTGGGAAAGGCAGACGATGCAAAATACTTGTTCTGAGCTGAATTGTGTCCAACTTGGAACACTGAACAAGCTTATGGGAGTCCATGGCCAAACATTAATAATGTGCATTTACTAAAATAAGAATATAGGCTCCAGTACCCTGCAAGGATTAATCCATTATATTTTACCTTACTGACACTTGCAGACCTGAAGTTTGATATTCTCTGATAGCCTTTTATTCCAAAACCTGTACAATTACTACACTTTTAGAGTACTATCAGTATTTTAAACACTGTGCTTTCTGAAGATAGATGTTAAAACACATCTGACATTTTTCTCTCATAAAGATTTATTTTGCACTAGAACCTACATTCTAGTTCTCAGAATTTGTTAAAAATTACAAGTCCCCACAAGACAGAGAAAAAGCAAAGTACAAAGTTTAAAATAATTGTTTTTCTCCTCTTTTAAGCCTTTCTTTCTGGTCTTAAAACTATCTTTTCATTGGAAAGTAGGATGACTAAACCTTAAATATAAAATTATATAAGAAAGGCAGCTTGGGCAATGACTTGATATGTTCTGTTGGCAGAATGTGCTGTGTCGGGAAGCCTGCCATTTTGGCAAGATTAAAGTCTGCATTTTTAGATAATATGATGGCATCTAGTCATAGCTGACCTATTGGATCTGCAGTGATTCATTGTGTAATTTTCTATAATGAAACTATTAACTTCTAAATTTCAACAAGGACCATAGACTTAGAAAAAAGGGAAAGAGAACTAAGGTTCTACATATAAATAAAGTAACATCTCACTGGCAGGAGAAGAGGGCTAGTCATGAAAACACCCTATATGAGACTACCATTCAGTTAACTGCATTACATAAGGGACATAGCTCCAGCCTTTAAGGTGGTTTCTCTTCCTCTGTCTCTGCATGAAAAATGTTAGGGGGAATAATTCACATCAACATTAGGGACACAACAGTGATGCTACGTAAGGATATATGATAAGTCACCCTAGACCGCTTTTCATAATATCTAATTCATTGTCTCTAAGCTTGTATTGAAAACTAGTTGATGTTTAATATGATATGCTTTCCAGAAACACTAGTGTATTTATAAACTTAGGTCAGGAATGCTACCTTCCATATTAAATTTGTTAACCCAACTAAAATAGTCCTGTCTTTTGGTGCTTAGTGAACCATGTCTTGTGTTAGAGTTGAAATAAAAAAGTTGGATTACAGAGGGGTTCAGGTGCCAAAAAACTTCACCATACTCTCATATTTGTATGCACTGAGAAGCTAAATATGAGAAACGCTTCATTAGTCTGTCCTTGTAGTCATTGTATTAGTTTGCAATCTTTCAATTTGCAGTTATTTGGAGATGTATCAAATGTAATGGGCTCTATTCAACAAGCTACCCTCTTTATTGGCTGCTTCTCACATGGTCAAGGGCATACTAAATATGTTCTTGGAACGATTCTCTCTTTCAATCACTGTGCCAGTAATCATTTAGGATACGAGTGGGTTCTTTTCATTTAGAACAACCAGGTGGCTGAAGAGAGCCAGTTAATAAGCAATCAGCAAAATCAAAAGCAATAATGAAGCCCTTCAAGGTTTTGTGCTGTAATGCCTGTACATAATCTTTATTTTGTGAGTGAATATATGGGAGGCCTAGCAGTTGAATGACTTTGCTGATGCCACATTCTTCTCTTTGTGAGTTTATTCAGCTTTGAAGTTCTCACAGCCAGGAGAGATCTAACATCTGTTTGAAGACATTACCTTCTCTTGTAAAAGGCGTGCACTGTTGCATTTGGGTTTTCTACTGATACCACAGTTTCAGTACTGCCTGTCAATATCTTTTATCTGCAGAAAAAAAGCAAAAAGTGGTGACTACAAAAGTATATGGAATCTATTCTCTAATTTGGAAAAATAATACATTATGTAATTAGAGAGACTTGCTCTGACACCTGTGTAGGACTTTAGATGTTAAGTTACAAGATTTTTCTTCCTCATCAAATCTACTTCGACTCAAAAGAGTTATTATATTCTGTGTTACTTTTACATAGATTGAAAAAGTACTTTTATGATTACCTAAGCTCATATTCCTTTTTGTTTCCTTAACATTATGCTCCTTTGTATGCCAGATCTAGTGTCACTCTGAATGAAATTCAAGTTTAAATCAGAAAAGATTTTCAAAAGCCTTGAGCAAATCTCCCTTTCTGAATTGTACTTTAGATAACTTTAGTTTTATGAGGTTGTGATTGTATCCCAGATTGAATAATAGTTAATATTCAGCAGAAGCCATACAGGGTCCTCTCAGGACCAGGTAACATTGTGAATAAGGCAAAGTGGTTGCCTCTGCTGCTTTACCGTTTTCTCTTTTGGCCCCTACATCTCCTTTAAGTGCTAGTATTAAAGAATCAGGGTCTTCTTCCTGCCAAGAATGGGAAGGTGGCATAACAACATTGTGTTGGTTCCTAAACATGGTTGCCATTTCCCAGGAAGATTTTATGAGGTGGAGCGAGAGATGAGCCTCCTGCCACTTCCAGGTCCTACTTGTGCACAAGAAAACATAACTTGTGAAAACATCCCAAATATTCTCTGTATGGCCTCAGGTCGAACTTCATGGTCTGTGTTTGACAAGTGATGGATTTGCAACTTTTTAAATTCGGACACAACCTGACGTTTGTGCTTTTCACCGTCAGACTCACTCCTCTTAACCTCGAGGATTTGTCTACTGTCTGAAAATTCCTCAAAGTCAAACACTTTTGTGTGTTCATTCATTAATGGTATGCGGGCACTCTAATTCAGACAGACAACTGTGACTCCATAGATTGAAAGAGTTCCCTGCTTTATACCTTTGTTTCAGTCCATTTCAGTATTAATGCAAACTATAAAGAAAAATAGAAAGTTCTAATCTTAAAATATTTAACAGATCCTACAGTAGTCAAAATTATAGATAAGTAACTCTAATTTATACACTAAGGAACTCTTATTATTTAGAATACACACACACACACACACACACACACGTGTGTGTGTGTGTGTGTGTGTGTGTGTAAGTGTATATACGTATAATTTTAATAAACAAGCAGGATTTAGTTAACAAAGACAAATTGTTCTATTTGCAATATGCTTTATCTTATTCATTAACATGTTTCTAAGACTTGTAAATGTCCAAGATAAGGACATAATAAAAAGCATTTCTCAACTGACAAGAAATTTTATCTTTAGAAAATATTTTCGGGCTGGAGGTACAGCTCAGTGGGCTAAGTGCTTGCCGCTAAGCACTAAGGCCCTGAGTTCGATCCCCGGTCCCGGAAAAAAAAAAAAAAGAAAATATTTTCAAGTCTTTGTGTGTTCTTTAGATTCATTTTTGATGATATGGTTTTTAATAGAACAAGAAGAAGATTGCCATTCACAAGAACTTTGGTCAAATTTGGGAAAATTATACCGATGACTCATTTTTGTACTGATAACTCATTTCATTCAAGAAATACATAAATACCAACAATATTCTAGGTAGTTACCAAATAATTTAGATAGCAAATATCTCAATTTCTCTGGTAATTTTTTTTTTGGTAATTTTATCTTATTCTCCAACCACACATTTATCTTTGAAAAATTGTTATCAAACAAAAATTTCTTTATTGTAGTTTTATAAAGATAATAAAGTACCTCTATATTAATCACTACTGTTGCAACACAGCTGAAGGGGTTGGGTCCAGATTATGGATGAAAGGATAGTCCAATCTAGAGTCCACAGGTTTATGTTACATGATATTTTATTGCCAATGTTTATTCCTCAAAATTTTAGCACTATGAAATATTGGCACAATGACAAAACCAGTCCAGAGAACTGATATTGAAGATTGCACCAGTATTTTCTGCTGCTTAAGATTCATTAAAATTGGAAATTTTCTTATAATAAATGGAAGAATACTACCAGGGAGGAGAAATTTGATGAGCTCCATGTGATACAGGGGAGAGAGACAGGAAACTGAGAAAATGAAGTTATTTTCTTTCTAAATAGGCACATTTAGGACAAAGGTAATCCCTCAGGTAGACCTCCGGTATGCTTTAGGACGATGCAGAGAAATGATAGGTGCTGTGCTTAGCTTCAAAATGCATGAAAACCAAGCACTCAACTCTGAAGATTTGGAAAATGAGCATGGCAAAAGGAGAGGCTCTGCAGGACTACCGCAACAGCAGCCATTTGAGAAAAATAACTTACTTTGATAGGATTTAGTGGAAAGCAAAAAATAATCAGACACCATCTGAACATAGGCATATGCTTCTACCAACAAAGTCAGTGATCTCTTTGCTAGTCTATGCTCACATGATCTGTTTCTTTCCTATTCAGTTATTCTCATCATCTGCAAGATATAATTATATTTAAGTAAGGATCTTATTACTTCTCACCTTCTTTTCTTGAGAACTTCTTCAGAATTTCTTCTTTCCCACACCATTAGATTTTCCCCTTTGTCTGCATGTTTCTCCTTTTCCTATGAATGTGATATAACATATTCTTTCTCAAGCTAAAAAAATAATAATTCATTCAATATCATTCAACCTGCAGCCTCTGCCTTAAGAATTTTGCTCAATTCCATAAGAGGGAAAAATACCTTCAACAGTGCTGATGGTATTGGCCACTTGTGATTATTTTCTCAAATTAAAACTTAATCAGAATCTTCTTTCCCACCATTTTAGAAATCTGCTTTTCCTCAAGGTCACCACTGGTCAACTTAATGGTATTCCAACGTCAAGTATTAGAATTCAGCTCACTTGACTTTTGTGAGATTTGAAGCACTTGATCCTTCTCCTGTCTCTGAAATAATTTTACCAACTGACTTTCATCATGTTTCCCTACTTGTATTCCTCTCTCATAAATGCATCTTAAATTCATTACAGAATGTCTCTCATCTTTCTCCTTGATAAAATTTTGAGCACTATAGGAAATAGGCCCTAGACTAATACCCCGCTCTTCTTATTCTTTTGTTAAGTAATTTAACCCAAAATTACAGTTTTATAGTGATCTTCATTATTCCCAAATAATACCTTGAGGTCTAACTTTTGAAATTATACCAAAAATACCACTCATAAACAAAAATCTGATAAGTTGGATTTTTCAAAATTTAAATGTTTTGCTGTTTGGTAGACATTTTTAAAAGAATAGGGTGAGAAATCATAAATTAGGAGACCCATATCTGATCATAAATTTATGTCCTAAATATGTAAAAAAGCATTGAACAAACAACTGTAGCTAAAAGGACAATAAACTATAGGGAAAATATTTAAATATTTTACAAATATAATGTATGAATGGATAAAAACACAATATTCTCAAATGTATCAATTTCTTAGGAAAAGCTTACTAAAACTGTCCTGTGATATTATGTACAGCAATTATAATGGCAAATAGATAAAAATTTTTAAGAAATCTACATTAAAAACTTCTAGAAATATGGATAAAAAAAAGTCCTTGTGTCTTACAGAAGGTAATGTAAAACAGTGTGGCTGTTTTAACAGCGATTTCTTATCAAGTTAATATTATACTTAACTACAGGACCCAAAAAGATCACTCTCATTTATCTATGAGAAATAAAAACTTTGGTTCAGAAAATTCTTTATGTGAACATTTAAGACAGCTTTCTTCATGATCACCAAAAACTGCAGAGTCTGGTGTATGCAAACTGGTTTATCCACACAACTGTAGCCTTCCGTGATCCAGGCTAAAGTCTGTGAAATCTTTATTGCAACCTGTTCTCTGTGGTCATTGCACCTTCACTGCTGTAGCAAATACACTAAACATTTTTGACCTAAAGATAAGTGAATAAAGTGAGGGCCATGCATAAGTACATTGAAAACTTAAAACGTTCGGAAAATAGTTAAGTAAAATATGGCAGTAAAAGCCAAGCCAGGTTGGTACCCCTTCATCCGGGCTGCTAATATTTAGATAGAACAGGTGCAGGACTCAGAGCAGAAGGTCCTCTTTCAGGTTTAATAAAGGCAATAGCCTTGGAATGGATTTTTCGTTCTCTTTCTTCAACCCTGTCCTCTTTTACTCACACATAATCAAGGGTAGTCCTCTGTGAATGTGTCAGACTGTGACAGCACTCTGCATGAAACCACCAATCATGTTCCATCTCAGCATCAAGGCCAGCAGCCTTATAATTGTCTAAATTGCCATAGATGACCAGCCCCTGCCTGATCACTTTTCTGACATTGCTCAACTCCTCTCCTCTTTTTATCTGTACCACAGTTATACTTGCCTCTTTCTGATCTTGCCACGCATAACTAAACTCCTGCTAAGTCCTTATTATTATTGAAAATAAGCTTCTGGTATTCTCCAGCTCACCTTGACTCCCCAGTCATCTAATGTCCATGTTGCAAAGTTATCTTTTAAGGTCCCAAATCTGAGCTGATTGTCTAACTAACAATGATTTCAATGGTTTTCTTTTGCAATTCATAACTGTTAAATTGAATAATGAGTATATTATATGTTCTGGTAATCAGTTTTGATAAAGAAGTATTTACAGATGAGACCATGCTCTTTCTTGGGACCTGAAGCTACTTTCCTCTTTCTATTGTAATCTTCCACCACTGCAAATAATACCATCTTTCCTATACATTGGCCTTCTTACCTGACTTCTCCGTCTACCTCCTCTCTGATTTCCTTCTCTCTCTCACCTTCCCATTTGCTTTTACCCAATCTCCATTCACTGACTCAGATTTGCACAGTGACCATTTAATAGAAAGACTTCACAAATCTGGTAGAGAATCATTTCAATGAGTAATTAATGTTGCATTTTAATATTTCTCTATTATATGGAGAGAATAATAATCAGCAATGCAGATTAGTAAAATCTGCAGCCTCTTGGAGTGAAAGAAATATGAGTCCTCTTCTAAAAAGAATCAGTGGCACTTAAGCTACCATTGATAATGATAAAAACACTAACCTCCAGGATTAAAACCATAACTTCTTGATGCTTGAATTCCTCTGATAAATAGTTTGACTTTGTTAATATGTATAGGCATGTACATCAGTGGTGAATTAGAAAGGGTTACTACAATCATGCATCTTTCTCACTATAAAGTATAATCTTTTTCCTGTTATTTTAATCATATTTCAGAAACTTCAGAATAAGTTGAATAGTAATTGAAATATATTTTATAATATTTGATTTTCATTCTTGGATAGAAGTGCCAAAATACCCCTTACATTTAGACCTAATACCAGACAAATTTTCTAAATCACTTTACTTTCTATCAAAAGATTATTTTCTCAATTTCAAGATTTTAAACCACCAAACTTTTAAAACTGAGATTTAGTTTTAAAAATATCATTTGATAATAAATAGATTGCCCTACACTATGTACTAAAGAACAGCTTGACTCCTTTGGATTAAATTTTTATCGCAAAATGCAAATAATTTTCCATTTCTTATAATTTATGATATTATTACCATATCCTGTTACATAAAATGACAATGAGAAAAAGCTCTCCTGCTGCTACAATCTGTGCTGAGAAGCTTCCTCCCAATATATTGTATCCATAGCTGAAGCTACAGGAAGCAAGAATTTTCTGTGTTTGCTCGATGATGCTAATTCTTGGCCATAATAGACCCTAAAAATATATTTGTTTGCTAAGCTCCAATAATAAACAGACCAAGCTCTCTCAGTAAAAATTATGCTTTTAAGACTCATTTCTGCCTGTCAGCTTTCTTTGTTTATTATTATTGGCATTTATTTCCTACTTACACATAAATAAATTCAATAGAAGTTGTTATATGCTACGATCAATATGATGCACAGCTCAAGACCAATTATGCGTCTCCAGACTGTTGAAATTCTTTTCTGATTTTTAGAACTATATCTAATTGAAAGAACAGGAAGTTACAAGGCATGTAAATAGCACACAGCTTGGTGTTTCTTCAGGCATTGGAAGGCTATGACCCATTGAATAATTGCAACAAATTTAGCTTAAAGATATAATCTCCCTTTACTGGAAATGCTGGAGTTGGATAACATCTCATGTTCAAAACAGATCGGAAGAGCCAACAAGCTAAGGAGGCGAGATCAGCTTTATAATCAGGAAAAGTCTGAAAACAGAAGATATGGGGGACACAGAGCAGATTGGTACTATGAAGGTTGCTTTGTTGGTATGATTAAAGCACAATGGACTTCCTTCTCATGCTGTGTCAGGAAAAGTGCATGTGTTTTGACTTTTTACTATGAGTGCCTAGGTTTGTGGAATCTTTCCATTTAAAAAGTTGAGCTTCATTTTGTGGCATGTAGCATAAATGACTCCGTTATGGGCTCGGCCCAGGGTAGGAAGATAGTGCAAGACACCACACAATGTATTAACCATTGCTACTCTCTTATCATCTTGTTTTGTAGTTTTGTTTCATTGTTTTTATTGGATTTTTTAAAATAAAAAGAAGAATGATCTCTGATAAACACATGACACTTTCTCTTCTCCTATCAGAGTTATTCTCATTCAGCATCACCTCAATCTGAGAAAAGCCATCTATGAGAAAGCAACAGTTAACATCTTTCTAAATGATCAAAAAATGAAAGCTCTCCCTTTAAAGTCAGGAACAATACAAGGATGCCTACTACCAACACTCCTATTTAATATAGTTCTAGAAATATTAGCCAGAGCAATTAGACAAGAGAGAGAAATAAGAGGAATAAGAACAGGAAAAGAAGAAGTAAAATTATCATTATTTGCAGATGAAATGATACTCTACATAGAAGACCACAAAAACTCCACCAAAAGTGTCATAGATTTAATAACTAAATTAAGTAGCATAGCTGGATACAAAGTTAACACTCAAAAATCAGTCAACATCATGCTAATTTTTTATCTCACCTGCAACCTGTGAACAGTTATCTCAGAGTCAGTAATAGCAAGCCTAGTTCTGTTACTATAATTCTCTGATCAGACTAGAAATACTCTGTATATGTTCTTATTTTAGATGCATAGTCAACAACCCAAGATAATCTTTTAGAAGTTCCTTACACTCGCCTTTGTCAGCGATGTCCCTATTGCCATGACGGGAAATATACTCTTCAATCTCAGGAATTAGGGTCTGATAATACAGTATATGTTTATGTGAATCACTGCAGTCAAGATTCAGGCCTGCAAATCTGAGTCATGTCATTCAGTCTTATGCATTTCCTTAGTGTGAAAACTGAGAGCTAGGGACATAAAAAAGCAGATTTTCTTAGAGAATCCCCTCTTTCAAGGCTGAGATTTGTAAGACATTTAAATCCTAGGGTGCAGAGGTAGAAGTTCTACTTTCTTTGTTACATTTGTAAAAATTTTCTCTAATGAATTTCTTTGTCTCTTGTGCAGTTGAAATGTTCTAATCAGAAATATAATATACTACATTGTAACTGCAAACTAATCTCTGAGACAGGGTCACATTTCCAGTCTTTGGAGCACCACACTTTCAGAGTAGAGACATGACCTGACCATGGTCTCAGTTGTCCTGGCAGAGGCACTTTTGCATATTATATGAGATGATTCTCCCCAGAACAGGACTTTATACATACTAAAGGGTGTATATTTCCTGTAATCCTTAGATATCTATTGCCCCCCATTAATGAACAACCTAAAACAACTGTACACATTTACAATTATTCCATATTGGGCCATACTAACCTTGGTTAAAAACTCTTGTCCTAGTGGCTGATTGCATATTTGAACAAAAGGGGTAAAATGTAATCAGAGTTTAAAAATATGCAGCTAGAGACCATACTTAGAGGTGAAATAAATCAGACTCGCGTTTGTAAACATCATATTCTCCCCATAGGGTAAGAAACTGAAAATGTAAATAAAGTCCAACAGCTACAATAGATATTGTGAAAGGGAAAGAAACTGCTCAAAAAGAAAGAAAAACAGGTGATGGAAGAAAGGAGAAAAAAACGGAAATAGATATAGATATAGATATAGATATACTCACACAAGATAGCTAAGATAATTTTATCACTAATTTCCATTAGTTCATTGAAAGGAACAGTTATGCCTTCGTTGTTTGATCAGTTTTGCATGCCTGTACCTGGTCATCAGAGCGACTACTTCGAAGATAACAATACGCAATATAACAACCATTGTTAATGTCCTAACATCTTGTTTTGAAATTCTATATCGTTTTTGTTGTTTTTAAAATTCCTTTTCACATAAAAAACATACTTCCTTTCCCTTCATTGCTACTATTGTTTATTTAACATACAAGTAACTGCTGTGTCCAAACGCTGTGGGGCAGCACTGCCGCGACAGATGCTATAGTGGGCGGTGCGCGCGGACGTCGCACTTGCTTTGGCCTGCTCGCTGCATCCATTTCTATACTTTCTTCCTTAGGTTCGAGGAGAAGTTTACAAGGTCGCTTGGAGTCGGACAACTGAACCGCCTGTGTCGTTGCGCCTGGGAAGATCGCAGACATCTGGTTTCGTCACACGCAGTCCTCTCTTGTATTTTGTGACTTACGCCCTCTAGATAGCCCTGTGTTGTAATTCTCATTTTCGTGTTCCCATCACACAGGTCAGATGACACTCTTCCTTCAGGTCATAAATTTATAGAAAGGCTGAAAAAATAATGGAAGAAGGATTTTTGCATGAGCCTGATGCACATCCTCAGAAAACAAAGATTCGTACGCTAATTTTCAGGCTAATGACTTTGGTTGTTTTTCGTTTGCTTGTGTTCAGAAAGTCCCCATGTAGTCCACGTGAGTAAAGTCCAGATTATAATAATCTCTAAGAGGTTTTCCCTCTACCAGTGTGGTCTGTTTTGTGTTATATTTTGAGAAGAGGCGCTAGAGATGCACTAGAGAAGTGCTAAGCATGTGTTCCACTACTAAGCTCTATCCCAGCGCAATTTGCTTTACTTAAAATTACCTCTTTTCCCACCTTTTTAGGCTCTGATAAGACTATGCTAACTATTCAAATATGACAGCTCCCAAAGAACTAAACAACTATGTGTAGAAACAGGCAAAGTTATAAAATCACACAAGGCCTGCATGCAAAAATAAATAAATAAATAAATAACAACAGAGAAACATAGAAATAGGAAAATAATTACCCAAGCTGAGTATGTGGCACAGCCTTCCCCAGACCCTAAGCCCAAGCAGGGAATTTACGAAGTGAGAGGATCATTTTGGAGAGCTAGGGGTAGGGAAACCCGGAAAGCATCAGTAGAGGCTCGTTTCCAGTGGGAAGAGGACGAGAACAGGGGAGACTCTACGGATCCCGGTGTGGATGACGGACACCAGGGAAAGATGAGCACCGGGAGGAGGTGGGACCTCAGTGTGGGGAGGGCACAGCCTCTCAAGAAAATCAGACACAGTAAAAGAGGGCAGGGTTTCCTCAAGCCTTAGCAGGCAAGAGGCAAAGGGAACTATGCTGAAGGTAAGTGTTAAATTGAAACTTGATAGCATCAAAGGATCTTGAGGAAGTTTAAAGAATCTTTTATTTCTAAAACTGCTGATATCGTTGGGAAAAAGACATTCTCTTTTCATTTATTTTTAAAGTTTGGTTCTGTTTGTTATTTCAAGTGTTTCTGCTGTCAGCAGCAGCAGTGGTTATAGGAAGGAAGCTGGATACACACAGATATATTTTGAAACTTGGAAAATTTAACCTAAAGTACATTTGAGCTTTAGAGTACCCTTGGGGAGGGGGAGGCTGAATTACTTAGAAGGTGAATAGTGGGATTCATTACTAGTATGACTGCTGTAAATCTGACATAACCCAAAGTATTCCCTTGCTGTTGAGAAGCTTAGAAGCTGTATACAGTAATGCAGTTCTATTTAAGTGATTTTTTTACCCAACCATTCAAGCCATCAGCAAACCATATTTTCTCCCTACATAAAAGATCACTATGTTCATAGATACAGAAGAGGGGAATATTCTTTGCATAGTCTCCTAATCTTATTTTAGCTCTTTTGAATTCTTATGATGTAAAACTATATTTATCATGACTCCCATAAAAATAGATTTCATCAATATTCTACATATGTAAAGAAATCCCTATGTATTTTGTTTTTGCTAAGACGTATTCTTTCATGAGTGCTGATAGTGGATCATGAAGAGACACTTTCTGTGATTTTTACTTTATTACACATGCAAGATAAAATCTGCTGCATGAAATATAAATTTAACACTATGAGGCTGCTTTGTTTTTAAAGATGATATGAGAAATTCAGAGCCAGACTGCTTCTATAGCAAGTTTTTTTCAAACACTGAATAGAAAATAATAGTTACATTCTTACAAAAACTTTCCCAAAAAGTAGCACAGCATTTGTTAAAATGCAACAAGCATAACAGTAATACAAATACCTAACTAGAAAGTTGGAAAAAAATATATGGCAATCTTCTAAACATACATAATGATGCTCAAGAGACTGTTTAGGAAGTCATGGTAAGAGAATGTAAAGTCAGCATATGAAAGGCATTTGTGTAAGTTCTGCTATTATCAGCCAGTAGCAGAACCCAAAGAGCAGATGTCTAGCCCTATGCGCCTCACAAATTCAGCTGTCCCTGTTCTCTGACTAGATGACTTAGGAAAATATTTGCTGCTCTTACAAATGCACTTGCCAGGTCAGAGATTGCACACAAGTAATGCTTCTTTGTTGCTCTCCTTTCCTGGTGAAGAGTGGCAGGCAGGCTTCCTCTGAGAACTATGTTCCACAAGCACCTCCCATTGTCTCCACCGTTCTCTAAGGCCACGGTGTCCTTTCTGTTCAGCTGGCAGTAAGATGAAAATATGAGGTGTGTTTTCTTTACTATCCTAGCAAAGGTGACACTGATCACTATATTCATATATTTAAATCTACCCACAGCATTCCCAGTTCTGATTGTTGTCCTGTTTCATTTTGTGATGATCTAATTGGATCACTTACCTTGAATTGTCTTTCTCAAAAATGTACCAGACTGCATGAAACATTGATCATATGATAGCCCTGTGTCTTGTCACAATGCTCTTAGAAAGCTTTCAATTATTTTTATTATTGTTTGAGCTTGATTTGTTTTTATAAGAAGGAAATGAATATGACAATACCGAATACTATTTTGAACTGGATACCATTCTACATACTGTTTAAGGTAGATAGCATAAGGAAAATATTAGCAACTCTGATCATTAAAAACGGTGTGATTGTCTTTTGAACACATTTCAGCCACACATAAAAATAATAATTTCAAGTAAATATGCTATATAGTTTTATTCAAAATAGCATACATAGCAATTTTTGATCCTGGATAATATAGAATTGCACAAATTCTTACATGGATTATTGAAACAATCCCAGATGTTTCAGTGTCTTAATATTTAAAGTATTGGTGAATATTTTAAGAACATGTTGGAGAAGATTAAAATATTTAGTAGCAGTATGCCTTAAAGGAAGAAGATATCTGAGGACTTCTGATGCCCAAAGTTAAAAGAATTGGTGTATGGGCCTTTAAAAGCCCTTATATTTTCTCAGAGCTATAATAAATTCCCCTGCAGAGTACAGCTTGAGTATATAAAAATTGTTTGAAATGAAATCATAAAGCAAGTGAAAATGTAGTAATCGGCCCTATAAGCAATATTACACACCACTTCCTGAATCCGAGCATTCTGTGATATCATGAGAATTTGCTGATGAAATCTATCTCTGAAACAGAACTTAACATGACACAGTGTCGCGTTCCTCGGGTAAAGGCAATATTCTATCTCTTGAAGTGTAATGAAGGCTACACCCCATTAAAGTGCAATTGTCAACTGGAGGGAGCGATACAGTTTGGCTATGTCAGAATAACAGAAACAAACAGAACAGTACATGAATTTAAAAAAAATATCTTGGAACAGCAACATGTATATTTAATAAGATGTCTTCTACCTTGACTTTTTCAGAATCAAAAAATGTTAAATATCAGTAAGATAGATACAACCCATTCAATTTATTTTCATCCAGTCTGCTGGCCCCTACATCAATCCTCTTTCTGCTCCTCATCCTCAATCCAAAAGTAAAATAAACATAGCTGTCAGATGTCAATGTCTAGTGAAGATTGTATAAAATCTTAAATGTTTTTGAACTTTTGAATAATAGCCTGACCAGTACATTCTAAGCTGAAACCTCATAAATTCTTAAATGTACTGTTCAATGGCAAATGTTCTGAAACCTTCCCAATAATGACTCATGCCACAAACAGGAAAGCATGAAGAAATGAATGTCTTCATTTTTTAATAGAAAATGTCAAAAGTTTTTCTTTATTTTTAATGTCTTGCTGAACTGAATGATCTGTCATTTTTGAATGTTTGAGGATTTGCACATTGCCAAAGTTTTATAGATTGTCTTCAGTGGATTGTTGTCTGTTAGACACACTTCCATTCACTAACATATTGCTGGTCATTCGTTAATAATTGAGACAGTAACTAGCAATACACTTAGATAACTTAATGCATATTACTATTTTCTAGTACTTCTTAATTCAGGTACCACAAAGAAAGTTATACCAAAATGCCCTTAAATATTATATCAAACCAGTACTTTTTCAAATACACTAAAGAATAAGATTGATAAGCTTCCTAATAACTTGATAGCAGAGCTGTAGCTACTAGTACATCTTTTATCTAGTTCTAATTTATCATGTATCTAGCATTTTTATCTTTCATGCTCATACCCAACCTGCAAAAATGTTAAAAGTGGTCATTAACTTTTCCATTTGACCTACAAAAATAGTGAGATTGGCTGAAACAATCTGACCCTATTAGAAAGACAGTATGGTTTGTATGTGTAATTTATGACTAATGCAAAGGATGTACCTTTTCAATTATTTGCTGTAATGTTTTGGTGGATTACTACACTAACAAGTATATTTTTCCCCAAATAATTTAGCCTTCTCTTTGTATCACTGTATTGTCTTGCTCAAAGCCAAACTGTTTGCTCAAAAATAAACTGTATTTTGAATATCATCTTGATATAAATGATTGAAAATGTTAAGTGTGTGTAGATGAAATAGAATTTATAAACAAATGATGCATTTTGGTGCATGCAGCTCTGATGCAAATGTCCCTATGAAGACAATGTGATACTGAACCAAAAGATGTGTCTGTAGGACCCAGAGTCCTAGTTAGCATAGAAAACCCAACCTGTACCCAGATACCTGCAAACTATATCCATCTCCCCACTATGTGTGTGAGTGTTCTGAGTTCTGTGTAGATCACTCTACAGAGGCCCCAGTGAGGACTTTGGCTGCCTCACTCTCCTTGGAATAAAGAGTGTCTGCGAGGAAAAGATCAATAGATGCATAGCTTGTAGGAAGCAACATTTGAGGTCAGAGCAAAGGACTGAGCCAACTCTCAGAATAAGCCAACACCTGCCTTTTCATGACCTCACACAATTGCTTTCATAGTCTACTTAATTCTAAAACTTGAAAAAGCATCTCTTAAACTGGAAGATTCATTAGAACTTCATCTGCTGGGTCCCAGTGCCAGGGTGGAAGATCTGAATGAAACCTGAGAGTTTATAACGTGAAGTCGCGAGGACATGATGCTATTCCACCTTTCAGAAGTTCTGCCTTTGCTTCCTGTTCTGTGTAGTGACAGAATGAGTCTAAACACGTGTGTGCAGAGCAATGATTGAGTCCGACTACTCTTAGGGGTCTGAGTGGCATCTTCAGACCAGATGTTTGATAAATCAAATTCTAAATTTTAAATCTAACTCTAAAATGTACCCTCAAACATAGTATTTATATTTTGGCTTAAATTATAGCAAATCACACTCAGATAAATTAGGATATGACTCATAATCTCTAAGACTATAAAATGTGTGCTCATTTCATTCAAACATATGTTTGTATTTAAGAAATAGATACCATCATTAGGGCTTAAATCAATATTTTACAGTAAATCCACTTAGTAAAAGAAAAATTTAAGTTAAATTCTCATAAACCTAAGGAATTTTTAGGGCTAGAATATTTCTTAATATACAATAATTTTTAAAAATCAGAGTGTCAAAATCCAGGTGCTAATTTATTTGAAATTACAAAAATTTGATAGAGAAACAAACTAAAATTAAATTTATAGAACTTTTAAGGAAGAAAAACCAACAGTAAGAGTTTCAAAAATACCTGTCAAGTTGAAATGAATATAGTCCACGTTTTCTCTGCCACCTGCTGAGACTAATGGAAGTCAAATGCTCATAAGAAGAACACCATACTATCATCTTATAGAAAAATTTCTCCATTTGTCAAATGAAAAACATTTGCAACAATGAGTTTATTTCTTATGTGTTCAGTATAGCTTGGATTAGGCACTGCAGTGCATATTGTAAGTGATAGACCTGGTATTGCATGCTACACACACACACACACACACACACACACACACACACACACACATCCTCCTAGCTTGCAGTCAATTTTACATAGTAGGAAGTATTGTAATAGCCAACCTCACTTTATAAATGAAGGACCTGAAACACTGTGCAATTAGCAGAATCATCCACGTTTACATAGTAAATGACTGAATGAGGTTTCAGGCCCAGCATCTATATACTTTCCATCCCTCAAATGCATGCTCAACACAGCATAAAGGAGACCATCATGGCTTGAACAGAGCGGATCAACTAAAACAGAGAACGCAGTGACAAGAGTGTAGGTGGGCAAGCCCTTAAGGTTTTTGGCAGCCATGGCACGTTGTTTGGCTTTATTTCTGAGTAAAAAAGGAAACATAAACTTCCGAGTGGAAGATGTGATCTGAACCACTGAAAACATTCGCTTTCTCTTTGATGAACGTAGTGCATTCCTCCCTGGCAACTGGTGACAACTTTTTGAATTCAACTGCGCAGTGGTTGACCTAATGGGTCTTAGATGATCAGCTCTGTGGAAAGGGAGGATAGAACGATGGGAAATGAATGCAGAGCTACACAGTCCTGGCCTGCACAGCTCTCCACGCGCACTCATTCATTAAAAGACACATCACTATCTCTCTGTTGTTATTCTTCACTCTTTTCTACTCCTTATTGCGCACAATTTGACAAACGTAGCAGTCATGCGACACCAGCTTCCCTTTGAAATGTTCTTGCTTAAAATCTTTTACCAGCTTCCAGTCTTCACAGAACAAATGCCCAACTTCTCATGTATTTTACGTATGCTAGTTACTAACATGTGCTAAATTTAAACTACAATTAATCCTCCTTCGTGTCTTGTAGAAATATGACATTCCTATAAATAAGTGCTGGAGACATTAGTGTGTCCATTTATGGATTTTCGCAAATTGAGCACATTTTGACAATTGATCACCAGAGCAAGGAACATGACCTGTAGCTCACGCACCTTTATATCACTATTGCCTTACCTCTGCACAAAAGCATAAGCGCTGTTGTCCTAATTTCTAATACCGTGGAAATATTTGTCTTATAAATAAATGTGTGTATATATGTACGTAAAACAGGCATTATTTTAAATACAATTATTGATAGTTTCTCTTACAAAGGATATGTATAAGGTGGGCTCAAAATAAAAGGTGAATGTTTGAACATTTTGTAAGACTCTTAAAATTAAAAAGATTAAAGTAAAACACACATATTGTAAAAGGGAAAGAAATTGCTCAAAAGGAAAGGACAACTGGGGTGAGGGAAGAGAAAAGAAAGAAAGAAGGAAGGACAAAATTATATATGTACATGTACACAAGAAAGTTAAGATGATTGTACTGCTCATTTCTATTTGTTTATTCAAAGGGGCAGTTGATGTTTAATTGTTTGATCAATCTGACATGCCGATCTGGTTAGGGGAGTAAACAATTTGAAGATAACAATGTATAATAAAACAACCAATATTAATTTCCTACCACCTTGATTGAAATTTCATCATCATTTTATTGTTTTTGTGTTGTTTTGTTTATGTCTTTGTATTTGTAAATTTATTTTTGTACTTTTATCTTTAAAATAAAAAAAAATTCCCTAAAAATACAGCCCTTGCATTTTCCACGCGCTTATCCCATTGTTCTTACCATTTTCTGAAGCAGTTCTAGAAATCTTTTACTGTGTGTTTAATTCCAACTGTTGTGTCTGTTTGGTTGTCTTGAGTGAATACAAAATAGTTTCCTCTCATTGTCATTTTGACATTAGGGAAGTGCCAGAAATAATATGATGCTAGATCCAGTAACCAAGGTAGATGAAGATATACCATAGTATTTTTTATAACCTGCTTCCCACTGGATGGCACAGGTCAGCATCATTCCCTGGTGTTTTGATCACAACTTGTACACAGTCACGAAAGACTACATGCAGTCATGAAAGAAGAATTTCTAGAACTTTAGAAAGTTGCAAGAGTGATAGGTAAGTGTGCTCACAGCTAGGGGGGTATGTTTTAATGGGAATTAATAGCAGTGAGTCTTTTCTTGCAATAGAAGTTTTAAATATAAATGTTCACATATTGTGATAAAAATCACATATATGTGTGTATGTAAATAAATATATACAAGTATATTTTTAAAATATTTGTGCTTTTGTATATATGGCAGAAAATTATGGATATGGGTTAGTTATCTACATAGCTGTGTGATGGTGTCACTAATTTTTCTTCTTCACTAATTTCAAATTATAAATATACAACAATTGCTTACCAAATGTTCTGCTAATGGGCCTTTGTTAGTTTTGAAGTTATAAATAATATTATAATATAATTTCTCAATATGATTGTGGTGATCTTTTTTAGGCATTGCTCTATGATCTACACGAGTGAAATTGTTGGGTCATAGTTTTTACAGGTTTTAATCCACCACATATCTCCAGTTTCCACTTGCAATTTAGGAATCTGATGTTCCACATGTATGAGAAATTGGACAGCATTTCAGGTTCTATAGCCTTCTCCTTAGGGAATACAATGGGTTTATCAGTTTACTATTGAATCATAAAACCACAAAAATGTTCAACCAATTTTTTGCTTCAGGACTCACACTATTTTTATTTCCAATATATTGGAATAATCTCTGGAACCCAGGAGCTTCCATGAGAGAAATTTAACTATCTTGTCATCATGCTGGGGATACCCTGTGTACATTTTCTTGGTGATGTTTTCAAAAGAATTCACATTTTCTGTGATTCCTCTCAGAGCTCAGCCACATGAGAGAATGCAGATGTGACTCTTTAAGGAAGTATATCAGCTGAATGAACCTGGGCAAATTACCTCTGAACAAACACAGTTATATCCTCAAACCCCTGCCTTGTAATACACTCCCAGTGGAAATGGTTCTTCACATATGAAGTTTGAGAACACAACAGTTAGTTCATAACATCTAGTGTGTAGTTTATCATAATATTAACATCTTCAATTAATAGGGAGCATGTGTGATAATTATTAAATATTGATGTATTAACAAAAATTCATATTTTTGAGTATTACTTTAGGTTTTAATCAATATCTTTTTTCTATTCAAAGTTCCAGTTTAAGATACTATATTAAATTTAGTCCCCACACATTCCCAGATCTCTCTTGGCTCTGACAGTTTCTAAGATGCTATCATTTTGGTGGTGTATACGAAACCACATCAACATATTATACTAATATTATACTAGATTTATATAATAATATATTTATTTTTGAGTATATATTTGTTTATATTTATATTTATATTATTCATATTTATATATGATCCCGTTTAACTTAATTTTCAAGGTGGAAAATCTATATCCAATTTTATCCCTTCATTCCTTCCTTTGTTCCTTCCTTTCTTCATTCTCCCTCCTTCCCTCCTTTCTTCTTTTCTTTCTTTCCTTTCATCTTTCTTGCATTTGCATGTCCAATTTTTCCAGCACCCTTTGTTGAAAAGAAAAAAATAAAAGATTTTCCCCCTTTAACTGCCTTTGAAATGTGGTCAAATACAAGATAACGGTTTCTATAATTTCAGTCCTACAACATTTTTCTTTCTCAGTGTTGTTTTCAAATCTTTTGTCTCTTCATTCTTTAAACTGATTCTCATTGTTTCAGATTTTAGATCAATTTTATAATTAGTTGACGTCTTTGATGATTTTGCTGAATTGTTGATAGGGGTTATGTGGAATTTTTATATCAAATTGTGAAGAATTTCCATCTTAACAGTTTTGAAGTGTCCCATACATGAACCTGGGTTATATTTATGGTTAATTTCTTCTTTAAAAATGTAATGTTCACTATGGTTGGAATTTTGTGCTTACCATTTACTATACATATTTTGTTAGATTTATATCTGAGTGTTTTATTTTTATGATACTGTGAAATTGTGTTTTTCTTTCAAATTCTAATAGTTTACTGATTGTGTATAAAATAAAATTGACTTTCACAAATTGACTGTGACCCTTATAGCTTTGCTATACTCACTCATTACTTGCAGAAATTTTTGTAGAACTTTGGAATGTACTCCATAGCCTGTCATATGTAATTTTATAGGAATGGCAATTGCATTATCTCATTATCAATCTATAAGATTTTTATTGTGTGAGTTACAATTTCCTGGTATAGAAATGATGACAGAAATTTTTGGATTTGGTTCTTATCTTAGAAAGAATGGAACAAGCCTCATGACTAAGTCTACTGCTCTAATTTTTTTGTAGATTATCAAGTTGAAGAGTTTCCCTTGTAGTCTTTGTTAGCTAAGTGTTGGTATCATGGACTCATATTGGATTTTTCAAAAAAGTTTTATTACTTCAGGGTGATAATTCTCCCTCACCCTGTTGATAAGGTGACCTAGATGGTGTTCATTAGTTGACTTTCTCATATTGAACTATATCTTTATACACAGAAAAAAATCCCACTCAGTCTTGGTGGAAGGGAGTGGTGGCACAAAGCTGCTATTTCATGACAGCTAGGCAAAATAGCAGGAGGATAGTGCGAGACAGGCCACAGTGGAAAAGACCAGGAAACATATAGAGTACCTAAACTCATGGATCCATGAACTACCCATTACACACTGAGAAGTGTGCTATACCAGTTCTCTAGATATTTCTTAATCATGCTGACCTATCAGTAATAACAGTCACAATTATTATATATTTTAGATATAATTTGTTATGAAATAAAGAATATCAGACTGTAATTTTTTCTCATTATTTTGTGGATATGGTATTAAAGTGACACTTGCCTCATTAAACTGGATATGAAAATTTCTTTCCTTTTTTGTTTAAGAGCTGGTATATAACTTAACAATATTTCTTTTTTCAGTGAGTGGTAAAATCCATCACAGAATCTCTCTGGCTCTGTAGTTTTCTTATGAAAGATTTTTTTTTGAAATGCAGTGTCTTTAATGCAGGAATATTTAATGTATTCAAAGTATTCTCATACTTCTGAAGCTTGATTAATTTGTATTTTCAAGAAACATTTTATCTTCTAAGTTACCAAATCCATAGGCATAAAGTTTCTTAGTATAATTGTATTATCCTTGTGGGTATATAGAGTAACCAGTAGTGCTGTCTCTCTCCTATTTGTGATATGGGTAATTTGTAGCAGGTATCTGTTATCCTGAAAAATCTGACTAGGAGGTCATCAATTGTTTTATGAACAAAATCTTTAGATTTCAACTATTTTCTGAGTTGTTCATCATTATTTTACTTATTATTATTTTCCTTTCCTGTCTTATTTTTGTATATACTATTATTACAATTCTACATCTCTTTTATATTTTTGGCTTAATAGTTTTACTCTTTTATTTACTTTCCAGCAAGAAAACTTGGTCTAAATAGCTCACTTATTATCTTTTTATTGATGTAGACATTTTTATTTAACTTGTACACTTCAATAATGACAGTTTCTCTAAAATATGTGAAAATGTGGGGAAAAACACATCGTATCAATAGCTTTGTGTTTCCATTAATCCAAAATTGCATTATCATTTTGGCTATTTTTTTCTCCCAGGGTTTTTTTCTCCCCTATTATCTTGTCTTACATAGGATTTTAAAATTAATATTGTATTAGGGGATTTTTTTCATGATACTTTCTTTTCATAAACATCACTTCATACGGCTGCTCAAGGACAAAGAGCTTGCCCTTTGCCTCTTTCCTGCTGTTATACACAGATATCTACACATATTAGACTTTCAGCAAGTAATGTTTCTTTAGCTGAACAGTGTTACAGACATTGTAAGGAGAAAACCTTTATTGGATATTTGGTTCTTCCTGCCATACTGCCTAATATAGTTGCATGGCAAAGTGGAAATTCAATGAAAATTGCTGAATTTAATGTTATAAAATTCTATCTATGTTTTAGAGAATCACAAATGACAAAGGAATGCGGTATGTGTACTTAGGTTCTTACTGCATAGCAATTACTTATTTTGTTCATTCTGGAGAAATAATGAAGAATTTCCAGAGTGAAGAATTTGCTATTTCACATTTGTCCTCCAAGATATGTGAAATTCATCCCTGAACTAGTCCATCTGCATTTATCTTTGCCTGCTTACAATTAGTTGTCAGTGCAACAGACGAAATTATCCTTTTTAAGTTCAATTTGATCATGCTATTCTCTCCCAGTATACATCAATAACGTTCTATTTCAGAATAAAAGCCAAATCCCCTAGAGTGGTTTGCAAAGCTGTCTTCGTCATCATGGGATGCTATAACAGACTGTCACAGATAGCATGGCTGATAACAGCAGATATTCCTTCCCACAGTCTGGAAGATGAGAAGTCCAATGGTGTTGGCCAATTTAATTCCTGCTAATGGTTTCCTTCATGGCTTAAAGATACCTATCTCCTTATTTATACTTACTTAGCACCGGGAGGTCATCTCGTTCTTGTCTTTTGAGAAGATTAATCCCATCATGAATGTGACACAATTCAGTATCACGTTAAAAACCCTTCATTATTAGGGGCTGATCAGGCCTGCAATCTCCGAAACAAGAGGACAGTTAAGGCTTAAATAAATGAGACAATTGAGATGATTTCAGGGCCCTGGGAAGCTCCAAACCCTCTAGCAGAATTCATGATTCTCTGGGTTAAGGCCCGGGACTTTCTGGGCTTCACGTATCTACCTGGTTTTCAAAACAAAGGAGGAGGGGACTGAAGAAGACAGAGGAACCTAGCGAGACCTTGGGAAACACTTTCCCAAGTAGCAAAGTGTATCAGTCAGTGACAACTACCTTATCTGTAAATTGGCATTTATTGTAGGAGTGTGGAGCCTGCACTTGCAGGCTTCTTTTTGTTAATTGGGGTTGGAGCAAAATGCCCCAAGCTGTGGCTTTATCTTGTCCTTTGAGGCATCACAGCTTCACAGGCCAATATAGGCCTCAGTGGTGACCAGTGACTCACAGAGGTTCATTTACTCTGGGTCCGCTGCCCATCTCTTGGCAAGGGCCTAGGCCTTGGGTAACCTCACATGTAAATGAGAAAAGCCAATTTGTTAAAATTAAATCCTGCTCAGAGATGCTTCGTAGTGATTTCCAACAGTTAGAGGGTATGGGACCACTCCTTTCTTTCATCTGAAACGGGGAGAAGCCCCCATGCCCTCAACCCAGTCCCAGTCCCAGTGCTTACTGTACGACAGTTGAGAGAAGAGAAACAAAGACCCCAAGGCAAGAGGCCTGCACACTATTCTCTGCATAACCTACAGTGACCTTTCTTTCCCTGAAGTTCAGTGAAAGCTCATGTATGTGGACTCCCTCTTATGCATACACTTACAATAGAATGAATTTTGGAAAAGATCATGCAAAAGTGTTGCAATGGACATGACTCAGTGCCGTGTCAATCATTCTGTCAATCACGCTGTGAAGAATAGGAGGCCCCACAAATCAAGTGCGATATTTAAATCCCTACATTCCATGCTGCAGGTGCTCATGACATTTTGCTTTCACCAGCGCTCACTATTGCCTTAAACTTTGCTTCTGGTTCCTTGTTATCCATTCTGTGCTACATCCAATTTTTTATCCTATAGAAGAACATGGGAACCTGTTGCTGGAACCCAAAACTCTTAGTAAGAAGGGCTTCGCTCTCCTAAGGAAACATGAGAATGGGGCATGGCAAAGCTGGCTGGGGAAGTAGATGTGACCTGTTAATTACAAGATCCTAGGACATCTGCTCAGTGTAGTTCTCAAAGCTCTGCATGTGGAATTCTCAGGAGAACTTGAGCTATAGGATGGCCAGGACCTGATATCAGCTTAAGGACAGGATGACACAAAAAGGACAGCTCATGTTGTTTTTGGCCACTCTGCTCTTTCTTGTATGGTGGTTTACCTTCATGCTGTAGGGTGTACTTCTTTCCCTACCCTTACTTGGTCTGAACTTGCTCTATAAAACTTATTTCTTTTTCCACATTTAATAAAACTTTGTTACTGTTTGCACCTGTCTTAGCCAACTCTTTGCTCAACAAAGAAAGAACCTAGAAACTGCCTCCAAAAGGGGAATCCAGGACCCCCAAAACAGTAATGTATTTGACTAAGCCAACCAGGAACAGAAGGTCAGGTTCTATGTGTACTTTCTTTCTCTCTAAAAGACCATGAAGTTGTTTTTTTCTTCTTTCCCCATCTCTCTCCCCCAGGCTGAACATCTCAGAAACTTTTCTCAAGGTATCAGAAACAGCCACCTGGGTGTGTCCCACCACAGTGTCCCACCATGCAGAACTGGTTGCAGAAGGAACACATGACCTGCATAGGATTTTAGCTGTGAGCAGGTAAAAGCCCTACAGACCCTTTTGAAATGTAACTCTCCTTTTCTTCTCCTTCACATTTTTGGTAACTTATTACATATCCAAGTCAGTAAAGAATTGCCAGAGAGTCTGTTATCATTCTAGTCCCAGAAGAAATAGTTCATCCCCCATGTATGTGACCTAGAGTGTAATACTGATACAGGATAGTAAAAACTCCCAACCTGAATGCTGAGACGAGATTGTGTTCTCTAAAATCGAAGGATGAATTTTAGGAACAATGGAGGTTAAGAGAAGAATATATTTATTGAGAAAAAGAAAGCTTCTGTCCAAGAGAGGAACAGAAAGGGGGCCCGAGTGGGTTACCCCAGACTCTGTCTTTTCTAGGGACTTTTATAGAGAAAAACCAAGAGGTGAGGTGGGTCCAAGGTAAGGGAAATGGACAAAACTATGGTCAACCAATGAGACTACAAGTATAATTGTTCAGGTAAAACTGAGTAAAGTGGGATCAGATGTGGAAGTGAGTCACTAGCAAGCAGTAATGAATATAGATCAGGGGCTTTTCCTGTGGAGGGCAGGGCTAGCGATGCTTCCTGGCTTTTTCAAGGTGGTTGTCACTTATTTAGAATATCAGTCCCTGATGTTTACACCTAGGGGGGTATGTGGGTGCATTTGTTTAGCCCCTTTTGTCTTTTTTTTTACAGATAAAAAAATGGAGACATAAACACCAGGATAACACAAAAACAATAAAGGAAAGACAAAATTATAAAGAATAGAGTAGGGAATTAGCACTGGGTGCTGTATTACATAGTGTTATCTTCACCTTTGTTAACACAAAAACAATAAAGGAAACACAAAATTATAAAGAATAGAGTAGGGAATTAGCACTGGATGCTGTAATACTTAGTGGTATTTTCACATTTGTTGCTCAGTTATACAGATGATGGCTCATTTGACTAATCAGTTTTCTCTACACTCATCTCTGTTGTTCTCCCACCCAATCAGTCATCTTCCCTCTGATAGTAACTGTATTTTTTTTTCTTGGTTTACTTACTCCCTCAGACTCTCATGTTGGGGAGAGACATGGCTGTTTCTAATTATACTGTAACAAACATGGGTTCACACAGATTGCAATGGGAGGAGGTGGAAAAGCATCCATCCTCAAAGATGGTAAATTGGCAGGGAACCAGGTTCTCCCTGGTCACACTCCACTTAACCAGCCCTCAAGGCTATCAGGGGTCCAGTTGAGTTGGTGGAGTTACCCCGCAGGCCACCAGTCTCCTCCTTGACGCAGTGCATTCAGAGGCCTGGTCAAGTCCTCGGGGCAGCTCCCTCAGACCTCGGGGCTCCACCCCATTAAGGTGCTCCTGGGGCCTGGTTCAAGGGGATCCTGGAACATTGGCCTAGCCCCTTTTGTCTTGAGGTCTGGTCCACAGGTATCTTGTCTTTCATATTGGCTCCTTCGAGGGCCTGTCCCAGTCTGACTGCCCATAATACTGCTATGTAACTCAGCTGCCTATAACATTATGTCTTTTGGCCCTATGTTTCTGTACTCCATAATAATTTGCTTAGCTTTTTCACTCTGTGTGTATAAAAATAGCTGTTGGTGCCTTCAGGTAGCTTGCCTTAGAAGCTCCCTACCCCAGTTTACTCCTTTCTGTGTTCAAACCCTTGGCACTTTTCCCTTAGATGGTCATTTCTTCCTCAGTGTCTCCATCTTGTCTCATCACATCTTATCTTACCACCATCTTTCTTTTTGCCAGGCTGGATACCATTTTGGGTCAGTATCTTGGTTACTTTTCTCTCATTGCTGAGACAAAATACCCAATGCCCAAAGCTAAGGAAGGAAGGTTTATTTAGCTTACAGTTTGTGGAGGTTTCAGTCCATACATGGCTGGCTCAGAGGCAGAGTGGCAGGTGGCAGAGGGCAAACATTCATGGCCACAGAGCACAGCAAAAACAACCAGAGCAAAAGGGAGGAATGGCAGCAAGCAGCCTTTTCTCTTCCCCTACATTGTAAACAGGCTACCCCACCCAGGGGGCGTGTATCTCTCACACAATCTACATGCCTTCCTCTTCCACAGGTTCAGGATGTACACAAGCTAAGCATCCTAGCTTCCTGCTGAGTCACTCAGCCAAACCTTTAGACTCCCCAGGTTGACAGAATATATCAACCATAACATTCCACCCCTTGTTAACTTGGGAGCAGACACATTTCTTTAAACCAGTTTTCAGATGCAAAGCCATTATATTACATTAGAACCATAACATTTTGCCCCTTACAAATGAAAATTAAACACTTCCAACATTTAAAGGCACAAAAGAAACATTACCATTCCAAAAGGCACCAACAGAGGAATGTACAGCATTGGGACCAAAGCAAGTCCAAAATCCAGCAGGGCTAACATTGTGTCCTATAATTCCACATCCAGCATCTGAAGCAACATGTTGTACATTGTGAGCTCCAAAGGTCTTGCAGGAGTCCACCCCTATGGCATTTCTGGTGGTTACAGCCTCCATGGCTTCTCTCTTAGGCCTACTTTGCTCCCTCCTTGCAGCTTTCCTCGGATGATCCACGTTCCTGGCTTTTCTAAACTTCTGAGGTCTCCAGTACACCTTTTGCTTCAAACTCACAGCTTCACACACTGCCCTCTCAGAGGCACACTGCTGGCCTCCCAAGGCCTTCTCAAATCTGGGTGGAAGCCTCTTTAACCTGAGAACTCTTGCATTCTCCATGCACCTGAAGCCAGGGCCACATGGATTATGCCAAGGTCTGCTGCCACCTGGTGCAGTAGCCAAACTTTCTTCTCTCCTGGCCATAGGGGTCGAGTTGCTGGATCGCTGAGCACACTGAATCCAATGCTGAGGAACAAATTCTCTATGCTGCCTCCATTCTGCAACCTGATGCAGCTGCCGCCACCATTCCGGAACATGGGGCTGTGCAGCTTCCTTCTGAAAGCAAGGTCTCTCACCTTTACAGTTTTGAGGCTGCAAAGAGTGGAGATTTGCTGCTTCTGGTGATACCCTCAGGCCATCTTTTCCATTTTCTTGTTCCTTCTCAGCAATGGAGATCTCCATAGCTTTAGTTTTGCAGCCTAAAGCTTTACTGGAGCTTCCTTTCTGACCAAACTCACATTTTAAATCATCCTGCTAAGCTCTTTGTTCTTGACTGTCAAAACAAATCTGGCTAAAAGCTGCCAACAATAGCTATGCCACTGCCCCAATATTTGACTGCCTTGAAATTTATTCTGCCAGATTAATCAGTTTGCTGCCGCCCTTAATCTCAGTCTTAGGCAAAGTCTCTGGATACAAGCAAAATGCAGACAAATTTTCTGCCAAGCCATAACATACATCATCTGGAGTCCAACAACCAATGCAGTCCTTCTTCCCAACACAAAACCTCCTGAACCTGGTCTTTACCAGCAGGATTTCTATCAGCCTTCTGGTCTTCTGAGCTCTGACCAGACATCTCAAAACCTTTCCAAACTCTTCCCACAAGCAATTTCCAGACTCTTGAACCACATGGTCAGGTATAGTAACAGCAACGAGACCACTCCACTGGTACCAAATTCTGTCTTGGTTACTTTTTTCTAATTGCTGAGACAAAATACCCAATGCCCAAAGTTAAGGAAGGAAAGGTTTATTTAGCTTACAGTTTGTGGAGATTTCAGTCCATACTTGGCTGTCTCAGAGGCAGAGTGGCAGGTGGCAGAGGGCAAACATTCATGGCCATAGAGCACAACAAAAACAACCAGAGCAAAAGGGAGTAATGGCAGCAAGCAGCCTCTTTTCTTCCCCTATATTGTAAACCGGCTACACCCCCCCAGGGGATGTATCTCTCACATAATCTACATGCCCTCCTCTTCCACAGGCTCAGGATGTACACAAGTTAAGCACCCTAGCTTCCTGCTGAGTCACTCAGCCAAACCTCTAGACTCCCCAAGTTGACACAATGTATCAACCATAACAGTCAGATACTACCATGTTTATCTACCATTTCTTTTTCTTTTTCTTTTTCTTTTTCTTTTTCTTTTTCTTTTTCTTTTTCTTTTTCTTTTTCTTTTTCTTTTTCTTCTTTTTCTTTTTCTTTTTCCTTTTGTTTGTCAATTTGCATCATTGAAGATAGAAGCCAGGACTCCAATTTTATATGATACATTGTGTGGGGAAGCACTCAGAGTGTTTCACAGCTCAAGAGCATCTGAGGACACCTGAGGATGTGACTCTGCTTGTTTAGCACATGAACACAGTTATGTAACCATGGCTTAGCACAAGTAAACACATATGTGCTGGTTACAGCACTAAGTAAGAATGTAAATATGAGATAACAGTCTGTATAAGAATTATCCAATAAAGACTCAGATGGCTCTTTTGCTCTTGCATCCTGCTCTGCCCCTTGCTCCCTGCTGTTGCTGAGGTCTTACACATGTGTGTTCTTTAACTTTGATACCTCACCTTCGAAAATCTCCCTTGCCCTCCCAGAGGTCCTACATGTGTGCTTCCTCCCCTTTTGTTTTTAAGTGGGCAAAATGCCTTTCTTGTTTCTTCTAATAAAAGTCAGCCCTGTTTAAACATATGCCTGACAGTCTGAGCAACACAAAAAACATCCAGTCAAGCTTAACTTGAATGTCTATGAGAATTCAAAAGTAGAACCATCCTTGTTCTTCAAACTTAAGGGATTTTTTTAAAAGCGTTTTTCATCTCTACTTCCTTAAGCAAAACAGGAGAGCTTTTTACTAGTGTGTTCAAGGCAACAGATCCTGTTTCTCAAGTGGCTTTACCCTAAAACCCGGTAACAATGACCCAGATAATTACCAATTACTCTCAAACCCAAATGTCATCACAATAGAGATTGGGATATTGATTGGACACAAATATTCATCACATACATAATTCAGTGAATAAGCTAGCTATACTGCCTTTCTGGCCACTTCCTCTTCTACTGTATGGTGCTTGTTTCGTTCCCCTGCATTGATCTTGCTACTGTTCCTTAAACACACTATTTCTGCTGTGTCAGAGATGTTGGCGTTTCTTTTGCCTTCTACCAGGAAATACCCTCAAAGACATATTCTTGCTCACTCTCTGCATGTCACTATTATAGTATTGAGAACACAGAATAAATGAAAACTACGTAGAGAGGAGACCAATGAAGGCATAGTTTTAAAAGTGAAAACTTCAGCTTCGGGATAGAAACCAGTTTAATTATTTTTTTTCCTTTCCCCAGAAAATAATAAGGATGGGCAAATCCCTTTCCCCTGCAAGTGGATTCATCCATTCCCTTTTTACTTGTAAATATCTACTCTCATCTATGAATAAATCACCTTTTCACTTGTAAATTAGGCACAAAAAGATTATCTTACTATGGGTAAGCCATCTTCTTCTACCTACCAGGCTAAAATCAACACTAGAGATACTCAAATTCTACAGATTGCCACCACCAAAATTTCGTAAATATTCCGTATTCCAAACTGTAATGTGTCTATTTTCTCTGAGCTCCTGTACTCAACACCTGAGTGCATACTAAAATCTCTACCTAATAAACATTTCCCATGGCTCTGGCTGACATGTCCTGAAAATTCTTTTTCTGGAACTGTATTATAGGGAGCTGTGTGAGATAGAAATTAATATACAGTCAGTGAGGGACTGGGCTCCCAAGAAAGTTAATGAAAAATACAGATATCAAAATTGTGGCTTGGAGCTGCATCTGAAGAAGGCAGGTCTTCAACATAAAGTCACAATGGCCCCACTTACTTACTTACCCAAGGGATAAGTAGAATCACACCTAGTCTGTTAAATCCAGATAGTCATCAGACCTCCAGGCTGCTGATCAGAACATCTGTACCTATCCCTTCCCAAAATGCTCTTGTGTCAAAGTCATAGACAAGCCAAAGTTAATGATGTCAACCATATACCCTTGCTAAGTCCCCCACTTCCCTACTGGAGCACTGTGGGCTAAGCAACTATAAATACAGTATTTGTCATCCTACAGGTTGTAGTTTGACCCTTTTAGTACCCACATTGTAACTTTTGTTGTATACATTACCCATGACAAGGGGCTTCAGGGGCAACACACTCAGGAGTGATTCCCCAATAAACCTTTTTTACTTTTAACCACTTCTGTCCTTCAGAATTCATTCTTTGATTTCAGAGGACATTAACTTGGTACATTTGACAAATGCAAGGTTGGGGCTTATATATTATCTTTAACAATAGGAGTGAAGAAACTTCCAAATGTTCTATGTTTATGCTGGATCTAGCCCCTCACCTCAGCTTGAGAACCTCTCAGACCCAGTCCAGTGACAGTATCTCCTCTTCTGAATTGTTCCTCGTTCAAAGTCACTTTTTACTTCTTTACTATTTCATTTCTTCCTTGCCTTCAGTAATGCCATTTTAGTATTATATGTATTTTTTTTCACTGATATGAACTCCAGTACCCTCTGGCTAGGATATTTAAGTGCTCAGTAAATATTTCTTGAAGGTATCGATAGTAATGAATGAGTGCTTGCTATTATACAGATCACATAGTCAAAGCTTTTACTGAGCTATAATTTTCTCCCATATTTGCAAAACAATATTAACTCAGTGTTACAGAAAATGATATCAAGAAGTTAAGAACTTTGCTTAAGGCCACACTAAAAATTAATAATAGTAATAATAATTAGCAAGTTTGAGCTTCACACCAGGGTTTTTTTTTCTTTTTAGAGCTCAAATCCTTTCCTTTGTATCATGCTGAGATATGAATTGAAGGCAAAGAATTTAATAATATCCTAACACTTTCACAATCTAATTTCATGTTAGCATCTAGTCTGCATTTGTCATTGAAATAAAGGAGCAATCATATAGCTAAAACTCTCGAAGCTTACACATTGCAACATGGTAATTTTTTCTTGAAAAATTCAAAGAAAAATAACTTTGCAACTCAATTTGATTCTCAGTAACATTCACATAATACTACAGTGCTGAGATGAAACTATTGTATTCTGAGTTTTCAGGCCGTAACCTTGACATTCCCTCTTCAGCAGTAGAGCCAGCTTCTTATCTGAGATATACGCTTTGAGGCTGATTTTAGAGAACATTGTCCCTTCCATGAACATTCACTTTGAATGAAGCAGTCAACCCATATGCTGCTAGAATTCATGGAATACTTCTCAGAGTGGCATTGCTAATAGGAATAGATCTCTGAAATAAATTCTTCTAAATATATTTCATAGGTTTTGTACAATGCCACTTTTCTACTGGGATTTCACACAGTCTAGGTGTATTGATTTCTTTTCCCTAAAATAAGAGAATTAATAAACCTGAGCTTAGGGCTAGATCTGCTTCCTAAAATTTTTATTGACTGCAAAGTAATTAAAAATAAAATAATTGTGTGGTTCTCCATAGATGATGATATCACAAATGCCTTTCCTGCAGGGTTGAGGCTTTGCCCTTGTGTGGTAGTCTTTATAAGGAGATGGTTGTCAGGCCATAACTAGGGTGTGAAGTCTTCTTTCTTGGGTGCTAGAGTCTTCTTCTGGAGACATGAGATTAGGGTTTGGAAAACTGGCTGGAAAAGTAGTTGTGACTCGGTTAATTGCAAAATCCCAGGACATAAGCACAGATCATTTCCCCAGGCCCTGCTCCCACACTTCTTGTGAGAACCTGAGCAATTTTGGATAGGGTGGCCCAGATCTGACCTCAGCCTGTGGAGTGAGGGGTACAGAGATCAGTGCCCTGGGTACTTCACAGGGACCTGCTCCTGCCAGGTACAGTGTACTTATTTCCCTACATTTGCTTGGCCCAAATTTGCTCTACAGAAACTGTTCCTTTTCCTACTTTTAATAAAGGTAAAGCCTTACAAGCCTTACTTGTCCTGACCAGTTCTTTGCTCAGGACAGAAAGTACCTAGAAGGAAACTCTAGCACCCCAAATCACAGTAACAAGTATATGGAATGATGACACCGAAGTTGACTATCATTCAATTCAAAAATATTTATTAGATTTCTAATACTTGTCAGAAATATTCTCAGATACATTTAGAACTATATGGTAATGAGCAGAGGAGAGAAAAACTGTGCAATATACACATAAATCAAACTAAACCATCAGTCTCATTTGTATTAATATTATAAATAATGCAAATGAAAAATATGAGGCAAACCTCTTGATTAAACTTAGGAAGATGCCCCTAATTCCACCAGTAATCAAGCTTTGAGACTTTAAACTATTAGTGTAAAATTATTAACACGTCAATAAGTGCATGAAAATTATCACTAATCTGTAAGAATATTCAAAGTTTGATATAAGTAGCAGAGAATTCAGATCAGATGGCTCTATAAAAATATCAAAGATATTTTAATTGGATTAGAAAATGTTTTTAAAATTGTATTATTAAAACCATGTAATCTCCAAATGTTCATTTAGCTCTCCATTCAATTTGACTTCCCTTTGCTAAATGACCTAGAATGACTCTGCATGGTATCGGGACATTCTCAGCACCTGGAAACTCCACTCCTACCATCATAATCTGCCCTGCATTTGATATTTACCTCCAGTGGTGTGGTCCTATTGAATTAGAGATGCCAATACCATCCTGCTGTTGCATTTTGGGGTGCCGGAGTCTCCTTCTGGAGGTGATTTCTAGGTTCTTTCTGTTCTGAGCAAAGAATTGGTCAAGACAAGCACACACAAAAGCAAAGTTTTGTTAAAGGAAGGAAAATAAATAGACTCTGCAGAACAAGTTTGGGGTAAGTAAATGTAGGAAAAGAAGGACCCCTACAGTGTGAGGGTGGGCTACTCATGTAAGAGAGAACAAAGTAGCAAAAACTCAGAATGGACTTTCCTTTTGTACCACCCACTCCTCTGGCTGATATCTGGTCTAGGTCATCCTATGGAAAAGCTGCTTGAGTTCTCGTGAGAAGTCCACGTGGAGGGCGTGGGAGCTACTATCCTCATGTATCTTGGGATTTTATATTTTAAAGTCATCCCTATTTCTCCAGTTTTGCCATGCCCTAACCTCCTTTTTCAGTTGTTTCCTTTTATCTCCATCCTTACCTATATGCTCATATTTACTTCTTACTGGTCACAAGACAGTTTTCAAAGTGTCGCCAAACTGCACAGAAATCTTGTCTAGCAATGTAACTTGTCTGATCTCAGTATCTTCACATATAAAAAAGACATAATACTTATATTATTTTTAAAAATATAGTATAGGAAAAAGAGTTTTACTTTAAATTTAAAAATATCTAATGCAACACTAAAGTATTATCCATAGGTAGGAGGTAATATTTAAATGTTTAAATAATGCTAATAATTAGATGATGATGTAATTACGGACTTTGAAAATAGTTTCGGTTATTCTGAGTGGAAGGATTAATTAATGTGAAAATATCAAGGGTTAGAGGAATGAACCAGAGAAAAGAAAATGATTTACAGAAGCAGACAAAGAATTGCAAGAGATAAAAGAGCTTGCCCAAGGTCACGTGCTGTTCATTAATTGATCCACCATCCGTGCATTTAGCCATCCATCTATCCACCTTAAAAACATATATTAGACGCAAGTAACACAGTGGTTAGGAAGACATGACCCATGCTGTCAAGAAGGTTTCAGGATCTAGGAGAGAGCACTTTGCAGAAAATACCAGTGGGTTTTCAGAACATAATTATATAATTCTAAGGAAACAACTGAGATTCTGAAACACAGCTGAGTGAGGTATCATACAAAGAAACTCTTGATCTCATTAGGAGTATACAGTAAATTTATTCATTCTGTTTAGCTAATTTAAGGTTCCTTTACTACTAAGATAATATGATTATTTACTTAGTTTTCTCTGTCCCTTAGAAGACTATGTCCTTTAATGGAAAAACATATTCCCTTCAATGAATTTGGAAAACCTCAGAAGGATCTTGTTTGTGACTCATTTATATATTAATTACTTTTTGACAGGGGAGACACTGAACCCTTGGGGTGAAAGAAAAAAACAATGTGACTTCATACAAAGTTTAAAACCGTACAGCTCTTGTTCCAAACCATTCAAAGTTGAACAAGAAACAGAAATGTAATGCAGATTAGAACAGAGCATGATGTACGACAATGCAGAATTTTAGCAGAGAGGAATTTTCTCGGAAAAGATATAAAAAGTTTTGAGTAGAAGCAAACCAATTTCTAGAAAAGAACTTCAAATAAACTTTTATGTTCACTCTGTCCGGCTTTTAATTTGCAATTAATTTGATGGAGTAAGACTGTATTGTGGCACTTATTCAATAAAAATTGATTAAATACCTACCATTAGACAGACTCTGTGATAATCACTAGCAGAATAACAAAAGGAAAAGTCTGTAGCTTGAAAAACACTAGTAGAGCAGATAAATCAAAAAAGAAATGTATTCAACAAGTACTTTTTGGGCCCTTACTATGTGTCCCAGGCTTTGCAGGCAGAGGAGTGAGTAAATAAAAACATAAATACTTACCCTTGTGATAGAGTTTATAATCTAATTAGAGTGAGCAGACAATGAACAACTGTGAATGAGAAACATGCATTCCATATAACATAATCATGGGGGCCATTGAAAACTATCAGCAAAATATTTATCAGTTGCTATGAAATCATTGGAGAATAACTATCAGAGAGCTGGTAATCAGAGGCTCTCTGAGATGAGTTTTGTAAGCTAAATGAGGGTTATGTAACTGTTAAATGAAAGGAGTGTATTGAGTATGCAGAGCAGTCCTCATTTCATTCTATTGCACCTGATTTTGGCAATACAGTTATAAAGTATCATATACACTCATGCTTGCAAAGGACAGAAAATAGCTGTGCATGAGTTATGTGTCTGCCTAATTTATATATTTGCATCCATATACTCTTTATTTTAAGGTTTTATGCACAATTAGAAATCTATGAAAGGCTTGATCAGTCAACTGTATCATTTCTGTCTCCCTTTTTGCATTTGTTTTGTACTGACTGTTCTCAATATTGCGTGACAGCATGTCTTACCCTATTGTATTTGAATGACATGCTACTCATTCAAATTTTTATTTTTGTATTTAGGATAGTAGCTGGAAGAAAATATATTCATTCCACACGATGTAGATAGATTTGACCATATGTAGAAGAAGATAAACTCAGGGTGATCAATCACCTGCCCAAAGTCACAAAACAATTTCAGAATTTAAACCTTCTGTGTGTTAATCTCAAAATAGTTACTGTTCATTAGTGCTATTGCAAGCATTACTTGAAAGTGAGTTTCAACACTAATTGTGTCTAAAAATTCATTCTTTCCTTTATGCTAAAACTGTGATGAAATCTATTCAGACAAGTGTTTCCAATATTGGATTTCCATTTCAGTTTTACAATGCTCTTTTAGTGCTCATCATCATTTTTCCCGATCCTAATTGTCTTATTTCAGAGAAAAAAAAAACCTTTCCATTATCTTTGTTGTAACGTTTTCTACTCAAAGGTGATGTCCTGCATTGACACTTGTTTTCTTAAAATACTTTTGCATACATTATGCAGATTAATCTGGAACTTGTTGATGCTTGTTAAAGAATGAATGAGATTTGGAGACCATGGTAGACTAAAGGAGTATTTTGTGGGTGAGATAAAGTCAATGACAAAATAACTTCTAGAAGTAAAGCTAGAGAAAGGACAAACAGTGACAATTTTTCAGGGCACCAGGATGAACACAATCTTATATCCTCTTTATAAAAAGTGCACAGCACACGATCAAAGAGCAGCAGTCAGTAAACAAGGGGGGAACTGCCTCCATTGCTTTCCTTTGCTCTATCAAGTGCATTTTCCACATCGCTCTCTTTCCGGTAATCCCTCTGCACCCCCAAAGCTTCTCCCTGGCTGTCACTATGGGAGCAGAGGCATATGAGTTGGAGGGCTTCCTGCATTATCCAGCTTCCTCTCGAGGAAGTAACAAGGGAAATGAGAAGAGAGTGATGAGGAAGCATTACTCCTCATTTATTTTTCTGCTAGAACTTCACGCCTTTCAGGATGAGGCCACACTGAATTCATGGAAGTTACTTTCCCATCAGGAGAATATTGAAAGACAGGTTAAAGAAAGGAACCATTTCTTCCTCCTTTATTCTTAGGATGGAGTGTTTCAAGGAGTGGTTTCTAGTTTCAGGAGGTCTGCAGAACTCTTTGGAAGCCAAGCAATTTTATTTTCTAAGTAATTATCCCTCTCTCCTGGTTTTGTTTTTGCTTTTAGTTTTAACTGGACAGCACATTAATGCAGAACCTTACGGTGTGTTCCATCTTTATAACCTCACTTTCATCTTGTCATTGTCTCTGCTACTCTGAGATTGCATAACCAAAATAAAGAATTGGCACTTCATCTTGAATGAAATTTTGTTTATTACTGAATGGAAGTTAGTATTAGAGATCCATCCATACAGGCAGATAGAGATGATTAGGAATAGCAGACCTCCTACTTTCAACTAAAATCCTCAGTTTTCACTTAACGTGATGGTATTGAGGGTTATATGACACCTTTATTCTTAACTGAATAGCTGAAGTATCTTTCAACTCTTCCTACTTGTAAGAGGACCCTTTTCAATTAAGGCTTTTTATGTAATTTCCCTCTGCAAATTCTATCAACTAAACTTCCAGTTTTTGCATTGTGAATTCTAGTCCTATTACACTTTTCTTGAGCCATAATTGTAAACTTTATATGTATTTTCTGCATATCATTTATGAAATTTATTATCAGTAAATATTATTTACAGAATGAACATTGCAGATAATTTTCATTGTGTATCCAGTAATGTCAGCTATTGCATTTCTTATTATATCATATACTTATCTGGAGTTTAGTTGCTTTTACCTTTGCTTATATTATTCGGAATAAATGCATATGCACATAATTGTATGAATATATGCATATATTATGCTTTAATAAATTAGCCTATGCAAATAAATATTTCCCACAAGTCTCTCTTCTGGGGTCTGCCATCCTCTCATCTAGCTTAATACATCAAACTAGCTCCATTTCACAGTAGCACAGCTGTACTGTCCTCCATAACTTACTTTGTTTTAGTTCTTATGTGTATTAGTTCATGTTTGCAGCACATAATGGTTACACTTACCACAAGGAGCTGCTGTACGTATATGATGTCTTAAGTTCTTTTTCATCCTCTCCCTGCTCATTCTCCCTGACCCTTACGTCTCTTGATTCTCTTCCCATTGGCAAAAGCTCTATCTTTATTTTTTCCAGTTCTTCTTTTCATCCCCTTTCCTTCCCAGTTCCTCTCCTCATCTAAAGATCTCCCTGCTTATTATCTATGTTTCAGTTGAGCTGTTTATTATATTTTGAATTTCTCATGTAAGAAACCATACAATCTTTAAACTTGTGCATCTGATATACTTACTTCTTATCATAGTCTTAAGGAAGGACTCAAATTTATCCTTCTCTACGGCAGAGTAGAACTGTACTCTGTGCAAATAACATATATCCTTTACCCATTCATCTGTTGATGGGCCTATAAGCTGTTTCCAAGATTTAGCTATAATTCTGCTGCTATAATCATGGGTGTGCATATATCTCTGTAATATGATGCCATTAATTCTTTCAGGAATATACCCAAAAGTGGAATAGCCAGGTCAAATGGAATTTTTAGTTTTAGGGTTTGGAGGAATCTCCATACCAATATTTATAGTGGTTACAGTAGTTTACAGTCCCATTAATGATGTAGAAAGTTTCCTTTTTTCTCCACAGCCTCACAAGAAATTATCACAAGATTTGATTTCTTGATGATGCTCATTCTTTTGTAGTAAGATAAAATCTCAGTGTTGTTTTAATCCGCACTTTTCTAAAATCTGCAATAAGACAACAATGCCCACTATCACGACTTCTGTTTAGTATATTCCTCAAAACATTAGCCAGGGAAATCAGGAAAGAGAAAGAAATAGAACAAATACATTAGGAAAGAAAAAATTCCCATTTTCATTATTTGCAAGTGATGTGATCTTCTATACACAAGACTCTAAAAATTGCACCAAAAAATTGTAGAACCAATAGCCAAATTCAGCAATGTAACAAGATACAAAACCAACACCAAACATACCAAAAAGAAATTATGCAAACAATGTCATATACAACAGCATGAAGAAAAATTAAATACTTACATATTAATCTATCCTTTTCTTCTTAAGTTAGTTCTCCTATTTTGTGGAATTGACCAAAAGCAAACTCTATCCCACATATAGACTTTCAGAAAATTAAGAGGGAAATTTCTTAACTAATTCATGAACAATTGTCTGTCTCATTAAAATTTAAATACAGATGATCCAGCATCCTACTATTGGTACTTCCCAATAGAGAAATGAAAGATATGTGTATGCAAAGACTTGTGTACGAATGCTCATAACAAGTATTGCCCGGTATTCAAAACCTCCACTCAAATTTCTATCAACAGTTGAACTGACACACAAACAATATCCAATGGACTATCACAGTTAAAGATGAATTAATTTTATGCATGTTATGACAAGGAAGAATTTCAACTAATTAGGAAGAAGGAAAGAGAAACCTGAAGTGTATGTCCATGGATATAAAATTTTCAGAAATGCAAACTAATGTTTGGTGACAAAAGAATTGTGGCTGTTTCAAGATGGAGGCTGGAACATGAAGGCATAAAAAGAGAAATGGAAGAAGACTTGTAAAGAGATGTGGGATAAACTTGGATTTATTGCTTATGAAGTAGTCATTTTGGATCACTGGTTTCATCTGAGATACCAAAAGTTGATTTTTCAGTCCCCATGAAATGGCATTAAGTAGGAACTTAAGTCAATATCAACAAATAAAATTTACAATGTAAATTTAGCTAATAAATCTAATAATAGAGATTAAAAATAATGATAAAAATAAAACATATTCTAATTGTTGTGCTAAGTGCTTACTATGCCTACAAAGGATAATCTTTAAATTAATCAATCTTACAAATTTTGTTGCCATGTCCTTAACTTAAAGAATTAGAAATTGAGGCTAAGAAAAGGTTTTGATCTCTTACCCAATAATATTTAAGGAGCCAATTTTGAGGACTCATCCATTATGATTCTAGGGTCCGGCATATATTAGTTTAAATATTCTATGTATTTCTGTATGTTAAAAAGATATGCTTTAGCATGATTCTTTACAAGATGACCAGTGATTAGGAAACAGTATTATTGATGGGCATGCATTATGGTATGAATTTTGCAGGTTTGTTCATTTTAAAGGCTTTTAAATATTAGGTAGACCTTTATCCAGGTTGATTTTACAAAGATTTGCAAACAGCGAGGATCAGTACTAATCTCCCTTTAAGTATTAAGAGGTACGTATAACTGATTGAACAATGAAGTCACCTTTATCCCGCTCCTGATTCAGTTTTGAAGATAGTCATCAAATGTGGTCCACAAGAGTTCATTTAATTAACATAAGGCTTTTTTATGTTTATAGGTATCCTCTTAATCTCCAGCACAGTTGGAAGACTAGAGTGGTTCATAGAAATGCTTCATTGTATGTTATACAAATCTAATGACCATAGGTATTTAAATCTATCAGATACAGTATATTTCATTTCAATTTTCTGAGTTAATGTATTTCAACTGAATTTTAGCTCATGTGTGTGAAATGGTTATTGGCTTACAAGATCCATGCATAGATACTAATAGAATAAGATAAATTACAATATAAAGAAGAAATAAAAGTAGTTCATTTGCAATGCCAAATCAATAGCTTGCTGTTTTATTACATAATATGGGAACAGAACTGTTTTGACTGAATAATTCATCTCAGAAGGAATATTCAACTTGTTTTATAGCACACACATTGAAGAACAGTTAAAAGATAAAAGGTTAATGGAATCTAGCTGCCAAGGAAATAGAACATTTCTCTCCTTAAAAAAAAAGAAAGAAAACATCATTCTTGCCCAATTCTTGTACATTTTTAATTAATAAATTGTGGAAATAAGTCAGAAAACTGTTTCTAAAACTCAGGAAATTAAAAATATAATTAAAAGTACATATTGTCATGCTGTAGAAAAGATAGTTCATCTGCCATCAAAAAGTAATTTGGTCTTTCAAATCTCTACTCATCTATATTCAATCAAATCAACTTGAAGAACTGAGACAAAACCTACCGAAAACGAGGTAGAGTTTGGCAGTCCTTTGTATATACACACACACACACACACACACGCACACACTGAAGCTCATAGACGTTTTGCTAATAATGATAGGAAAAAAAGACTGATGTTAGATTTTTAAGGAATTTTTAATATTTTTTTTAACACTGGCCAGATGATGATAAAATCTACACAGAACAACAGACCTGAAGACAGTAAATATATAAATCTTTTAAAAAGCCTTAATAACATAACCAAATGTAGAACCTTTTAGCTAATGATTTACATTTAAAGGGTTTATTTTTCATATTTTGTTCTTCTGTCTTGATCCAGTTACTCCTTTTTCTATTCTGCAGTTTTCCGTTATGTAACTTTTCTGGCCCTTCATCTTACACAGTTGACTATTCCATTGTTTCTTACTGACCTTGGTACCACTGCTACCAAGCGGGGACCAGAGTGACACATTTGCTGAAAGGAAGATGCTTCATCCCAGATCCACACAAACCAACACATATTTTACTGAGATTCTGAAATGATTCTTAACTTGAGAAGCATGATTCTATTTTATGTATGTTTGTCTTTCTATTTCTTTACCTTTGATTTATGCTTGAATATTTTTCTCATCTATCTTAAAGATTAAAGCACTTTTCTTTCAGAAAAATACTGAACCTGTCCATTATCATGGCTTATTGTCATGCTTATTTTAATTTTTTTAAATTTACTTTCAAAACAAAAGAAGGAAAACATATTAACAGACATCCATTTACAAAACAGCATAAGAACAATACAAGCAATACGGAGTTACAGACAAAGTTGTAGGAAATTATCAATGGTGGTTGCATTACACATTGATATCTTCAAAGTGGTTTCTCAGGAGAAAAAATAGAGACATGAAAGATTGATCAAATAGTTGATCATTAACTGTTCCTTCCAGTAAAGCGATAGAAGTCAGTAATTCAACTGTGTTAGCTGTCCTGTGTACACCTACATGCATAATTGTCATGCTTGTTGAGAGTAGGATTTGATGCTTACCTATTAGGTATGCAACATGTACTGTACTATCCAGTCACCATTATTAAACTGGTTTCAACTTTCAATATTACTGACAAAAGAGCAAACCAAGGATGCCTTTTGTTTTCTCTTAGCAGTATAAGCTCACTCTCAAATATTTTTCCTGACTTCGACTTTCTAGGAAGTGTGATGTCATTACCTCTAAAAATTTCTTAAATTAATAGTGAATTTAGCTATGTGGTTTGGGGTCCATGTCAAAGAATTTCCTTCTGTTTGAATTGGAATGTTACAGAAAGGCAATCTGTAATTTTTACTTTGTGTTCTAACGCTATCTGTATGATGTATGTGACATTATCATTTTTCAAGGTTAAGCATCCCCGTTTGTCCCTTCCCCTTTTGTTTACATACATGAAACCAGAATACAACAAGCAACTTCAAATAGTAATAGAAAAATCACCCCTGAAATAACTTGCAGGGAACCTTGGTCCCAGAAATTTAAAGTTTTGAAACCTAAATAATAGACTTCAGGCTTCCTTATAGAAGTAAATCAGAGCAGAGTGGTTCTGTCTTCATCTGTTTCTACTCATTATGCAAAATGCAGTTAAGTAGTAACAGAATTGGATGAAAGGTAAGATCAGCAAGCACACAGATATTGGTTTCAAATGTCATTCTTAAATGGATGGAGGGCAACCATTCTTGGCAGAAGAAGACAGCAAAAGCAGCAAGAACAAAAGGGAGAGTCGCAGCAAGCAGCCTCTTTCCCGCCTTACACTGTATACAAACTACCGCCATGGGGCAAGTGCAGCGCTCACATCCGTAATTCCAACAGTGGACCAGGAATCAATTATAACTCTAGAAGGCTGAGCCCATGACTGCATAAGGCTTTGGGAGGACATCCAGACACAAACCATAACAACCTGACTTGCTTTCAAATAATGCAATAGAAAAACAGGAAGGTGAATACCTTTACCGCGGAGAAGCCCAATACTACACAAGCCAGTTAATCAAAGAAAATATCAATAGCAAAATTATATGTTCAGTGTATATACTCTGGTTGTAACATGATGATGATATCACTTTACCTCCATATCACTTTACCCCAAAACTGATAATCCCAACCTAATCATTAGTAAGTCAATCTTTTACTATACCTGATCAATATATCTGAAATTTTCAAATTTGCAGAAACAAGAAAAATCTAAGAAGCTTCCATAAACACAAAAACTCTAAACAGACAATATAATTAATAGTAACCTGCTTTTCAGAATGCTGTTCTAGAACAAAAAATGACAGTAAGTAAAAAGTACACTAAGTACATCTAAAGCACAGGGATTATAGTGAATAATAATAAATAAATATAGCTTTTTATTATTACAAAGTAGATTATTAACATAATATGTTAGCAATAGAAGAAAACAGGTATGAGGCATACCTGTGTGTATTGTCTTTATCATTTTTCTGTAAAACAGAAACTTTTACAAAACATTATTTTTATTTCAAATAAAAGAATACACAACTCCCATTTCTTAGCCATTGAATGATTTTGTTTCATTTCTGTATACATTTAAAATAAATTAGGAGAGGAAAATTTTCTAATCATTAAATTTTTATGAGCTTCAAAGGAAATAACTAATGAGGCCATATTTTGTAATCTTAAGAGTATATCACTAATGCTTTATCTACCCAAGACTCCAAAATTTAGATAACTGATATGGTAAAGACTTTTTAAGTAAATGAGTTCTTATTTTAGCTAATTGTCTCATTAATGGGAAATAACATGTTCAAATGTTTGTCAGAGAAAAATGGCCTGGAGAAATGGAAAATGGTATCTATTTTCAAAGATTGCTGAGAAGATAAGAAAGAATAATGCATCAAAACAAAGCTGAAACCCAGGGCTCATTGGTTCACACATCTACAACTATTAGACACAAAGGCAGAGAGGTAAGCATGAACATAAAAAGCAGTACTGGAGGGGATATCAGAACACAGGAGGAACTGGAGCACACCCAGAGGGCATAATCTGTGCTGTAATAGAGGCTCTTTCTCCCTTCAGGTAGGGTTCTATCTATGATACGGTTACAAATTCCTATAGGGGGAAGCCTTACAAATTCCTATAGGGGAAAGCCTGTATCCATGTTTGAATACATTAGTGTATATACCTTAGAGAAAGAACCCTGTTCTTTAAATTATGCACTATTCTTAATAGATATACTTTACCTAAATGTGTCTGACTTTCAGAACTCAGGTCTGATATAGTATCCATTGAGATACTGAATATAGACTCAGAAAGACATACTGAGAGGCAGAATAGGTGGCTAGCAAGGCCTGGAAAAGAGCTGACTGTGTCCACCTGAGCAAGAAACACTCAATTAATTCAGCCCAGAATACTTTGGGATGTGGAAGGCCTACTGCAGGGAGAGTTATGGGTAGAGTAGTGTAAAAGGGAAGAAGAAAAGCTCGCTTCTGTTTCCTCAGAGGAGCTCCAGGCTTTACCTTCACCTTGGATGGTGTTCCCTGGCTTCCAGTGCAGACTCTTCATCCTGGAGCACGGGCCCTTAGTTTTCCATCATAGATCCTTCAGCCTCCATTGCAGATCCTTCAGTCCTCTGACGCAGGCTCTACCCTTCCCATGGGACCCTGCACAGAGCTCCAGATCTTTCACTGGATGTTTCATTCACATGTCCGGTGTGCAGACAGACCTTTTGCATACTTCCCTACTGGACTCTGTGGGAGGCCGTTGTTCCCCAGTCTTTTAAATCTTTCTGTATTTGCGTATCTTGCATTAAATCTGCTCCTTTTGTAAGCACTAACATATGATATTTTCTGCAGCTTGGACATAGTTTGAGATGACTCTCAAGGGGTCACGTGATAGAAGGCTGGCTCCCAATGTGGCAGTGTTGAGGGGAGGTGATCAATCTGTTTATAGATGGAAAATACTGGAAGGAAGTTAAGTCACAGGAACCTCACTCTCAATCATGGGGCAGTCATGGTTTATATCTAGATCCTCGCTCAAAGCTTCATGCTTTCATAGGAGGGCCATTCAAAAGGTGATTGGATCTGGCTAAAAGTGATGTTGGAAGTGGAGTCTAGTCAAAGAGATGAGCCATTGAGCTGTAAGCTGGTGGGATGTTTCTCCCTCCCTATTCGTCCCTTGCTTTTGATTCTCCATTCACCAGGACACAAGCAGCTCTCTTCTAGGGTCCCTTCTCCAGGTTATTTCTGGTTCAGACCCAGCCAACTGTGGACTAAAACCCTTACAGACTGTGAGGTAAATATAAACTCCTCCTTTAAATTGTGAGTATCCGGTATAGTGTCTAAGTGCTGAGAAAGTGAGTAGGACATGGGCTTATGTGGCCTCAGGGAGTAGATCATTCCCAAGACAAATTTCCTCTCTCAGATCTGTTGCATCTTATCTCAACATGTAACCTGCTCCTCACTTTCTCCTGCCATTGTGATGCCATCTTTCATGAAGCTTCCACCAGAGCCAAGCAAATGCCAGTGCCTTGCCCTTCAATCTCCAGAACTTTAAGGTAGATAAACCTCCCTGCATTATAAAGCTCCCAGTACCATGCACTTCATTATAGCAAATAATAAGGCAGCATCATTCAAGGAAATTTCAACTAGATTTTTTGGAAACAGAATGGTTCAAATCAAACTTAGAAAATAATAGCATGTTTATAATTGGAATGTTTCTAATTCTCATAGGAGAGGTAATGCTTTTACAATATAGCTACACCTATATGAAATCACACTGAGCAAAAATCATTTCTACAATTGTCCCTTCCCTTGGGTCATTTAAATAGTTTAAATTCCATTTAGATATTAGTCCTACAGAAGCACCATAATTACTGAAGATAAATGCCTCATCTACTTTCAAATCTTCATTAAAATTAGCTTTGTTATTTTTGTGGTGCCCAATAGCTTAGCTATTAGAGTTAAGAGTCTGTCAGCATTTCCATTTACAAACTCTGTTTTTTTAGGGTTCATTATCTTTTCTGTTTTGAATTACATTAGCCTGAAAATTAGCTGTCAACATGAATATGTATTATATTACCCAAACTCCATGTACACATCAGTTTGGAGATATAGAAGGCAGAGATCAGCAACCTCTTTCCTCTGTCTTCATAAAACTCTTGACTGTTTGATTATCTCATGGTGAGGCAAGGACTGAGCCTTTTAATCAGGGACTTTCTCAGAGAACTTGTCCCAAATCTGACCTAATCATTTTGAAATTTAAGGACTTATGAAGAAGTTACATTGACTATGTACTATAATTGCATTTCAGTTGCCTCTGAAACCTTCTGGACCAAATTGCAGCCCTACATAATTAAAGATCTAGGAAAGCTACATTCTGAAGAAGAAGAGGAAGGAAAAAAAGGACTTGATGTTTGTGCTATTTCAGCTAAAGAGTAAAAGCAAAGCAAATCACAGTGAGCACTGTTTTGTTCATTTTGTAAGAGCCATTTCTTCACTTTCAAGTGGGCAACAACAGGAGCCAGTGAGACCATTGCAATCGAAGTAGCCTCTTCTTGGCCTGTGACTTGGAGAAAAACCACTTAGAACCAGGGTCAGGTGTTGCCCACTTCTGTGTAGACTGGAGGCTGCAAATTCCAGCTGGTGCTTCTCCTTCTCCCATTTTTTTCTTTCTGTCTTTTTTTTTTTTGCAAATACACTCCTTGTTTATTGAACTTGTTACCACCTGTTGCAACAATAAATATCTTTCGATTGTGACCCAATATTTACCAGAAAAGAGACCAGATCCCTAACCCACTTTTAAAATTGGAAGAAGCAAAAGCAAAGGTACCAAGTGCTAGAACTAGCCCCTATACTACATTTAAAAAGCATGTGGTCTCATGATCTGTCAGAAATATAAATCTGCTCTTGATTCTCACAAACACGGACAGTTACATAACCAGGAGAACGCTATTGTCTCAGAGGATATTTTAGGGTGACAGAGCTATCACCTGCCCTATTTATGATATGAATTGGAAATTAAGGTGGAAATGAAAGGGGAAAAGAGCATCATAGCTATTTTGCCACAAAATATGCCTATATGTCTAGTTTAGATCAACATGGTTAATGTCCAAAGAAAGGAAGAAATACGAAAACAACTATGTAAGAGTCACACACACAATAAGCCACCACATCTGAAATATTTTTCTAACATAGAGGCAGTGGCCTATTTGAAATAAAAAAATACTTTTGTAGCATACCAAGGCATTGAAAATTGTCAGATTTTATAACTGAAGAAATACCGCATGCAAATTCTAATATATTCTTAAAATAAAGGACCACATTCTGTCACTTAAATTATTAACCTTTCCAGGAGAACTCTGCTTCTAGCATAATGGTGATGTCCTAATGTTGGCTATTAGCTAGTGCTTATCATTAGGCATATTTAATCCATGATGAACTTTTAAGATCTTCATTATTGTAATTTCCTCCTCTGCATTTGACAGTGACACAAGATAATCCAAACAATTTGTAATGAATTTTCCAAGTTCCCTCAACTTCAAGTGAACAGGTTGAAGTTGCAAAATAGTTCAAGCTAATAAACACATTTCTGAGCCATCAATTCACACGATAATATGTATGAATCCATATCCCTACACTGTACTCTCAGGACTCTGTATAAAAAGATGACAACATACATCCACCACCCTTAAAAAAAGCATAGGATAGCACAGACACGCAGATATCTAGCTAACTAGATACAGACAGATAGATAGATGTATAGATATCTAGAGATATGCAAATATATATAGAGAGGGCTATAACAGTTGTTTAAAAGAAATGTATGTAAATGCACAGAAGTTAAGTGTGCTTTGCTATATCTTTAAAAGAGCAGGTGTTGTTTTAATTGATAGCACTAATCCTCCATTTTCTAAGGTGAAAAGGAACATTTTTAAGCTCTGCCATGTAACAAAATAGTAAGTTCACAGAAAAAATGACAGCAAAGAAAAAATATAGAATGCAATAGGCCGCAGCTCATGGCCCACTTTTGGCGAAATTTTGCTAGATGTTTGAGTGAATGATTAATAATAGCCAGCCTAACTAACATTTCTATACACTATATGGTGTGCATTGTAATCAGTGTTAACCCAAGATTAACTATATTATCTTATTTCCACTTAAAGGATGAAAAAAGGTTAGAATACAGTGTTTATAGTGCTGTAGTGTACCCCATATCACAGGGGTCTTAAGCTACAAAACAGAGATTTGAATTCAGGCAGTCAAGTTCTAAACAACATCCTTAACTTTTGAATTCTGAAGGTAACAACTGTTACATATCTATATCTGTATCTGTATATTTATCTATATCTCTCTATATATTGCTCAGTCACTCTGTTTTATATTTAAAATATAACTTACTATTAAGAGGCAGCTTTGTCAAACGTAAAATTAAATTTTAGCATGGCTATTTTTACTTCGGAAGGCGTGACTGCTCTACTAAGACAATTTTGGAATCCATGAGTGTTCTCTAAAATTTTCTAAAAGTTTTCAGCAAAAATTACCCATATTTCTCTGGTTAAAGTGTTAAAGCTCTGGTTTTGCTGGGCTTGTAGAAATTTGTCTCCTGTTCTAATTTGCGAGCTATTGTTCTTCATAAAAGCAGTTAGTTCTCATTCAAAAACTGTCAAAATATTAGCATATAAAGGGACTCAAAATTTTCATATTTTATTTCATGATAAAATGCCACTTTCTCCTCTTTATTTATATCATGCATTGCATTAACTTCTATATTGACATTTATCTATGAATTTGTTGACTGCAATAAATAAGTGTGAGGGCGCATCATTAATCTGTGAGTGCAGCTACGCCTAGAAACAAAGCACACTAGAACGCTGAACTGGTGGATAACAGGCCCATAATCGAGCACTGACGTTGTTAACGTAAAACCTTTACTCTTGTCTCAGACCATAGAAATGCCGCCACCAGCAACCCTGTTCATTTGTACACTATGCTTCCACTTCTCAAATAAGCTATTGAATTATACATGTGTAGCCACATGGCCACACTTTCCTTTTGAAAGCATTGACTAATTCAAATTTAAATGAGACAGAGGACATCATTTTATGTCTCTGCACTTTTATGTAAATATATTAAAAACTTTACTGTTCATTAAATTCTTGCAATAATCTTAGGAGGTGAGCATTTTGATCTGGTCTAGTGTTAGGGTAACCCCCAGGAAATGAGTGCAGGTTCAGACCTTATCTTTACATGAAATTGTGCTTGTTTTTGAGACAGGGTCTTGCTTTTTAGTTCAGGATGGCCCAGGACTCACTATGTAGCTTCCATGACATTCAACTTGTAGCAGAAGTGCCTCAGACTCTGGAATGGTCAGGAGTGCACTACCACACCTGGAATTCATATGAAATTTTGAAACTTTATTGTTGACATTTTGCATTTATTTTAAGATTCTTTTTTTTTTTTTTTGGCAGTACTGGGGATCGAACTCAGGACCCTGCGCTTGCTAGGCAGGCGCTTATTCCACTGAGCTATATCCCCAGCCCCTTTGCATTTATTTTAATTCATAGTATTTTATTAAAATATAACCTTGATTAATGCATCTTTGCGTATTACCTCCATGTTTTGCACATAAGTCTGCCTGAATTCCAACCCTACATTTGACTATCTACATTTTAGAAATACAAAGTTGAGGACTATGTATGTTAAGTGACTTTTCCAGGACCTCCCATGGTATAACGTGAAGGAACTTCTAATTTTTGTAGGTATTAGGATCCTGTCATAGTGAGGTTGCTAATTTTACTGTTTTCTGCCTCCATTTTGCATTATCTCCTTAAAGAAATATGGCAGCTATTTTTTTAATCAAAAGAAAGCAGGAGACAAAGGACCATTATTTCTCTACTTTCTGTCTTACCATGCTTCATCCCTCTAGCCCAAGCGTTTCTGCAGTGTACCTCAGAAAGAATAAAGAAAAATGTAAGATTAAGTTTAGGACTTTGAAAAATTATGTTTGCTAACAAATATGCAAAATCAAACTTATTTATTTGTTTGTTTGCTTTGGTGTGTGCTTTTAGTTCAGACTGGCATTGAAATCACTATGTAGAACAGTCTAGTCTTGAACTTGTGAGGATTCTCATGCCTCGGCCCAAGTGCTAGGATTATAGGTGTGTTTACCACACCTGGGTGATTCCGTAAAAGGCGAAAGACTTTGATCAGAAGAGAAACCAGAGTATAACTTGGGTGATAAGAAAGAGTGAAAGAAACAAAGAAAGAAAGAGAAAGAAAGAAAGAAAGAAAGAAAGAAAGAAAGAGAAAGAAAGAAAGAAAGAAAGAAAGAAAGAAAGAAAGAAAGAAAGAAAGAAAGAAAGAAAGAAAGAAAGAAAGAAAGACAGCATTTGGAAATACAAAAAAATTTGAGTTGCCTTGGGGAAGATTATTTTAAAGGGGTTGGAAGAACACCCTTATATATGGTCTTAGGAGTATAGTAGTCTGGAAAAAGATGTGTCAGGAACTCTTTCAAAAAAATGTATGTTGAATTGATTTGAGAAATCAACTTGTCTCATTAGACTCTCAGAGCATCTCCTAGGATTTGTGGTAAATATGAACATATGTACTTAATAAGCTCACAGAAAATTTTCTATCATATTCCATCAACTTGAAAAGTGTGGTTCAAATGCAACAAACTCAATGATGCATCTCTTGGAAACTTCTCTACCCCCTCTCTCAAAGTGCAGGATCTGCAACCACTAATAGCGTTCGATCCAGGCTGTGAGTGTACCTTGGAGAGTACCCTTCTCTGGTTGCTGTACTTACTCTTACCGCACACACTCTTCTGGAGAGTTAGGCATAACTGGTCCACTTGTAATGGCTTCTACATCATCAGGAAATAATCTGACTTTTGCAAATACCTTCTATGCAAACCATAATGTGAAGATTTAGTGCCATATGATATAGGTAAGTTTTTGAATATGTTTTAACATATTTCTACTTTGGCAGGCCTTTTCCTTTGAAGTTTAGATTTATGTAGATTTCTTCAAAACATTAAAGAAAATTTTAATATTTAGATTATCCATTTTTCTGTCCTTTTGAAACCTTACAGTAATATTGTTTTTCCCATATCCTTTGGTAGAAGAAATTCTCTTAAACTGATAGAGAAGAAATAGAATTCTGAAAATGTTAGGTGTCAAATATGCCCATTTCCTGGTTCCACATTTTTAACCATGAAGTCATAAACCAAAGGATGAAATTAAGAGTGTTTTATTAGAAATAAGGAGATAAGTAAACTTCTTGATTTTCCAGGCGTGGTCCTGATTGGGGTGGCCACCAAGACCCTTTGTCAGGGGTAATTTGTATAGCAAAGTCACAATGTGGGTACAACATGGGTTAAACTCCCTTATAAGATTAAAAGTATAGCTAATATTGGTCAAAGAGGGAAATGAGTCATGTAGCAAGGATACATGGAAAGAACAAAGGTATTTTAGGGAAGGGATGGTCCCAGATGCTCTGCTCACACACCTGGGCTACTGATACCTGTCTGGACTTCCTGGATCAGGTGATGCTAACTACAATATAATCTCAAATTATTATTTATCCCTTAGGGAGGCATTCAGGCCTGGCCAATGCGCCTTTATCTTGAGACCTGACCTCCATCACACAAATCTCTAACCACTATTCTGATGTCTTTACTTTTGTGCTAACTTCCTAAAGGTTTCAACCTTTCTCTGACTGTATCTTAATTTCTATGAAACTTAGCTGCCTATAGTAAAACCATAGTATGACTTCCTGCTTCTCTTAAACACCTCAAATCTCAAATCCTTCATCTGAGATAAAAGCCCTCAGGAGCTCTTTCTTCCTGGCTTCTGCAGTATCTCCTCTGACTCGTTAGCTTCCCATTGTGCCCAGTGGTACCATGGCAGCTTTGTGCTCCTTGAATTTGCTCTGCCTCAATATATTCATACTGTGGGACCACATAGCACTATTTCACTCAGAGTTCATGTGATCATCCCTGAATCAGTGATAAGAAACTTAGCCTAGCTGTCATCTAACATGCAATACTTTTCCTAACCCTCAAGTCTAAGTTAGTTGCCTTTCTGTTTTGTCATATAACACTTGACATTTTTCCTACAAATGATGAAACTGTGAAATAATTTCATATTATCTGACTTTCTGAACTAGTCTATAAGCTGTTTGTAGGTAAAGATAAGAATCATTATGGCCACTATTTTATCCTTCATGCTTACACTAATATACATACATAGTCAATGTGCTAAACACATAAATGAATTGAGTGTCAGTAAATGGTTAGGAAGTACATTAAGGTGTCAGGAAGGAAGATATATAAATTTAGAAAACTTTTGTGCATGGATGGTATGATGAAATTAAAAGAATTTTAAAACAACTCTTGTCACCTCTACCATAAAAATAATGGCCGCTTAGAATGGGTATTATCTCTCAGGTTTCCAAAGAATCCAAGTCTAGTTACTTGGCAAAATAACCTACACTGTTTTATAATTGGAGCATCCTATATCACATTCTAGAAAATGAGCTTAAGAGCGGGCCAAAGAATTCCTATTCTCCCGTCCTGCACTTCCTTCTTTCTCAAATGTAAAAGTGCTAGTTGTGGCTATAGAACATAGTGACCTTGGGAATTAGGACCATGTATTGCAGATAATAGGATGAGTGTGAAGGAGAAATATCTAGTACTCAGAGTATCTTAACTTTCCCGAACCTTTATATGAAGCAGAAATTTATGTTAACTCACTTCATTCAATGTAATTTTGAATCCCATGTTACCCTACAGGAGCACAGTTACGGTACCAGAAGAATACATGTGAGTCATCCATGAAAGACTGTCATTTAAATTTAAAGTAAATTGTTTTTAAAAAGTTCGAATTTAAGAAATGCTTAACATAGTTATCTAATGAAAGCCCCTTGGAATTGCAAAATGGAAAAGTTAAAAACCAATGCTCTTTCAGAAACGAATAAGGATCTTCTCAGTTGATCTGCTCACATCTCCTCTTCACATTCCCAACACCAACCAAGTCTTCCTGTGTCGCATCTTCTCTCACACTGCTCTTTAAAGGTCTCTCATTGTCTTCTTCTACCATCAGAACATAAAGTTCTTCAGAAATGATACCTGAATCACGATTTTGAAATAAACCACCCACACAGAAAGCCATCAGTATAGACTGAGTAGATTAATGAATTCCATAAAAATTTTTGCTTGTTCTGTTCCAGGACCACTGTCATTCAGAATAATCCCAATTTAAATAGACTAGAAAGGTAACTTTCCAAGTAACTTTTCCTTGAGTTATTGAAGTCACTGACACCAGTCCTCTCTGAAACAACTACATAACAATTCATTTTATGCATGATTTCTACACCTCAATGCCCAACATTACTCCTCCTACTTGCTACTGATTTCCTAGTGTCACTTTACACAATGCATCGCCCTGTAATTCCTTTTAGATCGTATCAATCATATCACAATATCCTTTCACTTAGAAATAAAAGCAATGATAATGCACTAAAAGCATGACAATTCCGGAACAATGGATATGCGGGGGGGGGGGGGCGGGGGGGGCGGTTGAAAGAAAGTACGAACTTTTTTAGCTGAAATCAATTTAAGCACATTTTAATGCTCAGAATTTTTCATTCTCATTCAAATGAAAATTCCTCAAAATGTGCTGTCTCCTTTTGCAGAGCAAATCATTACAGAAAGCAATGCATGGAATCTATTCATCCCTAACACATATCTTCGATTTCAAGATATGTGTCAGTAGGAGACTACGTTGTTTCCTTCATTTTATAAATTATTTTCAAATGCTGAATCTAGTTTGAACTATATGCATCATACAAATGTCTTTGTACTGCCTAATAAATTATGCTGGCTGAACGTTTTTTCTTCAATTAGTTTTAATAAGTAAGGGATCTAAATGGAAACGAATCATATGCTTGCACCACTCCTGTCAAAATGAGTTTACATAAAAGAATATGTATGAATGTTGCACAGGAAGACCTTTAGGATACAGAGAAGGTAGTTATAGCATTTATGAAAAGAATAATTTCCTGAGTTAAATATTAGGAACAGAATTGTATTCTTTGATTCACTTACATTAAGTACTAACGTATTAAAAATTCCAAAGTGAAAATCCTTATACTAAAATACCGTATATCTCATTTTGAAAAATACATCAGTCTTGCACAGCTCTTTTTTTTTTTCAATCTTTCCTCATTTCTTTAAATGGATGAAATGCAGATTAAGCTTGCTTCTGGTCTTTTAGCACTTTCCCCAGTCTTTTGGGTTCAGCCCTGCTCCAATAAGGAATAGCTATGTAAATTGCTCTAATCAAAGAACAGACAAGGTGTCAGAACTTGGGTGTTATTTTCTCAATTCTGTTCACTGGAGCAATTTGCCCAAATTTTACAAACTTCACTTTTTCTCTAATGTAACACTACTTTTAGTTATGCCAGTCTATGAACCTTGGGTTAATTAGTACACATTAGAAGTAAAAATTTAAGAGTTATTATTATTAATGAAATGGGGAGATCTGTGAAGATAATTGGCAGTGAGTTCTTGCAGGCTTTCATTGAAAAATTCAGTAGAAGGGTGATAGGTGTAGCTTAGTGGTTAGACATCTGTCAGTATGCATGAATTCTTAAGTTCAATTTCTCCCACCACACACACACACAAAAGAAATATTCAGTGGTAAAAACATTTCTTTTTGTCCCAGGGTCAAAAACTTTGTGTCTAAGTGATGAAATAGTGTAAAGCTTCCTCCATTTAAAAAATAAAATCTCGGAAGAGCTATTAGACTTAAATATTTTGAACCTTGTAGTCTACTCAAACACTGGCAACATTTAGAATAAAAACTTCCAAAGATGCTGGTAAGTCAGTGGATTTTTAGCTACAATTAGCTGAGGTAGCAGCATGTTGTGAAGGAAGCCTATTGTCATGGTGCAGGCTGCTGGTGTCAGTACGTTCAACACCAGTACCTTCTACCAAAACAAGAGCACGTGCTTTCTTCCATCCAGTGAATCCCTGAAGTCCCTGAGTAGAAGCTGACCATTGTTTCAACCATACTGTATGGATGCAGCTTCCCAGGTGATATCTGTCAAGAGTTTTTAAGATCTGATCACTGTTTTTCTTTTAAATTTGATTCTGTCACTCAAGGAAATTTCTGTTAGGTTTCTGGCTGCCATGGTGATAACAGAGCAGAGACCTCAGTGACATACACATAACAAGGACTAGGGTGTGCAAAGATAGTTTGCTAAGTTACTCAGTATAAGGACAATAGCTTGCATTCTGGCTTGTGTCTGGAGGTCTCCCCAAAGCCTCACGTGGCTGTAGGTGAGACTTTTCAGAGGGGGCTACATCTAGAGTGTGTGATGTGGGGTTAAGTGTGCAAAAGTGTTTGACTACTAAATTAGTCCACCAACTGGTTCTGCATAGTTCTGGGAGCTGATCACGGGAAGGCCCTGCCTGGGTGTGAACGCTGTGCTACTTGCTTGGATAGAATATTAGGGAAAGAAAGAGAAGGGCTGTTGGACTGTCTGCCACTCACTGCTTTTTCTGCCTCCTGTCTTTTGCCTTCTACACTATGGACTGTTTCTCCTCTGTGATGTCACCCTGCCTTTAAGCCAGCCAACTATGAACTGAAACCTCTACAAAATATGAACCACAATAGACCTTTGCTCTTCTAACTTTGGGTGTCGCATAATTTGTCCCAGCAACAAGAACAGTAACCAAGAAAGCCTGTAACAAACAAATAAGAAGGATCCCTAAAAACCTGGGAAAATTCGATATGTACAGTTGTTCCCACACTATAGTACTTACATTGTTCAATTCTCAACCAAAATTGCAGAGCATTCCAAGAAACAAAAAACTGGGGGCCTTTCATGTGAAAAAGAGAAAATGACAGAAGCCATGTGAAGCCACTCACTGGATTTATCAGAGAGAATGTCTTAAAAATATTTAAAAAGCTGAAGGGTGCACGATATTCCTTTGAAGGGATTAAACAGTTTTGAAGCAGACAAAAGTTTTACTCTGTTATGAACACACTGCCACTGAATTGTATAATTTTTACAATGTTAATTTTATATTAAGGAATTTCACCTAAAAATAACCTAAAGAAAACCGAGATGAATAACAGCCCTGATATCACAGAGGTCACCACAGAGCAAATATTTTATACTCAGACTCAAACTAAAAACAATCATACTGGAAGTTATTTTTGAGGAATAAAATAGATTATGATACTCATAAAAACTAACAAAAGGGTAAGAATACAAGTAGATGATTTTAAAATGAGACATGCATGGCAAATAGACAATAAACAAAACTTTTCAAACTTTATCTTAGATAAATGCAAATACAATAACAAGAGTTTTGTTCGAAGGTGTTAAAAGCTAGAAGCCACTGCATAAAGCTGGTGGGAAAAATCTGGGGACAAGCATTGAAAAGAATTTAGGGAAATTCAATAACCTTATGCGTAGACATACTAAGCCTCCATATGTTAGTAATAAATTTATATTTCTTTCACTAAAGAAAAAAATCAGAAATATGGACAGAGATTTACACACAAAGCCTCACTATTGTTAGCTATTAGAGAAATAAATTTATAAACTATAACTTACAGATGAGTTACAAGAGAGCTACATAAATTATAGCTTGGCATCTTAGTTACTTTTCTTGCTGAAACTAAGTATTCAACATTCAAGGTTAAAGGAGGAAAGGTGTGTTTAACTCACATTGTGTAGAGGTTTCAATCCATAATCAGCTGTTTCCAAGGCACATCAGGGGGAAACCATTCATGGGGGGGGGGGGAGATAGCAAAAACAACAAGGATACCTTAACAGCGTCTTCTGTCCCTTTTATACTTTATCCAGGTGCTGGGATGAGGGTAGTGTCAGTCCAGTCAGTGGACTGATCCAGCAGTCACCCACTCTTAATCTTAGCACCATTCATCCCAGCATTGCACCACCAATCACACGCTCTAGATTCAGCCACCTCTAGAAAAGGCTCCTCTAAAGCTGCGTGAGGCTTGAGAGGGACATCTAGACACAAACCATAACACTCAATATGTGCTATAATATAAAGTTATTAAAACTATATATGAGAAGGTAATTTCTAAAAATTAATTAATATTTTTGTGAAATACACATCTAACAAAACTTAATTATAAGTAAATACAAATATCCCATTAGTATTTCAGGTTTTAATTTTGTGCTAAACATATATGTTTGTGTCTAAATAAACTGCATATATTACCAACAATGTCTATGTCTAGTGTTTTAAGAGTTGATTTCATGTCCTCCATTATCAGGTCCTTCACTTCAAAATGTTTTATAATGATTCCTTATCAAAAACAATAATTAACAGTATTTTTAAAACAGACCTAAAGATACGTTTTGGGCATCCAGTAGTGGTAAGGCAGACTAATCCTCCTGCTGGTGAACATTAAAATCACTAGGCAAAATATTAAAAACAATCAATGGAAAATATGGTAGAATGAAAATAGCAGGCAAATATAGGAGTAGAGTCAGTGGTTGGAAACAAGAAGGCATAGTAGGTACAATGTACCATTATGTGAGTACCCCTTGGAAACAGCCCCTGGTTCATGGACTACCTGATGGAACTCTGAAAGCTGAGATTTACTTCTTTAATGTTGGAGACATAATTTATAGTTACAGGACGGCCTGGAAATTAGGAGCCACAAAGAACTCCAAAATATGCTTAGAAATTTCTTTGAAAGCCTTCGTTGCCTGCTAAACTGTGTATATATTTAGGAAGAAATTAGAAATTATGTTTGGAAACAAGGGATTCAAGTCTAGAAATCTAAGCATCTCTATGAACAGCTGTCCTTCATAGAGAAGTTTGAAGTTTGAGACCCATCAAATTGGAGAGATTCCAAACACCTTTGATTTTCCACTGCAATCCAACGGGTCACATCTTAAAAGTAAAGTTTGTGGCCAAAGGATGAGAAATTCACCTTGCAAATTAAGGGCTTAATTGAAATTTGAGCATAATAACTAAACCAAAATGCAGAAAGCTAAGCAAATACAATGAAATGGCAATTACAGTGAAAATAAGATTTAGGCACAACTTTAACTTTAGTACACTGTAGCTATTTTAAAAGGCATACTGTAGTCTCTGGAGCAATGCATGATAGAAAACAAAATGACCTATGGGTAATAGGATGAAGGCGTACTAGGGACTGACATAGAAAGACGAAGAGCACATAAAGGAAAATAAGCGAAAGACAAGGAATGGCAATGATCAACACAATGCTATATAAATCCAAGGAAAACATACTATGAGTATAAAAGATATAGAACAGCATGGTAAAGTTTTCAAGGTAGACACAGGTGTGACCAAAAACTATGGTGAACTTTTAGATTTTTTTTGTTTAAATTATTTTAATAAAAGACATATTATCATCAATCATCCTCAAAATTCTCCCCTACCTTTAACACACTTATCCAATGGTGCCTGCCTCTTTCAGAAGCGGTTCTGGAAGTCCTCTTTCCTGAGGGTCTTTATGAGGCATAATAAAAATGCAGAATTCTTTCACAGTGGGCCATCCAGTGGATAGGCTGGCGGGTGAAAGCATTTCCCTGTGTCTTTCCACACTTATGCAGCAGCCAGGAAGGAAAGGTAAATGTTTGAGTCAGCTGAGAACACAGAGACAGCCATGACAGTGCTGCTAAAGATGTGAAAAAGGACTTCAGAACTGCATCAGAAAAGAACAAAAAGTTTGGGACACATGTATTCAAATCAAGGGGGAGTATTTTGAGGAGTAGTAGCAGTGTACCTTTTACTGTAATCACATTCTTTTTAAAATTTATATTTTCTCTGTACAATCACATCCATTTTCAAGGTGGCTAGAAAAGAAGACAAACAAGAAGAAATAAGTACAGGAAAGCATGAAAACACTAAGCCTACACAAGCTGGTGTAGCTGTTTTGGTGTCTAATTAAGTTTTGAAGAAAGGTGCATTGACAGAGATAGGAAAACAAGTTTCACACTTTAAAGTCAGGAGCAAGACAAGGATGTCCACTGTCACCACTACTATTCAACATAGTTCTAGAAGCATTAGCCAGAATAATTAGACAAGAGAGAGAAATAAAAGGAATAAGGATAGGAAAGGAAGAAGTAAAACTATCACTATTTGAAGATGACATGGCACTTTACATGGAAGACCCAAAAACTCCACTAGAAGACTCCTTCAATTAATTGACAAATTCAGCAGAGTAGCTGGATACAGTCAACACCCAAAAATCAATAGCATTCCTATACATAAACAACAAACAGACTGAGAAAGAAATTAAGGAAAGCATACCTGTTACAACAGCACCCAAGAAACTGAAATATTTAGGAATCAATCTAACAAAAGAGGTAAAAGAACTCTTCAATGAAAACTACAGTACTCTGAGAAAAGGTATCGAAGAGTATTTCAGTAAATGGAAAAACATTCCCTGCTCATGGTTAGGAAGAACCAACATTGTGATAATGGCCATACTACCAAAATTGTTGTACAGATGCAATGCAATTCCCATTAAACTATCTCAATGTACCTCACAGATCTAGAGGAAACATGCCTTAAGTTCATCTGGAACCAGAAGAGACCCAGAATAGCAAAAGCAATTCTGGACCACAAGGTCAAGTCAGGTGGAATCACAATCCCTGACCTGAAATTATACTACAAAGCTACTGTAATAAAATCAACCTGGTACTGGCTAAAAAACAGACCTGAGGATCAATGGAACAGACTGAAAGATGCAGCCACAACCGCAAACACAGTCAGTCATCTAATCTTTGACAAAGGGACCAATCAAGCTCACCGGAAGAAAGATAGCCTCTTTAATAAATGGTGCTGGAAAAATTGGCTTGCCGCTTGCCAAACACTGACAGTAGACCCAAACCTATCACCATGCACCAAACTCAAGTCAAAATGGATCACAGATCTCAATATTAAAGCAAAAACACTAAATCTATGGGAAGAGAAGGTAGGTAAAAATCCTTGAAGACATAGGAGTAGGCAGAGAATTCACGAACAAAAATGAAACTGCAAGGGAAACACTTCAAAGAATCAATAACTGGGCCTCATCTTACTGAAATGGTTTTGCACATCAAAAGAAATCACCAGCAGAGTAAAATGAAAACCCAGAAATTGGGAAAAATCCTGCCTGACTGCCCCTTGGACAAAGGTCTTCTATCCAGAACATGCAAAGAATTAAAAAACATGAACCCCTCCAAATTCAAAGACCTAATCCAGAAACGGGTATCTGATATAAATATACACTTCTCAGATAAAGAAATACAAATGGCAAATAAACATATGAGAAAATGTTCTACATCTTTAGTCATTCTAGAAATGCAAATAAAAACAACATTGAGATTTCATCTCACCCCAGTAAGATTGGCCAGCATTAAGAAATCATCCAATAACAAATGCTGGTGAGGCTGTGGAGAAATAGGAACTCTGCTGCACTGCTTGTGGGAATGCAGACTGGTGAAACCACTGTGGAGATCGGTTTGGAGATTCCTCAGCAAACTATGTCTAGAGGTCCCATTCAACCCAGCTATTTCCCTTCTGGTATTTTCCCAGAAGGTCTGAAAACATCATATCATCGCTATATATGTGCACCCATGTTTATAGCAGCACAATTTGTAATAGCTAAATCATGGAAGCAATGCAAATGTCCATTCACTGAGGACTAAATAAAAAAAATCTGTGGATTTTTATATAATAGAATATTATTCAGCTATAAAGAAAGACAAACTTGAGCCTTTCATAAGTAAATGGTCAAAATTAGAGACCACACTCATAAGTAAAATAAATCAGATGTGCATGTGCAAGCGTGCAAGCAATGTATTGTATCACTAGTGTAAGAACCTGAAAGTGGGAATATAAATTAGGAGGTAGGAAAGGAAACTTATCAAAAGTAAAGAGCAACCTGGATTAGGGAAGGAGAAAAGGAAGAAAGGGATAATTATGTATGTATGTATAAGCAGGATGGCTAACATGGTTGCACTATTGACTTATATCACTTTATTGTAAGGAACAGTTAATGATTAGTTGTTTGATCAATCTTGTATGTCTATATTTTTTTCCTGATCCTATAACAACCATTGTTAATTCCCTGTCACCTTGTCTGTAATTCAGTTTTGATTCTACTGTTCTTATGCTACTTTGTGTCTGTTTGTTAATGTTTTTGTTCTTTTGTTTTTAAAGTAAAAAAATAAAAGAACAACAATTTTCAGCAAAGAATGTTAAAGAAAGACCAGCAGTTTCAAATGTGTGGCAACTCTAATTGAAGCTAAACGTTATGGAACAAAAGTTGTCATAGATACAAAGAGAAAAAGGCAAATTCACACTCATGGTTGCACACTGCATTTCATGTAGTTAAAAGTCCACTTAGTGCAATTGTCTTGCATGTTCTTTCTTTCTGGCTTTTCAATCTGTGTACATAACAATTAAATTTGTTCTGTGTTATAAGATGAAGAAATCAATCTGATGCTGGAAAAATAAAAGAGGGTGAATGGAAAGGGTAAAAAATAATTGAAATGTGTTATGTCCATGTACCAAGTGCCTGTAGTGAATGTTATCAGATATACCACAAACGTACACCAATAAAAGTCAAAAACAAAATTAAAAAGTTTAAAAACTAATGGTTTACCATAAAAACCAAGTACATAAAATTTTAAAAATACTCTTAATCCTGTATATGGAAAAATTCAAACCATGCTTTTATTTGATGTGACCTAATAAACATAACTAGAAATCTACATCTAATTATAAAGTAATGCATTTGGAATATTCTCTTATAAATCTTATGCTATGTCACAAATTATGCCTCAGTAACTTTACAGTTTGATAATTTAGAAAATCTGCTTTCTAATCACAATCAAGTTAAATCTGAAATGAGTCACAGGACAGCTAGGAAAGCCTTATAGGACCAGATAATTGGAAAGATGGCCCTGATTGTTCCATCTTCAAATAAATACCTCAGAGAAACTGTCTGTGTGCATGATTTATAGGAGTGATATGGAAAGACATCATAAATATTACAGATTTCAGCCAAAGTAGTGCTTAGGAGTAAATGCATGGTGTTAAGTGCTTATATTAAAAAGAAAAGAAATCTTAAAATCAATAACCTAATAACATAAATGAGTTGAAAGCCATAAATATGATTATAAATTGTAAAACTGAATAATAACATAACTATTTCACTCAAATTAATCTATAAATTCATTTAGTACCAATCAAAATCCATTTTTTGGTACACAGTAATCATGAACTTATGATTCTCCTTCCTCAGCCTTCTAGAGAGCCAAGATTACAGACTTACACCTCTACCTCCAGCAATAATTCTGAGAACTTTTTGCAAAAGTTGATAAACTGATTGAAAACTGATTCAAATATAGGAATTCAATATACCTAGAACAAGCAAAGCAATCTGGATAAATAATATGGAACATTAATTTGACCTAATGGTTCACTCTACAGCTTAAACAAAATTCTGTGGTGATTTTGCAGGGCTAGATATATAGGTTAACTGAACAAGAGACAGTCTTGAAAAGTGTCCACCAACGGCATTGAATAGATGTTACATAGGTGTAAAGGTATTGAAATATTAATTCTTTTAACAGATGATGCCTTAGAAATGGAGTCTGACTGTATTCTTTTAGTGATTGACAGCTGAAAACTTTAAATCTCACTTTCCTTCTCTCACCTTCTGCCTTCTAGCTGGGCAGATTGCCAAAGAAATCCCAGGTGCTTCTTCACTCCTTTAGTGTTAGTTTGGAGTTAAATTCCTGTTGAAGAAACTTCATGCTGTCCTCATTCCCTAGCCACTACTGAAAGTCCAACCTAGAGTCCTTTCCAGGTTCTCCCAAGCCATTTACAAATGAGACTGGAAATCTGGCCCTATTCTTCCCTGAAATCCTAGTTATGCAAGTAGTAAAATGTACTATAATGTCTTGGTAGGTGTGTGTGAGCATCATCAAAGTTTATATCTGAACTAAGATTTCTGTGAGATGCAGTGTTGTTTCTGTAGGGGTGGCCATAGCAGGAAATAATTGAATATTCACATAAAATTATAAAACTGAACCTGACCATAATATCCTATGCACAAATCAATCGAAGAAGAAATCTTAGAGAATGGTAAAAGTTGCTACTGTAAAATATCTAGGAAAATATATAGACATAAGCAACATTTTCTAGGAAAAAATGACTACAGAAAGGTTTTCAAAAAGAAAACTAGATGTCACCAAAGCTGGAATCTTCTCTTCCATAAAAGTGAAGGGTAAGAAAAGACATAGAGTGGCAGGAAATATTCGCAACACATGGATCTGGCAAAAATTTAGTATGCGGAATAACTATACACATACATATGGTTTGATCATTGTATTATTATTATTATGCACATGTACCAATGCCTCATGGTGAATGTATTCATTATGTACTGCAAACGTGTACTAATAAAAATCAAAATGAACTAATAATTTAAAAATTTTAAAATGCCAATTGCAAGACTGATGGGATAAATGTGTTTGAAGGCAGGTATTTTGAGTGCTAGTGGAGATGCATGTTAATGTAACTTTTACTGTAATGTACTTTTATATTTCATTCATCATATATTTTGATGCAGAAACTTATAGGGAGCAGGTGAGCCAGAGGTACCAGGAATCAAACTCAGGACTTTGTGCTTGCCACTCAGGCACTGTACCGCTGGGCTATATCCCTGGCCCCAAAGTACTCTCTCTTTGCTCCAAACATATTTATCCCATGACTCTGATTTTTGAAGCATTTCTGAAAGCTTTTTCTTGAGTGCTTCTAACTGGTGTGATCAAAGTATAGGGGATGCTGCTGCCAAGTGTCCGCCATGGAAAGGCTGGTTTGGAAAATTCTTACAGTACGTCCTTTTCCACCTGATTCTCTGCATCTGGCACCACGTGGCTTCTGCTATTCCATAAAATAACTATAAAAGGTAAATGTTTCCAATCAATGCAGGATGCTGAGGCAGCCACAACTGTACAACTAATGACATTAAAATGGACTTCAAGAACTGCTTCAGAAAGTGAAAAGAACTGTAGGAACTGTGTCGGAAGTGAGCAGGAGTATGTTGAGGGGCTTCACAAAAGTGGGTCTTTTACTGTAATATTTTTTGTAGGGTATTTAAACTTTCACTGGATATTTTGATCCCATATATTATAGAAGAATAAATTCTTTGAAATCACTGCTAGTAAAGAAAGTGCATGCTAAAACTATATACTTTAAAGACTAACAATGTGAAATATCGAGCATGAGAAGTAACAAGAATTCTAATATGACCACTTCAAAAGACGCTATATACAAATCATATAAAAGTAAATATAATCCAAATTTGCCCCTCCTCCTGGTATTGAACAAATATAAATGCAGACGAATTCCCACAAATTTCTTGAATACAAATGTGTAATAGTTTTATTCATGAAAATTAAAACTGGCTTTAAACTAAATATAGTCAAATGTAACATATTTTACTCAGCAATAAAAACAAACACTCAACAGTCCAGATAAATCCAAACAAATATACTGAATCCATACACAGGAGATCCCTGAGATTTGGGAGGTTACATTCTCAGAGCACCTGCAAATTGTGCAAAACCTCAAATTTCAGATAAAATCTATGTTTATATTTTAAACACCAAATATGCTATGTCTCTTGCAAGTATGCAATTTAATTTAATAAAATATCATATTAATAAAACTTTAGAAGGTTCAGGGCATTTTGGTGGCATCTAAGGTTTTAAAAACAAACCAAGAACACTTGAGAAACTTACATGCGTACGGAAACCTGCTGCAATCCTGGAATGCCGGTGCATTTGCCAGAGATAGGTTAAAGGTCAGTAGGCAATCAGCACAAAGGAGAACTGAACAACGTCCTCAGATTGGCTACTTGCAACCCTCCCACCCAAAACAAACAAACAAAACAAAGCAAAACAAAAAACACAACACAACTGATGAGGATATTTGAGGTTTCTGTGAAATTAAGGGAGGATTCCTTGAACAATTATTAACCAGATTCTAAGGAAAAATGCACGAACTCTGAACCACGACTTCACATAGGTATACTGTATTTCCTTTACTAAAATGAATCTCGGTAATTTAATTCCTGTGATTATCTAGAGCAGATAAGATGAGGCATTGGTGATAACAATCAGAAAAGTAGTTTCCACTGTCCAAGGGGAAAGAATAACAGCAAGAGGAGAGCCACGCGTAAACTGTCCAGGGTGACAGAACAATGAAGTGCGTGTATTTGCGAAAAGGTACTAATTAGAATTAAAATATGCACAGTTTATTTGTCTTAAAGATACTTCAATTAAGAAAAAAATTCTCAACAATACCGTAAGACCAAGGAAGGAATTAAATTTATGATGAGAGTTAGAAGATAGCTTGATGACTTTTTCCTTTAAAAATATGTTGATGATATGATTAAAAGTGCTGGCTATGGGATGTCTTTAGACAAGTATAGAAAATACAAGTGTTATCAGTTGCTATGCAAAATTATGTGGCAGAAAGCCTACCACCTACCCTGAAGTGATTCCAGTATTATTAAAGTCAGTATTTTTAGTGCTCATACCCATAGGTTTCCATCAGAATTTTATGCCTTATTCTTATCAAATAAATATTTTATGCAGAAACCTGGTACACTAATAATATATTAGTTACCTTCAAAAGATCCAAATTTAGGAAATGATAAATAGGTATACCCATGTTTGCAGGCACCATGCCGAGGTGTCGAGGTTCCACAAGGTGTATATGAATCAAACCAAGGTTAAATTTCTAGACTTCCAAGCTTCTCAACTCACTTTCCCAGAGCAATGTTGCTTTCCTATTGGCTTCCTTAACAGAGTTTTGTTTGAAAAATCAAATCTGATATTAAATCACAAGTTAACTGCCCTCTACTGGAAAGAGTTTACTGGCTGCCAGGAGTAACTCTGGGAGGACAGGGGCAGGAAGGGGCCTCTTCATTTATTGCAGTGTATCTCTGACACGGTGGTGTCTACAAAATTAGCACAGTTTCAGAATTTTTTACACTGTACACCAAAAAAAATGGGGAAATTGTTTGAGTCCACCTTAAAAAAACTGAAACCTGACTAAAGCACAAACACACTACGTTATGGTAAGAGCCTCAGAGCGTGTACATGATATAGACAGCATATTTAGTTTATCTTTCCCGTTCCCCATGAGACCAGGGAAGTGATATGCTACCATATGTACTATATGTGCACGGAGTTACACTAAAAATGGGAAAACATGATGAGGCCTTCTCATTAAAATCAACATGCAATTCATTAAGAAGCTATAATACATAAATAAACAAATCTTCCCTTTAGCATCACACTCTGAGTGCTTCCTCTCGACCTCTATACTTAACAGCAGCAAAATTCTGGGAATTAATCTGGAAATGTACTGCAGCCCTTTTTTTCCCATTGCTTAATGCATCAAAAAATGGTTGTATTTTATATAGGGATTATATTTTATACATGCTACTTTAATTACATTAGGATGAAATTATATAATTTGTAATTTTGCAATATTTGATGAGCCTAAATTTCTTGGGATGTTTGCTATTGTGAAGGTGGAGTATTCTAGTTTGTCTTTTTGAAAGTTTCATTATGTGAACTTCAAAGAATGCATCCTCTGCTGCAGTTGGATCTAGGTTGGTGTAAGTACACTCTAGGATGTTCTTTGTAAAGACAAACCTGCCTCAGAACACAGTTCTCAAAAGAAATTCCCATTGTTAGGTTACACAGGACTACATTTTTGTTTATTTCTGGGAGAAACTTGAAGTCTCCAAGTGCACTTAAGCGTTTGACTATTTCACCTTTCAGTGTTGGATTTCACTTTGTGTATTGCGGAGCCCGGCTGTTGTGTACACATTTAGGGTTGTCTCTTTCTCTCTGCTTATCTCTACATTCTCAAATCTACATTATCTTATGTCTGTACAACCAGTCTAGCTTTCTTCTGTTGTCCCTTTGTACAGTGCATGTGCTGTACTCCTTTATTTTTAGTTTTCTACTTCAACATTTGTATCATCTCAAGATTGGCACCTGATAATTTTCTTTCGGTTTGAAAATGGCTCACATTTTACTAGTTACTTGTGTCATTAAAGTTTTCAATATATCCTGTACATTCTGAATGCAGGGCTTTTGTATGCTGTGATCCTATCATAGCCTTATGAAACGCCAATCTTCTGGGTTTATTTTAGCCATGAATTAACCAGATTACTTTCAGTTTTCAATTTCTGCATCATCTTCTACAAGCAATGATTGCAATCGCAATTCAATTTGCAGAGACTTTGAATGCAAATTTGGGTCTGTTCTACACATACACTACCAGAAATATTAGTCTCCGAAAGGAAAAGTACATTTCCACTCTGATCTCAAAGATTTTGCTCTGTTTTTGGACATTTACAGCAGAGATAAACAAACACATGACCATTGCAGATTAGCATGCACAATTAAAGGATTTCTTTCTCCTGTTCCCTTTTCTCAGGAGTCCCCCACATTCCTATCATATGGTGTTAGTACAGAGGCCCTGTTTTCACTTGCTCCAGATAGAGATCAGTTTCTGTTGGAGTTTCATTGCCCACACCAGTCTGTAACTGAGCACCAGTGTGACTGGGGCTGGCTCCAGGCGAAGCTCCTTAAGAAAAACAAGGGGAGGGGACAAAGGGAAACGTGATACTGACAATTACTATGGCAGATTTTGATGAAACAAAATTTGCTTAATTTTCAGAGACTTCACATCATTAGAAAGTTTTTCATGTTGTACTTTGTTTAGAAATTTTAGGACAAATCACTTAGAGGAACAAACTCTGATGAAAGTTTTTAACAAAATGAAAAACATTAATGATATAATCTGTGTAAACACAGATGTGTAACAGGTGAAATAAAAATTAATATTCTAAATAGATTTTCTTAAAATCAAGGACTGTATAGGAAATTAATGTAGCTACAGGTATAAATTAAAATATGTGGTATGTCTGCCATCATTTTTATATTTATTGTGCATAGGAAAAAGATCTATGTTTTGTGTGTGTGTGAGAGAGGGTCTCACTGTGCAATTTATGATGCCTTGAACTTACTATGTGGCCCATACTGGCCTCAAAATCACAGTAACCTTCTTGCCTTCAGCCTTTCAAGCACTGGGTTGCAGGCAAGGGCAACCATGCCTAGTTTCTACATTTCTTATGTATGTTAGATTTATTTTCTACTCATAAGTGAATGATATTTTTAAAGTAGGTTTGCATGCTTACATTTGAGTAGTACTTTTATTTTAAGAATTACAAATTAAACACAATAAGAACATCATTCTGGAGCTTCTAGAAATATTCTAAGAAAATTATTAAGAGGGCCTTATATTTTACTCTGTAATTTAATTTTTTTTCCCATGTAGAAATTTAGCAATTTACAGTTCTGTAGAACCACTTCAAAGTGACTGAAATATCTGCCCATATTAACTGATCAGGCTAACAGAAAGTTATTGAATGGAATTCCTTAAGATACCAGTTGGCTCAAAAAATTCAGGATAGCACTATTAAAAGGAAAATAATTGTACTTTGGTACTATGTTGAATTTGGACCTAGCATGAAACATTAGGCTTACTGTGAAGGGCTACAAGAAAAATGGAGAGACATTTTATTATATTTACATCAAAGTGATTCTGCATTCAAAGAGTAATAGGCAGTCAAATGTAGAAAGAAGAATGTCCATATTGCCTTCACTAGTATATTTGTTTCACAAAGTAATACAGTAGTGTAGAGCTTTGGCAAAAGGACAAGAATTACAGCAAACTACTACACTGAAGTAATTGGATTATTTGTGCATTGAAAGAAAAATGGATCTGATAGGACTTTTATTTCTTTTTGTATTTTTTGATGGACTCTAAGTTTTTTAAAAGTACACTCATCAGATAATGTGAAATTTAAGTGACTACTACTCTTCAATTACACTCCTGCCAAACTCGTGTTGTGCAAATGTTATTTGCACACCCTCTCTAAACAGAGATCATCAGTAACCAAGAATTACAGTTGAGAGAATACATGGTACAGGTTTGGCTGTTGAAGTCCAGATTTCCATGATGTAAACCTACGAAAAACTACTATGCAGTTTGGTATTTATGTAAAAACACAGGAGCCTATGATCATCCTGAAAGTGTTTTATTATAAAAATTCATAAGAGTAATGTATATTTTCAAATTACAAACCTCTCTTTTAATCTTGTTTTCATAATGAAATTTACTTAAGTGTAATATAAGCATAATGCAGAGTAATATATTTTCTGGACCACAAAGTGGATGTGGAAAATAAATTCATTATTCCTTCTACAGCAGATCGCCTTTTAATCTTGGTTCTATAGACAGAACAATTTTATTTTCTCTGACTGCACTGATGCAAATTTCAAACTCATTTTCAGCAAAGTGGGAAGTCTTTAAAATATGGTTTTATCAAGTTCTATAGTCTCCTTAACTTGTCTCATGTGCTGCCTTTTAATTCTCCATTTCATTTTAAAATGGCATTGTTTGCTCAGCATTAGCAAGTATGAGAGATTACATGTGCATGCGAAATTCTTTGAAAAAAGATATTTTGTATAAATTCTTTGACACTTCCTGTTCTCGATGATGTTCATCTTTTTGCATCTTTGTTTTGTAGATTTGTTTTTATGATTAGAACAAGAATATAACTGTATAGGTTAAACCTCATCTGTGGTTAAGTTTGAACTTCAATGACTTTGTGTTATGACCTGCCTTTTGTAGGACGAGTCATTTCCAGTGATCTAAAATCTGGGTTGTTTAAAAATAATCCATATGGCAAAAGTAAGTATCAGTGTGGAAGTGAATAGTTGCATATGTTTTAGAGAACAAATCCAGAGAAAATCAGCTGCACACTCAAAATAAAGCAGAGTTTATGTCTCCCAAAATGGTTCTTTGTATTTATTTAGCATTTAAATTTCTTTACATTTATTTAGCATCATAGCTTCATATGAGCTGGTTTTTTTTTTAAAACCAATTTGAATACTTTTGTCTTTGTGATGCTTTAGCTCTCCTTATCTCTGGAATCATAAAATAAGTGATTCTTCCTTAAGCTGGAAAAGAAGACACTGAATTTCACACTGCACTCTAGAGAACCTGGTTGGACTCGGAGAAGCAGAACTGATCCGCCCTTTCCACCCAGGTGTTTGCAGAGCTTCCCTGGCTTTACCTGAACCTGTGTGAGGACACAGACTTCTACCACACAGACCCCTCACCAAAGTCAGTCTGAAAAGGGTCTAAAAGTTGTATGTATTGCCAACCTAAATTTCATTACACACTGTTCTTTGCCGCCCACACTTTTATTTTTTAGTGTTCTTTTTTTTAATTTGAAGAGAAAAACTACAAAATGACAATAACATAAATACATTTAAAAACAGAGAGCATAATATTTGTACAAGCATTTATTACTTAAGATTGATTGAACTCTAAAAGTTTCCATTGAAAAGAGATCTTTTGAAGGAAATATTCTTGTCTCCCTGATCCTTGACAGACATAATACAATAATCAATTACAAATTTATGGAAATATGCTCTTTCTATAAAATTTTATATGTCATTTGTCACATAGTGAGTGGCATGGTGAATGTTATAAAAATTTTGATAAATGTAGACAAATATGTCCACTGTGTGTTCATTCCACATTAAGAGAGGAAATGTTTTCTGAGCACTTCTAAAAGATACAGTGAGGGTCTTCTTTGCATATTTAGACCTCTGGTATCAACAGTCCCTGGTGACCATTCATTTATTTTTAATACTTAATTGTTAGTTTGGTTTATTGCTCTTTCTATTGAACATATATAAGCAGAATTACAAAATATGGGGCCTTAGCATGATGTTTCTGAGAGGCATGTACATATCATAACTTTTGCTCAAATTATCAATTAATATTCACTTGCATAATTTACAGTTTTGACTACTGTGAAAAAAAGTTGGTGGTAGTCAACTGACCTTTAAAAAAGGAGAAAAAGCAATAGTGGAGAAGAGATAATCTTTACAAAAAATGGTGCTGGAATAACTGTACATACATGCGGAAGATGAATACAAGTATATACCTCATACACCTTACAAAAACTAACTCAAAGTGGACAGTCATATACAGAATGAAAAACTGTAATTCTTCTAAATAATAAAATTTGAGAAAGTCTAAATGATCTTGTTTATGGAAATGACATTTTAAGATAACAGACCAAAAACATTCCAAAAAAGAAAGAATTGATAACCAGACTGTGTTATAGGTCTTAAAAATCTGCTTTGCCAAAGTCACAGTGAAGTGAGTAAAACTAAAGTCATGATTTGAGGGAAAAGTTTTACAATCTATCTGATATATTACTGCTATCCAAGGTACAAAGAATTTTTGAAGCTCTTTGAAACTCATATGAAAATAGACAACACAAGAAATGGTGCCAAGACCTAAGCAGATATCTCATTAGAGAAGATGTAAAGACATCAAGTAAGCATGTACAAGGCTATTTGATATGGTATTTCATTAGGAATTTTAAGTTTAATCATCACTGAGCTATTCCTGTACAACTAATAGAATGTCAAACATTTAGAAACCTGACCACATAGGAAGTCCTGGCAAGGTTGTAGAAGAACAACAGCACTTATTCATTCCTTGTAGGAATGTAAAATGTTGAAGACATTTTGGAAAACAGTATAGAAATGTATTGGAAAGTGAAACATCCTATTACCATATGATCTAACATCATACTTCTTGATATTTACCAAAAGAAGCTGAAATTCATGTCCCAACAAAAATTTTCTGATGGTTGTGGCTAGCAGTTCTTTTGTAACTGCCAAAACTTGCAAGGAACCAATGAATCCTTAAATAGGTGAATAGGTAAAGTGTGGTACTTCCAGAGATGGAATATTCTATGTTAAAAATATATGAGCTATAAACCATGAAGTGACACGGAGAAAACTTAAATGCATAGTGTTAGATGAAAGAAGTTCATATGCAAAGCTACATATTATAAAATTTAACAACGTCACATCTTGGAAATGGCAAAATCATGGATATTATAAAAAGAACAGAAATTTCCAAAGGCTCAGATGGAAGGAGGGATAAGTCAGCAGGGCGCAAAGTGATTTGAGGTTATGCTCCATATCTGTATGATGTGTAATGATGGATGCACATCACAATACATTGTCTAAACGAATGGAACCTATAACACCAACAGGGCGCCCTCGTGTAAGCTGAGAGCTTTTTGTGACAATAACGTCCTAGTGCAGATTCATCAGCACTGCATTGGACAATGTGGATAACGAGTAAACTGTGCATGTCTGGGAAGGTGGGTATGTTGGGTACAACTACCTGGTCTGTAATCCTGCTATGAAGCCAAAATGCTCTTGAAGACAGACTTTTTAAAAAATAATCTCACTGATGTTCATTTAAAGGCTTACTGTAGATGTGTCTTGGGTATTTTTAATAGAATAGAGGAATTTTAATGTCTGAGAGAATAATGAATATTATGTTATAGTTAAAGTTTAAAGATATTTCCAAATCTATTTGCAAAGTTCCTATCTCACTTGTATTCCCATCAGCAATGCGTAGGATCCTCAGCATTTGGTGTCATCATTGAAGTTCTAGCTGTTCCGAAAGCCATGAGGTACTATGGCTCTGACATGCTAAGCTGTACTTCCTGAATGAGTAATGGTACTGGGCATCTTCCGATGTTATTATTTGTTATCTATGTGTCTTATCTGGAGAAGATTTTGTTCAATTTTACTTTTATTTATAGTTATTTAGCTGTTTTATCATTGACTAGTAGCAATTCTTTATATATTTTGGGAACAAGGATTTTATTAGACATGTTCTTTTAAAAACTAAAATTAATGTATAGTTGTTTGATAGTGAAATCCTTTAAAGAATAGAGGTTTGCCTCTAATGTTTTTTTAAATTATTATTTTCTTTTTCCCTTTAATGGTTTGGTCGATCCTCCATTCTGACATCTGATAATCTCAGCAATTTAATTGAAGATAACAATATGTAATATAACAACCACTGTTAATCGCTATCATTTGGTTTGAAATCCTGTATCATTTTTAATGTCCTTGCTTTGTTTTGTTTATATTTTACTGCTTTTTTACTATTCTCTTTAAAATAAAAAAGAATAGAGATTTTTAATTTTGATGATGCTCACTATACTGTATTTTCAAATATACTTTAGGTTTCTGTATTGTATCTAGGACTATTTGCCAAATCTAAGGTCATAAACCATAAACATGTGTTTTACTCTTGGAATTTTAGTTTTAGCTCTTCCATTTACAGCTACAACCTATTTCTAGTTAACGATTGTATCACATATAATTTAAGGCAGAAGTTGAGGTTCATTACTGTCTTTTTCTATAATCATATGTGATAATCATCTGTCTTTTTCTATAGTCATATGTTATAATCATATGCCTTTTGCAGGAATCAGATGTTAAAGAATATTCGTGCCCATTGAATTACTTGATCAGCTTTTGGAAAATATCATAACAAGTATGTGTAGACCGCTTTGTGGATGTTTCTGTTCTGTTAAACTGTTAGATATTTTTGCCAATAAGTCACAAGCATGCCGTCATGATCATACATCCAGAAGAAGTCTAGGAGTCAGTTTGTATGAGAGCTTGCTTCCATCTTGTTTAGAGAACATCCTACATGGTGGCACAATATACTTTAAAAAATAAACTCATTAAAACACTGATAAAACTCAATAGTACCTTTCCAGTTAATGATTAATTAATTCATTTATAATAAACTTAATATTTATTGAATTCAACAAGGAGACCACAGTCAGTAAAAGAATGCAAATATAGGAAGGAGCCGTTACCAAGATTGAAAAAAAAATAGTTTTTCAGCAAAATTCTCAAGAAATGTGAGCACTTAGAAAGGCCTCTACAGTTCTTAGTAAGAAGATGAATTAAGCTACCTTAAATATATGCAGGGAAAGCAAACGCCATGCTCAACTTCCAGTACCTTTCTCCATACACAATCACTGACCACAGGGTCCTGTCCTATGATTTTAGGAATAAGTGACAGAAAATTTAACAATGTCTTCACCTAGCTAAGATTCCACTTTTTCCCTATGACAAACTATCAGATGATAGCCATTTCCTATGGTTCTTTGATAATACTAGGTATAGTCCCAGCCTCGGTTTTTAGTTGACATTTATGGACCAAACAGGTGCCAAGGCTGAATCAGGGAGAAAGATGGAGAAGATATCATATCACCAGACTCTATACTTTTATCTAAGAATCAAGGATCTCCCTTCCCATATTCTGTCTAAATCTCAGCCAAAACAATTTCATCTGCTCTCTTAGTGTAGGCCAATGGCTTGCAGTTGCATGTTGACTTCCTCAGAGAGCAGCTGATTAGACAGAGATGAATACGCAGGGCTGACTCAGGGGGAAAACTAGGGATCAGAGCCTAAGGATTGGGAGGATGAGGAAGTAGTGGAGCCTGAGCCTGCAGTGCAGAGGCCCGCAAACCTCCAAGCAGCAGGATGCTTTGGAAGTGGAGCGGCCTTCCCAGAACTACCAAGAGAGTTATGGTGAAGATTCTGGGTGTCTATATATTCAGGCTGCTGAAGTATCAATCACAGACTGCTGGGGTGAGGCAGCTGTCTCCCGCCGAAACAGCCCTCACAGAGGATTGACAGCTGAGGACTACATGCTGACGGCACAATAAGCACCCTTGAAAATAGTTTTGGGGTCTGAATAACCAAAATTAAAATGAAAAAAAAAACCCAAAAAACAATTGTTGTGAATGATTTAGAATTGTTATAATCCATACTCTAGGGTAGGCAGAGTACCAGTCCTTTGAAGGTAGATGCTCTCCACCTCAAACTCACTGACATTCTGCAGTTCAGGAAAGGAATTTCTATCTGAACAGCAAATAATGACAAACAGTTTCTCTGTATCTCTGTTTTGTCTCTCTCTCTCTGTGTCTCTCTGTCTCTGTTTGCTTCTCTCTCTCTGTCTCTATCTCTCACATTCTCTGTTTCTCTCTGTCTCTCAGTCTTTCCGCCTGTCTGTCTGTCTCCCTCCCTCCTTCTCTATCACCCTATCTTTCTCTCCCTCTCACCTTACCCACTCCGCCCACTTTATCTTTTGCTTTTCTTACACTCAAAACCCAGTGAATACACTAAGAAATAATCAGGAACAGTATCATTTATCTCAGAAATAAAATCTTAGGAGCTTCTCTTTAAAAACAGCTACAGTTTTATGATTGATGATGCTTGAGAGAGAACGGGCCCACAGCTGTAAGTCATCTTGCCTCTCCACTCACTGCAAGTCAAGAAACAATTATAAGAAAGAAAATTGCATTATAATAATGAATTAAAACATTATTTCAATGTAGTAATTTTTGTTGTTCCATTTCTAGGTGTTTCAAATCTATCAAATTGATTTACATCTTTCAGCTTTAAATTCATGTTCTTTATTCACAAAATATAGTGTGAAAATATCAGAATTGCACAATTTGAAGAATATGAAATATGTTATATGCGATCTATAGATGTGTATGATGTGTAGAACCTCATGTAAAATAGGAAGTTCTGATTAATTTCAATACCTTGTCTTTCATGAATGCCTTTATATACTTTTCAGTTGATAACTATTCTGACCTAGATTTCCAGAACTGTATAAGTATAGACATTTTAGAAAATAAAAATACTCATAACATGTTAATACACTTTATCTTTTGAATACCATCCAGTGTATGCCCTTGGCGCTCTTTTTTTTCTGAACCATTATTTCCAAAATTATCTCGGTCACTAAATTAGAAAAGTAGAGGTTTAAAATTCCTCATAGTTATTCCATGCCACATTCTTCTCATATTGTGTATGAGATATTTGCATGTATTTAATTCTACATTTCTTTCATCCTACTGCTACTGTGTTTGTTCAGGCTATACTCATCATGACTGTATTATAGTAACTTTTCTAGCTAATCTTAGCACTAGTCTAGCTCTTGTTTTCCTCAAATGCCCTCTCTCTCTCTCTCTATATATATATATATATACATATATATATATATATTCATTAAAACAGTCCATGCTAATTTGACCATATCAATTTTAAGATTCCAGTACTTCATGAAATAGTGTTGCATGTGCAATGTTGTATCCATGTTAAATCCCTCTTGCACATTGCCCAGGGAATGTTCATTGGCAGAGCTTGAAATCAGAGCATTTACACGAAGATGGTTTCAAGATCACGGCCTGAACCATACTCCCAAAGTCTGCCATAAAACATCTCACACTTATTATTGCTTTAACATCACTATTGCCTATAGATAGTTTTTAGTAAAAAATGATGTCATTCTATACACAGTACTTTATTTTTAGGAGTGGTATTTCTGTTTCAAAGTATAGTAATTTTTGATCGCTGAAAATTCAGTGAATGCTGGCAGCCAGTCGCACTTCTTTTTCTAAGAAGGGAAATGTTAAATTTACCTATTTGGATTTCTTTTATTTTGGCGGATTGTTTTTTTATCAAGTTCCACTGTATTACTTTTAATTCCTTATGGTTTTAGTTTCAAAAAGGAAGAAGGAAGGAATGAAAGAAGGAAGGAAGGAAGGAAAGAGAAGAGCAGCAGAGAAGATACGGGAGGGGAGAGAAGGGGAGGAGAGGAAAGGGAAGAGAAGGGAAGAAAGACAGAGAGAGAAAGAAAGAAAGAAAGAAAGAAAGAAAGAAAGAAAGAAAGAAAGAAAGAAAGAAAGAAAGAAAGAAAGGAAGAAAGAAAGAAATGTTATACTTTGTTTTAATTTTCTTCCTCTTTTCATGAATAGCAGTATTAAACAGATAAATCTTATGTTTCTATCTTATGCCCTCAATAAAATTTCAGTCACGGGTGTGGAAATGTTAAAAGCATTTTCTTAAACAGTTCAAGTTTAATATTGGTGGATGCTCCTAAGTTGTTTAAGCTATGCTTTCTATGCTGCATGAGTAATAGAGATAATTTACCATTTTATGCTTCTGTGGTTTAGCTCAAAATATTTCTGCTTGGTTCTGGGCAGAGACTAGAGAAAAGTCATCCATAAATCAATTCATTGGAGTTTATTTTTACTTTAACATTTGTAGAAAATTCTTAGTAACTCAAAACTAGCAGAGGGTTCTGATTTTTTATTGTATGTATTTGAGATGCAGAACATGATCTTTTGATGTATATTTACACAGTGATATGATCAGTACAGACAGACCAATGAACATAGCTACTGTCTCACACAGTTATCTGTGTGTGTGAGCATGTGGGCGTGTGCGTGGTGAGAAGTACTTAAAATCAACTCTGTTAGCATACTTTCAGGATATGACAATATTGCATGATCAGAATCTTCATGTAACGCATTAGATCTTCTGGCTTCTCACTTACTTTGCATAAATGTAACTTTGCACTCCTTATCTTGCCCCCTTCCTTCCTACTCCTGTTGTCCTACTCTCTCTTTGTATGTATTTGGCTTTTTTTTTTTTTTTGATTCCACAGAAGAAAGATCTGAATTTTCATGCTAATCCCAAACATCCCTTACTTATTAAACCTCAAGATATAGCACACAGTTTCCAAATGGGAATCAATTTAGCCCTTTTTGTACCTAGAATATTGCCCATCATTTTGGGTAGGCAATCTTCCATAATTGCTTTGTTGCAAAAACAACTCATGTGATTTTTAAATGAGTTTAATTTTCTTTTAAGTATTTTTTCTTATAAAAGCATGCTGCAGGGGCTGGGGATATAGCTCAGTGGAATAAGTGCCTGCCTGGCAAGCACAAGGTCCTGAGTTCAATCCACAGTACCGCAAAAAAAAAAAAAAAAAAAAAAAAAGCATGTTGCACAGTGAAGTAAATTAATCTACACAACAGACTCTTCTTTTTCTTTCTACCAACACTAAATCCCTCCAGACTCAGAGTCAGAAAGGCATATTGTATAGGTAATCATATGTTGTTGGAAAATTTAAAAAAGAAAAATATTATTACCTCTGTTATAAATCTCCTCTTGAATTATCATGACAAATAAGATGATTGTCCAAACTTATAAAACACTATGGTCTGAAATATCACTGAAGATATCTAAGATTGTGGTGCAATTATGAAGCACTTTCACAGCTATCTTTAGATGAATTTTCATATTCTATTTAAGATTTAAGTGTTTCAAATATGAATATTTCTTAGTTAACCAAAAAGAGTATTTCAATTTCATTTATTTCACTTTCTAAATGAAATGATAATTGTGGAAAGATAGAATGGGTAGGGGATTTAGAAAAGGTCCAACATGGTTGTTTCTACTGAGATTATAGTATGAAAATTTAGCTGGGTTATGTAATATTATTAAGTTGTGACATATGCAATCACTATTCTCAATATTTTTCACTCTGAAAAATTCAGTGACCCAAATTGAAGGAAAGCTCAACCGTAATGCATGCTCAGGATAATGAACATCCCACCACCATGCTGTACATTAAAAATCACTGTGCCTATCTGTTGATTTGTACTGTCTCCCAAACTTGGAAAACTGTTTATCTTATCTGACCCACAGTACTCTCAAAAGTCCCTGACAGAGTTGAGAAATTAGTAATGACATTCCATGTGACCAAGAAAGATGTCATAGGCAAGTGCTCTCACTGGCTACCAAACACATGGATTTTGGGTTTTGAGTTGTTCGGTTCTCACGTTGAATAGGTCAGCATGGCTGGGTGTTTAAGCATTTGTTTTCACGTGGAGGTAACAAAGACCTAAAGTTCAAAGTGTGCCCAAAAATATGACCTTGATAATGGCCTTCTCTGGACAGGTCTCTGGGGCCAAGCTTCAACCCTTGTGCACCCATCCTACTTCCTCCGCACGCTCCCCCAGACCCTCAGTGCATCCTGCACGGTACATCCACTGGTCTCCTTCCAAGGCTGGATGAGTGCAGGAAATGAGGTACTATGGGTAGCGCTCACACTAATAAATCATCACACTGTGGAACTGATTAAAGCAAAGTAGGAAAGTTACAAAATGGCTCTCTTTGTGACATGTACTAGTAGTATTTTAATGGTCTTAGTTAATGTAAGTGTTCAGGAAGGTTTTTCTTCAGGATAGATGAAGTGGCTATTTGAAGCCGCTATTACTAAAAGAATGAGCACAACTTTTCCTTTACACACTTAACTCATTTGATAGAATAGAAAGAGCCTAAACAGTCCCTGACAGCCCTCTATTAAGACTGAAGCAGGAAATTAGCAAATTCAAAACTAGCCTGGATAATTTAGTGAGCTAGTGACACTTTTTTTCCAAATTTTTTAAAAAACAGAGGGGCTAGTGTTGTAACTCATTGTGAAGGTCCTGCGCTCAGTCTCTAGTACCAAAACAACAACAACAACAACAATAATAATAACAACAACAAAACCTCAAGATTTCAAGAAGCAATATTGGTAGAGATATTCATTTAAAATTTAGCTGTCAGCCTCTACTATACAAAGCCACAGTCTATTTAAGGCAGGATTAAAAGGAAAAGCATAATTATATCCACATTTTTTAATAAAAGGATATGAAGGACTTTAAGAAGATCAAAAAGTAATTTGTTGCTAAGTCGACATTTCAGGTGAAATTGAGAAATTTCTGTGTGTGTTTGCCTTGGCGACCCATTTTTTCATCTGACACTGGGATACACATTTGAGGGCTGCGGTCACACATCTTTTTTGCACAAGTGTATATCATTCTGAAGCATCTCCAAGCCTCCGTCTTCTTGCTTGAAAAACGTGAAGATGAAGCTTGACCCACGTAATCAGGAAAGGAAATAGCACCACAACTTGGGACGTTCACCTGCTCTTTACGCTGGCATCTTGTTCTACAGGGCTGTCTTCTCCATCTGAGAATTTTTATGTGGTTCATTATCTTAAATCACTTTAGTTTATGTGATGTAATAGCATTTATAATTTACACCATTTTCTTTATAATTTAGGTGATTTTAATTTTCTGTTAGCGCTTTTGTTCCTGAAACATCTTACCTGGGATCTATTAGGGAAATTCAGACCTGGGTGGTGACTGTCTCTAGGATCCACCATCCTAACTCTTACAAACTTCCAGTCGCTTCGACTTTGTGCCTTTCCTTGCTTATTAGTTACACAGTGAAGCTAGACTAAGAAAAACTACAACACAAATAATAATCTGACATGACTCAAACAACATCTGACTGAAAACCACCAAGATTCATTGAATTGGTCCAATTTATTTACGTTTACCTCTATCTGCATGTTTTAAAAGTTACCCTAAAGTTTTGAATATAATCATTTTTCCATGGTAATATGGTAACAATAAAAGACAGATGCTTTACTTTTTCTGCCTCTCAAATTTTCTTTTCAGACAGGCTTATATTTTTGTGCTTTATCTTGAAATAGTTCTCTTGAAATGAATGATCTGTGTGTGCCTGCTGATTCTACTTTACAATTGTTATGACTGAGGAGAAAATCCAGAGAAGCAAGGCGATAATATTTATTTTACTCATTTGAAGGCCTTTACACTAATTATTTTGAAACATCACACCTACACAAATGTGTGACTCATGCTAAGTAGAAAATAATGTAATTTTATACATCTCAGGAATATGTTTGAATTACATTCATCCATCAAATCATTCAACAAATGCCACCAAAAATTCTTGCATTTACTGGGATTTATTTTGTATCCTAGAGATATGAAAATGTGTTCCCATAGTCAGGTAGCTTGCAGGAGGATAGAAAGAAATATCTAGGTTAGCAAACAACATAGAGAAGGTTGAGTGGTAAAGTGGAGGTTTGTTGTGTGTATGATAGTTGGCCAGGTGTAGCTAAACAAATCTTAAAATGTATCTGAAGAGGCAGCTTTCTCTTTAACAAAAACAGGCACTTCACTTAATGTAGTATTTATTGTGTGATCAAACATAATAGTAAATATTTAAATTTTAGAAAAACTATTGCAATAAACCCCCTTTTTTTTTAATTAAACCACATTGATATTGATCATCGCCAAATGTCTCCCTTCATTCCTAGCACACTTACTCCTTCCTTCTGGCCAGCTGCCAACACAGCACTGGAAACTTTTTCCTTAACATCTTTAGCTGTGCTGGCATGGCTTCCTCCTTAGCCCCAGTATATTCAAAAACGTTCCCATACCTGGTCGCCTTGAATGTAGGGAAGAATCAAAAGTTCCACTGTGCGGATCCAGTGGATGAGGTGGGTGTGGACCCAGCGCAGTGCTCTTGTGTGCCTGCCTTCCTAGGGGGTGGTACTTGGCTACACCATTCCCCGGGTTTTGACCACACCTCATCAAGACAATCACCAGAGAAGACTTCCAGACCTTCTCAGAAAGAGTTAAGAACAATGAAATCAATATGTTAGAGGTGAAAAGAGTACTTTTCAGGGCATTAAAAGTAATGCACCTTTTGCTGTGATATGTATTTTTCATTTAAACTCCCCTTATATATTTTTATTTCATGTACCATGTGCATCAGACATTGGTTGATTAAAGTAAGCTTGTGAGTTATCCATGCTGTTAGGCTGACTAGGTAAACATTCTCACGCTCATGTGCTAAGACCTTCCCTTAGTTCCCTCATGCATTAAATAATTTTTGAAAAAAATAGTGTCAGTACAATAAAGTGACTAAAAATATTAGTGGAGGAATACATAGAGCACCTCTAGAATTATTCCTGCCACATTATAACTAATAACAATTTTGTTTAAATAGTTTTGCCTTAGTTACTTTGTTTAAATATTCTACTTTTGTGATTAAGGTTATATTTGTTGACTTTAGAAGCAATGGAACATGTAGATATATAAGCTATTTCAAAAAGTGAGTGTATACACAATACTTAAATAAACACATTTCTATATCCTTTCATTCATATAATTACCCCTGGTTGAGGTAATTCATTCATATAATTACCCCTGGTTGGTCCTCTGTTGAGAGTGTGTATATGTTTAAATCGTATGTGAATTCCTTCATACATTAATCAATTTTTTCACTAACAAACCTATCACAACCACTATTTCATCTTAATAAATATTCATATACACTTTTTGTGGCTCAATACTATTAAGTTGAATAAGTTATTCTATATTATAAGACACTCATATTGATTCTGCATTTCTATTAATATATAGTATACTATGATGATGTTTTTGCAACTAATTCTCATGTGCTTCACTAGGATTTACTCTTAGAAGTTTGTATACCTCGGTCAAATGTAACAACTCTTTACAACACTCTAGGGTGTAAAATTTATCTGCGAAAAACTGCTACTAAAAGCCATTCTAAATCTTCAGCTAAAAGATTGTTATACATGATTGCTTAAAATGTGAAGAATGACAACCATCAACTGAAATGTATGAAGGACTATTTACATCTGCCATGTACTAACCTACTCAACCATATATCTGGAGCCGATGCTGTAGAAAAGCATGTAGAATCATGGGAGCTGCAAGCTTGTTCCCTTCCTATGAATCCACAATTCTTTTGTACTTCTGTTTCATATACTCTGTCCAAAATTTCAACTAAAACCTTCGTGGGGGGGGTGATTTTGAAAAAGCTTTCCTGAGTGATGACAGAAGCAAATTTTACTCCTTTGTAGAAAATAGGGACCTTTAGAGCTAGCTGTGGTCTCTTTGTTCTGTGCTACAAACAAAACAACATGAAAAAGATGAGCTCCATAAATTTCATCTGCCTTTGAAGTTTTATCTTCTACATGGAAGGCACTAAGTTTTAAAATGTAATTTTAAGTACATATTTTTCTCTTAAGGGGTGCTGCATCTTTTAATTTGGATGATAAGTACAATATTTGATTTGCACTTATGAATATTTATGTGCTCAGGAAATGTCTGAAGAAAAACAACAATATTTCAGAGCAACTAAACTCAAAATAACATTTTCTCTCATATGCATGTCTGACACGAATGATGGGTCAGGCTGTCTTTCCTGGTGCTGTAACCATCTCAGATCTCCACCTGGACACTGGCCTAGTCGTCCTGGTGCTGGGGGCTCTTCGCATTTCCCAAGGGGCTGCTTTCCCTAAACCAAGCACCAGAACTTGACTGCATGCTACACTGAGTGATTTAAAGCTACCTGCTTTTATTCTCATTCCATCCCTTTGATTCCCATACTGTAACTCTACTTTCATGATGAGAAAAATGAGGTTCAGAGACCTGAAATAAATTCTGAAACCTAGTACCTCAAAGTGGAAAACTCTGAGGTTCCATTTTAACTCGCTACTTCTCATTTGCTTCATTAATAAAGTCCTAGACTTTATTAGTAGATGTTAGGAAACACCTTCTTTAGCAGAACACAGTACCACTGCATCCTAAGCCACAAAGATCCTGCGCTTGGCTGGTTGAATAAGCAGCTCTTTTCCTTCTGCTTAGATACCTTATCTTTCTTTAAATTTCATAGTTATTGATGTGTCCTTTCACACTGACATCAACATAATCTCTTTCCTAGCAAATTAATACTCAAGATTTTTTGGTAGTAGTTTCCCTACTATAAACAATTTTTGTAATAAAAAATCTACTATTCAAATATTTCCAGGTTTCTTGTTCAGTTTAATTTTTATGGTTTTTTTTCTTTCCTGAATGCAAGAAAGATTCAATATACTCCGAGAAAAATGTTAAGGCTAAAAATTATATATGTTTTCAAAATGAATTCTAGGGGTCAGCAACATAGCTCAGCATCACAGAATCTTCTTGGCAAGTGCAAAATCCTGAGTAGGACTTAAAGTACTGAGTACTCAGTACAAATATATACATACATACATAAAAGCATCTTTATATTATTTTCCAGGAAAGTTATAGCAACTCATATTCACAAACAGAACTATGAGAGGGTCTGAATTTTTGCATTGTTGTCAAAGCAACATTTATTCAGTTTCTTTTTACATTTCAAACTTGATTTGTAAAAGCTTCTAACTCCTGTATTTCTTATACTGTTTGTCACATATTTAAGCAGAACTTCTTTTTGCTTGGCTGTTGACCAATTACCTTTCCATTTTGTGAATATCCCTATCAAATTTTACATTGTTTCCTCTTATTTTTAATTTTGTTTCACTTACAGGGACCCATCAAATACTTTGGACACATCAGGGCTCTACTTGTTACAGTTTTTATGACTACAATTTCTCCATCTATTTCTTACAATCTATCTCAATCTACTTCTCAATCTATTGTTTTGCTTTCTTTGAGTGTCTTTTCTATGCAGATATTTTGTGCACTATCACATTTGATCATCTTTTTCAGATGTCTATGTTTGTTGTCTCACTGAAAATGATCCCTCACACTAGAGAGAATTCAGACCCTGTACACTTCTCCACTCTTATTATCTAATGCTTTAGCCTTCAAGTGTACTTAGTGAAGGCTTCCATCAGCAGAAAGTGTCACATAGCTGTTACGATGCACTGATGCACCGCAGAGCTGAAAGCAGCAGGCCTGGCTAACCATGGACTCACCCCTCCCAACTGTGAACCGGAAGAACACTTTCCTTTTTGTAAGCTGATTGTCTCGTGTATTTTGTGATGATAGTGTAGAACATGTCAAATTCTTTACTATACGGGAACAATGAAAGACAAAGAAAGCCCTTGATTCGGATTGCACAAGCATCAAATCATTTTTCTATTACCGTGCACTTTCATTTAGAATAAAAACAGTTACAAAGAAGCATGCCTTCTTCTACCTTGGTATGGCCTTCGGGAAGATTTGCCTTTGGGCCCATAGCACACGTAAGCTGAGTGTATACGTATATTCACTGTATTACCCCTCAGAGATTCTCCCAAGGAGAATACATTTTAGTGTTTAGTTTTGACATTTAACTTCCTCCATCTATATATCTTAGTTGTGAAGATTTGTATGAATTTCAGTCTCCTTCTTCTTTTGCATGCTACATCAGTGTTTGGAGATGCTGGCGGAGCTACCTCACACATCGCTTTTGCTCATATCCCTTCCAGACTGCATATACATCTCCTTCAAGCCCCTGCTCCTTGTGCCTGGTGAGCCTGCGTATACTTTACTCCTTATCATGGATGATCTTGCTTTCCGTCTTTATTTCTTTTTAGGGGTGAGTCTCATTAAACATCTAGAATTTTTCAAAATGGTTTGGGGACCCACAAGATTGGAAGAATTGTATTCCTTCCTTGAAATATGACAGCACTATGTTTTTGATCTTCGCTAGCCCCTGTAAACCGCAATGTTTTCTTTCCTACAGATAGTGAGGAAAGAAGCAGCTGTCACCAGCTTCCCAATGAAATATATTTATTTCCAAGGTTAAAGAACACTGCTCACATTAAAAACCAAGACATGTCCTCAAGGACTGTTAGAAACAAATAAAATAAGATGTTTTGAGCAAACAATGGTGGTTTCCACCAAAGATTTAACAGACAACCCTGGAAACAAGTAAGTACTCCGATTTTTATGCAGTATTTATATAATACGATGTTTCTTTTCTTTCTTCAGCACCCCAAGTAAAGGATCAAAGAAGAAAATCGTTAGATAGAATCATCAATGAATTGGTTAGATTCCGAGCTGTATAAAATAATGAAAGGCTTATTAAAAAGAAGGATGTCTGATGTTATATTTTAGAATATTTGTCCTACTAAGATATAAACTCTAATATATTCCACTGAATCAGCTCTCTGCTTTTATTGAACATTTCCCACATGCTTAGCACAATAACAATTTATTTGTGATTCTATTAATCACAATAATAGGCCTAAAAGGTAGAGGCTATTAGCATTCATATTTATAAGCGGGGAAAGGGAACAGAAATGTTGAGAGATTTGTTGGATGTCACAAGGCAGTAAATATGGAGGTAAGATTTTAAGTGAATCAGGGTGACCTAGAAGCCTACACCATTCACAGCATTTCAAGTATTTGTTAAAGATTTCTCGCTCTACACACATATCTGTACACACACATACACAAACAAATCAGAGGAGTATTGGACTGTACAGGGGAAGTAAATAGAAGGTCTGAGTTGTACAGCTTGGCCCATGTGTAGCAAATGAAGGAGAATGTTCAGGATTTGAAGGGGGCTTCTTCAAAACTACTGCCTTAGCTTTCGATACCATACATTCTTGCATGACCTAGGTGGCTATAAGAAGTTTCTCATTGATCTCTTTATCTCTAATTTTATATTTCTTTCTTCCCTCTGTATCAGAACCACAAGTTTTAAATAGTTTTGCAGTGACCTAATCAAATATAGACAGTGAAGTGTAGGCACAAGTAATGTGTCATGTAACTTTCACAGAAGTCAACTCTCTCTTTTTCTCTCTCCTCCCTCCCCTCTCTTTCTCTTCTTCTCCCACTAGCATGGCAATTATGAACCAATGCGGATAACATAAACTGATAACAGTGTTATTAAATGGTTGAATCTGGTCCAGAGGTGACTCTGTAGAGGAGAGATGTCTACTTCCCTTGGATTGCTAGGTTTTCACTCTGAGAGAGAAGGAAATTTTTGTCTCACAATACTTCTTATTTTGGTGGTTTTCTGTTAAGAGTTTGTGCTTTGTCCTGAGGACAGAGCCCCTTACAATCTCATTCACCATGGAGTGGTCCCAAAAACCACAGAATGGCTTCCTGCTTTTGTTTAAAATCTTAGCAAACCTCATAAAATGACTTACTTGAAATAACCACACATTTGCAAATGCAGATTAGAAAACCTTCAAATTCTGGAGGTAATTCCCTTTCTATCTGTTACCTTTTCCCCTCTTTCAAGTCCGTGCACCATGGAATTTTGTTGTTGAACAGCCTGTCCTTGTCTTTAGTCTTAGATACTCCATGTTCTCTGTGGCAAAGTCATCTCTTTGGAAAAGGAAACCTTGTTTGGTTTGATTCTGAGTTGTATGGAATCTCCTTGTTTGAACCTCCTCAGAGAGGCCTTTCATGGAATTGCAACTCTCCTCACCAATTCCTTTATACTGCTGAAGTTTCTTATCTTGGTAATACTTTTCAATTTGTGGAAACATTGTTATTACTTGTTTGAAATTTGCCTTCCTCTTCTTCCCAGATTAACTATTTAACAGCAGGGTCCTTTTCAGTAGTATTCAGCTCTGTTTACTCCCTCATTAGAAGCACTCAATAAACAGTTGTTGAATTTATAATGTGAAATAATTGAGTAGATGGAGAAACATAGAAATGACTGACCGAGAGAATACAGTACTTGTTCTTGTTTGTTGTTTGTTTTCTATCAGTTGTCTATGACTTTAGGTAGTGCATGAAAGTTATCATCAGTTACAAAATGAAAACCGAGTGAGGGAAGAAGGTGGTGAGGGAAACGGAATGAAGAAAGATATTAAAATGTGTTATGTACATGATCAACTCCTCACAAGGGATCTGAACTTTACATACTATAAACACACTAACAAAAGAGGAAGCAAGTAACATACAGAGATATTTTAAAACACATGGTAAACCTAGTTGATAAAAAGTTATTCTTTATTCATGATATTCAACTAAAACATGAATTTTCAAGGATAATGAATTTCGCTGATACAATCAGAATTGTATGGAGTAGTTTTAGAAGAAAAAGTGTTATTTTTTATTTGGCATAAGTAGAAGAAAGACTGAGTAATTGCTGGGTTTGGGATTGGCGAGCTTTCAAATTTTCTTAGTTTTATGGTTAAAAAATATTTATAACTAACATCTGTGCCATACGGTCTTTATTTTCATATATCAACTTCTTAAAATAAGTGCCCACATGGAAATACCATAGTAAACTAGATTTAACCCTAGTACTTTAAGAAAATAGAGACAGTTTGCTTGAAATTTACAAAAAAACACAACAAATAAAGTGATGAAGTAAAGTTTGATTTTTTTTTTTTTTTTTGCGGTACTGGGGATCGAACTCAGGACCAGATGAAGTAAAGTTTGAAATAACTGCTCAGGTTATTTCAGTGCTGCAAAGTCAAGGTTTCATTTATTTCCTGCAAATAGGTTTTGTTTTCCCACATATTTCCTGCAAAAGCATAGGTGATAGAATTTGGAGGGGGGCAGGAGAAAGTTTAGTAAGAAGAATTATTACACAGTCTGAGTTTATTTCTTTTGGTTGGTATTCTCTATCTTGAGATGTCATAGAATTTTTATACTCTCATTGGAACTGTGGAGCAGGGATAACTAATGTTTCATAATTTACATAGCTAATTTCATTTACCCTTCATGCTTCCATCACATTTTAAAATATTATAATTTTCTTCCTCTCCTCTCTACCACCATACCCAGTCCCTGATACCACTGAATGTAGAATTTTGCTACAAAAGATGCTATTTGGTCGAATAGATATGTCATTGTTTCATATTTTACAAATAAATTTTATTTTCCTAGGATCTGTGTATAGGAAAGAAAGTCTCTTATCTGTGGAAGTTTCAAATTCATTCCTCTCGAATCATTGATCTTCTAATCAATGAAGCCTCACATGTCACCCTTTAGGAAGTATTAATGGTGTATGTGTACATGTGTGTGTGGGTGCACGCACGCACGTGCATGTGCATGTGTGTGTTCAATATATTAACTTATTAGCTTATAAGACTTTAATTTTGGTGAATTATATTAAACAGAATCAGAAAAGCACTGAGCCTGAAGCAAATATTATAAATTCATCCAACCAATATTTCAAATGTTTAATTAGCTCTCCCAGCATGATTCCTTCCAGGTAAAGTATTGTTTAATTTACTGGTAATATACAGTTTTATTCTTTCTTTCATTTTAGTATTAAGATTTTTACTGAACTATTTGAATTTTTTCTCCAGCAAACCAAAGAAAGGGTCAAGAAAAGTCAGCAATACCTTCCCAGACATTTTAGCAAAAAATGACAAAATTCAGATTTAATTCTTCTTTTTTCAGATAGAAAGCTGATGCATGGAAGACATTACTCTTATATTTCATTTTAATGCTAATGTATTTGAGAGATAACATGGGTTGTCACATTCCTTCTACTTAGAGACAGGTAGGCATATGAACCACAGCACAGAGTTTCAGCTGTATGTTCAATACATTCATGTACAGAATATACCCAGTAGTCTAGTAGATAAACTATAACCACAAATGTGTCAAAAATATGCTAAAAGTGAGCCTGAGTGACATAAGCTCTATAAGTTTGAGGTTGTGAAATCATTGGTGATGTTTGGGAATAGTATTATCTGGAAACTTGGTGTGGGAAATCCAACTGTTTTCATTGAGTAGTGGAGTAAAAGCACTGCTAGCATCTGCCAGGATGAGACATAGGGAGAAAAGTGATCCCAACTTTCTTCATAAATGTCATGTGGCCTCACTTTTTCTACACAAATCACAATAGACAGAAGTGGAAAACATAGCAAACAACAAGAAAGAAAGAAATTAATTACTTGGGTGTAGTTTTCTCTATGGAATTGTTATGACTTAAATTGTGGAGTAGGCAGGTTTCCCACTGCTGGGAGAAAATACCTAACGTCTACAATTTAAAGAAGGAGAGGTTTATTAGGCTCACAGTTGCCAAGGACTTAGTCCATGGTCTACTGGCCCAAAGGCAAAAATGTGACTGAAGAGAGCTGCGGTGGAGTAAAGCTGCCTGGATTTTGGTGGTGAAGAAGCAGAGCAGGGAAATAGTGCAAGAGGGGAAGAGGTAAGAGAGTGCCCAAAGGCTCACCCCACCCCACCCCACCCCGGCACATGCAGAAATGTGCTTCACTAGAACCCTAAGTGTCTCTCAAGCAAATAAAATGGGCAACCAAGACTGTCAGAAATTGTGTGTTCTCACTAAAAGAGGTTGTGTTTGTAACACTCAGAGTCTGTAAATGGGCTCTTATAAACAAGGTCTTCTCAGATTTAAGAAAGTTAAAATGAGGTCACTAAGGTAGAACTTCAGCCAATCTGACTGGTGTCTTTACGATAAGAGGGAAGTTTAAAAACAGACACTGTTAACAGGTAAAATACCATGTGGGGATAGAGACAGACACTGGCACGGTGAAGATACACATCAAAGAATGCCAGGGACTGACAGTAATCATCCAATGAGGAAGAAGAAAAGAAAGATTTGCTCCAGAGGCTTCAGATTTAGCTCTTCTAAAAACATATTTTATAATAGGATAATATGCAACAAATACAACCTCAGATAAACATACAAACTCTACTGAGTTTCTTTTCAGTATATTAAATCTGGCTATAGTGGTTACTGGATAAAATGTATGTTCCTGCTTCATGGCCCTTGATTAAAAGTCTCTAAGGAATTGCTACATTGAGAATACTACACTGAGAAATAGTACTACACTGAGGTTCTTAAAAATGGTTCATATTTGTCTTCATCAGAGAGCTGGCCTCTAAAATTTCTACAATCAAAAAACATCTGTTTTCCTTCTCTTACTCAGTGTCAGCTCTGACTTCCAGCAAGTGTACACAATGTTAAAGAAATAAAAATAATTGTACAAAAACACTTCACTTCCCATAACAGTGTCTCACTATAGCCCGATCTCCTTTTCTTTCTTCTACTTTGATAATGGAATCTGCCTCCTTCCTGAAATTTTAAGTCACGAAGCTTGCTTACACTTCACTTAATGATTTTAATAGTAGTCAGATGAATTCTCTGTAATTATTTGAGATATAATTAAATGACATTCATTTTTAAGTCACTTACCCACAACTATTTATTATACACCTACTCTATGTCAAGTACGCTAATAATTGCTGGAGATGAAAAGATCAATAGCACACACCTTCTCATCACTCAGTCAGCTCAAGGAAGTCGACGAGTAAGTAAGCTGCATTTTAGAATGCTGTGTGGCACAACAGGATCAAAACCTGACAACAGGGAAAGAGTAAATATTTCCAATTGAGAGATATGTTGGAGGACGACATTGAAGGTGGTGTAATAGTGACAAATTTTGTCAAATTGAGGAGTGTAGAAGCCTAACTAAGTGACCCAGCAGTTCTATATCCTAGGGTGTAAATGATCTATCGCAGGGCATGTAGCTTGCTTACAGTAGAGGGAGGAAAGGAGGCTTGCTTTACCCTCTTTTGCTTTTTTCTGTCTTCTGCCACCATGAACGATTGCCCCCCTGCCATATTACCATGCTTTGGAGCTAACTGATTATAGACTGAAACTTCCACAAACTGTGAGCTAATGAACCTTTCCTTCCTTAATTTTGGGCATTGGATATTTTGTCTTAGCAATGAGAGAAAAGTAACTAAGATGAGGGGGCATTTAATTTGGCAGAATTTCTGTAAAGCTTCACCAGCTGCCCTATCCTTCCACCCTCGATTTTCCATACAGGCTGCTGTCCTAAGTGTTGATGTCCAGATGGGCCCAGGTGACCACATCGCACCAGGGGAAGCAGAAATGGTAACTTTTGCTCCTAAGTCTCTGAAGTTCTTTCTTTCTCAATACATGCCTGAATATAAAGAATTCAGTGGGGGACTTGAAGGCTTTAAAGTCCCTGAACAAATCTGTATATGGCAGCCTGCTGGCTACCCAGTGGTGTGAAATAGATCTGCTGAATCACATGTGGCTACTGGGATTTTCAGGCTCTTTGTTATAGTAATTTATCCACCCTTTCTAATGCAATACTCTTTTACATACTGTCAAGGCACCGAAAACTGGAACCTTAGTGATAGCTTTGCAGACAAAGAAGGGTATTTGAAAACTGAGAAAGAAAATACATAAACAGAACAAGTCACAAAAAGTAACAACTATCCAGAAAATAACACCCATCAGTGAAGAGTGGCAGATTACCCTGTACAAATTCAGAGTGCACACTCAGGGGAATGTCAGGGAATGAGACCCCCATGTGGCCTAGACTTCAGAGGGTCCTAGCTATAAAAACAAGCATAGAGAAAGTCAGAGACAAAGGTTTCTCAAAACAGAAGAATGTGAATGACATAATCAGATTTAATTTTCCTAGTTTTTCTCTTTTGTCTTTTTCTTTTCTGGCAGAAGATTACTCTTAGCAGTATTTTAAATGATCTTACATGAGAAAGACTTGGTATTTGGAAAATCAGAACACCACTAGTGTAGTTTAGAAGTGGTGCGATGAGGCTTGTGTGTAGTAAGGAACCTGGCTTTTATAAAATCAATTTTTCTATTTTAAAAGGAGTAGATTTTGTAATTCATCCGAGGCTATCTGCAACCCCCCAATTTTTTCATTTCTTGATCCTTAATGGACTTTTTGAAGGTATCCTATTTCTAACTCAAGCAACATATGCTCTTCACTAAGTACTAACATAGCTACTGCACTTCAAACTTCTTCAGTATTTATGGTAGTTTCCATCTGAATATCAAATTATTGTGTGCATCCAATTTTAATATGTATGTTACTCTGACTGTAGATCCTGTGTACAACTAAGAAAAAAGCAAAATGCTTTTGACTCACAAGAATCCAACATCCTGCCTGATTCTGACTTTAATTTTGTCTTAGAAGTTCACAGGCAGGAGAATGAAAAAGATATGTGCTTATAAGAATTGGTAGACAGAAAACAATGAATGTAATTTATGGGGTTGTTTTTAGCATGAAGGACTTAGAGTTTTTGACCCATATCCTTAACAAAAACAATTATTCCTTTCCCCCTGTGGCAGCATTTCTATGGAGGAAATTGCTGAGCAGCCAAATTAGAACACAAAACAGTTGAAAATGCTTAGAAATAATGGTAAAATTATCTGTAGAGGAATCATTCTATCTATATATGTATCTATGTATCTATATATCCTTATATCTACTACTATGTTCCTTTCTTTCTTGGGGAAATGTTAAATATATACAAACCTACTTAATATCAACATACTTATCCCAGTAAGTTTCTCAATAATTATCCATTCATTTTATAAATAAACTAACTCACAGAAGTTTAAAAACTTTCCCAGAGTCGCAAAACTGACATGTTACTTAGCATGCCCTAGGGAGACAGAACAAACAGAATGCATAAATACACTCACGTAGGGATTTATACTAAGAAATTGGCTCCTGTTAGAAATTGGTCAGTACAAAATCTGTAAGGGAAACTGGTAGATATGAGAGGCCAGGAGGCATTCACGTTACATCATGTGACCCAAAGTGCTTTGGAGGAGGAGTTGGTTTTTCCTAGGGAGACCTCAGTTTCTCTTAAGACTTTCACCTCTTTTCATGAAACCCCCTCATATAATAGAAAGTAAACTTGCCCACAAAGTCTTACTCAAAACCTATACATCTAAATGGTAACAATTTTCTACAGCACTTCCACAATGGTATCTATATTGATGTTTGTCCAAGTATCTGGGCAGTATGGCAAAGCCACATGAAATTAACTATCAAAACTATTAATAATAGTCAAGATATGAGCTGATGCGTTTTTCATTCAACTTTAAGGTTTAGAATGAGAAATCTTGTGAGGAAATTGTGGTAAGCAAACACATTTAGCTCAAAATGAGTTTATGGAATGGTTTCTGAGTGGATTTTCCTCATAATCCATTCTTCTAGAGATCTATTTTTTCTCTTCTTCAGTTAGTCTCACTTAAGAGAGTCTCACTGATAGTACATACGGTTTACTATTCAAAATGATTAAATATGATTCATAGCATTATACGTTTGTTTAAATCCATATAATGTGTAGAACTAAATGTGAAAATTAACCTCAGTCATATCAATTTCATTATCTTAAAATAAATCCAGGGCATTAGTGAAGCCCATTTCGGGTGTGTCTGGGTGAACAAGGGGCATGAATTTGGGTTCTGCAGAAGATCTCAGTCCTGTTCCTTTCCGATGTTGCTTCCCTGCTCTGCTTGCCAGCTGCTTAACAAAGTAGCTTTGTTCCACCATGTCGTTCACCATGATAGTCTTTACTTGGAGCCAGCTGCCCATGGACTGAATATCCCGAAACCTGGTATAAATTATGCTTCATCTCCTTTAAATTATAGATGTGGGTATTGTGTCCAGTGAAAGGAGGGATGAATAACACACTAAGCATGAACCTAATGTAAACTATAGACTTTGGAGGATTGCAGTGTTTCAGTGTAGGTTACTCACTTCCAACAAATGCCGGTGGAAGATGTTGGTGATTGCAGAATCTATGTGTGTGCAGAATCAGCACCACGTAAAATAGATCTATACATATTTCTCAATTTTACGAGATCCCCAAAACTACTGCACAGCATAAAATTGTGAATATGTAAAAATGTAGCATTTTACAATCATTTTTGCATCATGAGATGTCAAGACGGTGGTACTCAGATTTTGAATCACTTGATTTTTACTCTACATTCTTCCTAAATTAACTGAATATCTGTATAACATAGGGATAGATAGCAATTCATAAACTTAGATTTTTAACTCATAAAACAGTGCAATATTTAACACTGTAAGTGTAATATTTAATAATATAAAATAGTGGAGTACTGAAATAGTATAACATTTAAATAGTGTAACAGCCTCAGAATAATTTTTAAATTTAAGTGAGAAAGCACATAAAATGCTCAATTCAGAATGTGTCAATCAAATGGACATCTAATAAATGTTAACGTTCTTTCCCTTGTGGCATGAGCAATCACTAAAATTATTTCAAAAATCAAAATAAACAATCTGTAGTAAAATTCACAATGAAAGGGGTTAGATAAATAATTTGGAGAAAAAAATGCTTTTTCAGCTCCTTTCCTGAATATTCATTTATTAATTTAGAAATGTATATTCATCTATAATTTATTACCTACCAAAAATAAACAAAAATAAACTACATTCATATAACATTGATCTCACCTGTGAGCACTGTGCAAGGAAAACTCATGTAACATATATAATTTCATTGGACAATTCAACAAAGATTTATTGATCACTTGGTGTGTGCCACACACAGTTCCATGAGTGGTTAATGGCCTGGGATTGTGGATATTTTTGTATCCTCATTTTACAAAAATTTAGAGTATTTTATCCCTATCATATTGCTAGGAAAATGTAACTATGTTTAAGCTCCGTAACGTATCCCAATACTCTCAATTTTGTCACTGTGTGACTTCCATTGACAACAACCAGTCAGCCTAAATTCAATCCCAGAGAAGTGACCCTAGGACAGAAATTGTGAGCAATATTTGTTGGTCCAGTCTGATGTAACAGAGACTATTTCTGATTTTCATTTATTGATGTGCTTGCTTCCCTGTAAGTGGCAACATTATGATACTGTGTAAATTGCCAGGGTACCAATATCAGTTAAAATCATATTCTGAACACAAATTGAGATCATTTTAAGCAGCAGCACTGCTGTGATAAGAGTAAAGATAATTGTTGCTACCTGATGCACTAGCCATGAAGACTAATTAAATAAATGTCCCAATTGCCCAGCCCATTAATATTAAAGCACTCATGTGAACAGACGGAGAAGATTTGGCAGTTTTTCTCACAAGTTTTAAGATAATATCCCCTGACAAGATTTATATATCACTGCCATGTTCCATTTCAGGCTGGCTTGTTTCAGCTAATCAAATGTTCCAAAAACTTAAGTGTTAGTCAGAACTTGAATCAAAAATTATTTTTGTAACACAAATGGCATGCTAGCAATGCTATTATACCCATTTCACACTGGTGTGTCATCCTTTAAACAAAAGAAGGAACATCATTAAAAAGTTATTTGCTCTCAGTTATGCAAAAACATTAACTCCAACATGATGCTTCAGTGATGTTATGAATGTGGATTCACAATGGTCCTACTCACTGATACTTGGAATTTTCTGCAGTTCTTAGAAAAATATGTCTACTAAGTAAGCAGCTGCAACAAATAATGCAGACATCAAAGAGAAGAATTGTGATCTGTTATAGAAATTTCCTTAAACTGCCCTCTTGGAACATTCTAAGAATAATTATTATTTATAGAGAGTAGATACAATGTGCCATGCACTGGTCAATAGCATTTTAATATATTACCCCATTTAACCTTTAAGACAGACTTTAAATATTGGTATTTATATATTTATGTTAGACATTGGTCTTTAAACTGGGAAAGAATAACTAACTTGTGATTATCAAATACCACATAGTGGAGCCAGAATTTGAGTACCTTTTGTCTCACTCAAAAACTAAACTATTATCCACTGAACCACACTCTTTATCTCTCTATGGGCTGAGGAAATTTAAAGGTAGAAAAGTCAATAGTAGCTAACGATTATTGTACCTTACTCTGTTTATGGAACTCAATTAGGCATTCGATGGATATGCTATGTTATTTGATGCACATAGCCCTATTAAAAGGTAACGTTATTTCTGTTGTTTAATGCAAGAAAACCTTAAGTTTCAACAAGTTAAGCAATGGCTATTAGGGGGTGTAGTTAATAAGAGATTAATTTATATTTCCAAACCACTGTGGGCTCATAATGGCCAATAACAGTCATCAAAACTAAATCCAAGTGGAGGATTCTCACTTCACCCTGCTCTCCACAAACAAATAAGCCCTAATGTTTCCAATGTTAATGTGCAAATCATTACAAATCCTACCTGCCTGTTCCCAAAGCTTTCATCATTGCCTGTTATGGGCCCTTTCAAGCTTTGACTAGGGGCATGCCTTCTGCCGACAATGTGACTTATACCTTTTGAACATTTTTTTTTCTCCTCTGTGATATTCCTACAGCATTGCACATGGGCTGGAAAATCCTCCCATTTTAAAGACATATGATATCTTTTTTCCCTTTCCAGTTTACCAACATAATCTAACCTTTCATTCAATTTTGCTTAGTGTAGTTTTGGCCCATGATCACAATAGTTTCTATCACAAAACCTTAATGGTTTCAGGAACTTCTACATCCATATCATAAGTTTTGTTCTAGTGCCTCATGTGATGTCATCGCCGTAGCAGGGTGACACTACATGATGTGTGTAAAACTCTAGCTGCCTCAACACTACTAGCAAAATAAATTCCAGCTTTATTAATCTACTACAGATGGCTGTTATGGCTCATACACTTTGTCAACTTGCAGAGGCTAGAAGCTTAACTAAGTGACTCAGTAATTCTACATCCTGGGGTGAAAAAATCACACCCTTATCACCCTAGGATGTTGTTCATTTATGTCTATGTGAGAAGTTTAGAAGATTAACTAAGTGACTGAGAAGGGGGCAGGGTCTTTACTTTGTATTCATCCTGAGCTTGTGCAAGAGGAGGGCATGGAGATGGTGTGAGTGTTACACCCACCCTAGGGCAGGTAACCTGCTTACAATGTAAGGGAGGAAGTGTCGTGTTCCCTCTCCCCGTTTTGCTCTTGTTTCTTTTGCTGTCTTGTGCCACCTTGAATTGTTGTCCCTTTACCTTGTCACCCTGCCTTGGAGCCAGCTGATTATAGACAGAAACTTCCACAAACTGTAAGGTAAATAAACCTTTCCTTCCTTAATTCTGGGTGTAGGTATTTTGTGTCAGCAAAGAGAGTAAAGTAACCAAGGCAATGGCCTGTATGACTTGAACCATCTACTTATCTCCAGATTCAACTCTGTCTCTACTTGCATTGTGCATTAGGTCTTGTAATACTAAACTGATTGCACTTTCCCAGTAAACACCCCAGGGTTCCCTTCATCTCAATATTCTGCATGCAGCAACAACTTTGCCTGGAACATATGTTCTACTTTCAGTCACCTCATTAAAAATTCCACACCTTCAATAATTGCTTAAATATTACCTTCTCTTATTTTTCTATGTCAGTCTTGAAATTGAGATCTTTTGAAAAATACCATGATGAAATTAGTGTTAGAAAAATACTTAGGATGTCTCATCTGTTATGCTTTGCATGTGCTCTAATAATATTGTGACTTTTGCATAATGAACCCCATAGTTCAAATGATTGTATTTCTCTATTCTCTGCCTCTGTCTCTCTCCCATACACATTTCAGTTTCACATTTTTTTGCATTTGTTCCACATTGTAAATCTTTACCCTCTGGTGAAATAGTTGACTATACATTCAACGAAAGGGGGAAAAGTCTATACATCTCAGAATTTTCCACATTTAGTGCTATTGTTGCTTTGAAAAAGATAAAAGCTTCCAGATAGAAATTCAGATAAGACTTTATCTTACCCTGCTCCTATTGCTATAAAAATACATTGGACAGGATAATTTTCTTTTTTTGGTACCTGGAATGGAGTTTAGGATCTTGCACTTACCAGGCAGGTGCTTATGCCACTGAGCTATCTCTGTGGCCCTTAGACAGGATAATTTAAAAACAATGGAAATTTATTTATCATCATTTTGGCTACTATGAAGTTTGGCAGATTCCCTTTTGTTGAGAGCCCATTTCTCCCAGGCAGTTATTTCTCAAATCATTCTCCCACAGTAGAAAGGACTTATATTCCTAGAGATCTGTGTTATAAAGACGCTGCCACCACGGAACTCTTATGGCCTAACCATTGCCTAATGACTCTATTTCGCACGTTTACATTAGGAATTAAATTTCCATATGTGGACTTTATCACACTCAGTTTTTGCTGTATCATGAATCAGCGAGTATTTATTTTGAGCTTTTCTAAAAAACTGTTCAAGAGATAAATATACAAAAGTTAAGTTGCTGAGATGACTGTTCTAGGAAGGATCCCATTGAACAACACTAACATTTTTGTTTGTTCTAGAACAAAAGCTAAGATTATGATACAGTCAGTCTTTGTCTCCCTGGGAGGCTGGCTCCAGGAAACCTTGAGGATATAAAAATGTGGCTGTGTTGAAGTATCCTGTATAAAATAGCCTGATATGTGTGTATAGCCTGTGTATATCCTCATACATACTTTAAAATATCACTATATTATTTATAATTGTTCTTTTTTTTTTTTTTTTTTGGTGGTACTGGGGATTGAACTCAGGACCCTGCACCTGCTAGGCAGGTGCTTATTCCACTGAGCTATATCCCCAGCCCACTATATTATTTATAATACCTATAAGTGTAACACCTATGATACAACCTAAATGTTCTAATAACTTTTAATTTTTTAATTTATTTACTTAGAAATCCTAACACTCCAAAAGGTAAGCACTTTTAAGTCTTGATGCAACATTGTCAGATTACTTTCAGGGACCCAAAACTAGAAGCACAGTAGCGTAAGCACATTCTTCTGAGAGTGGAACTATATTGAGCATTACCTTTCATATGTACAAGATATATATGTATTCCTTTGGATTGAAGAAAAGTATATTTTCATTATTATTTAAAAATATAATACACTTCCTTGCTGAGATTCATGTTTATGCCATTTTTACTGGCAATATATATTTTATCTTTAAAAATGACTTACCCTTGTTCATGTTTTCAGATTGTTTTTGTTGTTGTCTTTATTATATATGAGAGTGTTATGGATTTATCAGATCTTATCCATTAAAGATATGTAATTAATTTGTCACAGACATTTACTCTTAGTTTACCATTTTCTTAAAAGCTGCATTACAGTATTGAATTTCACCTGAAAAATAAAATAATAATTTGCAAAGGTGTGATTCAAACTGAGGATTTATCATTACCTTATTCAGTTAACTATTTCTGTGTAAATACATTACTGATAAAGTTGAAATAGCATAAATTTCTTTTGTGAGGCAGAATGCAATTGAACAGCTAAATTGATCAAATTAGCTACATAATTATTTGTCTTCATTACATTCTGTGCTCTGTTATGAAAAGTGGCTGCACAAGTAAAAATAAAGGTTCAAAATATTTAGGTCACAAACGAACTCATGTTTAAATTTTAGATTCCAGTATACATTTTACATGTCCTCACAGCAACCTAGTTGTAAAATGTCATGGTTGATCCTTCTTTTGGAGGAAGTGGTCTACGAAGACCAATTAGTCTGAGGTTCACAAAAGTCATAGTACGGCCCCAGGACAAACAAGCTCTTGTATTCTGGAAGACTTTGAGGGAAAGTCCTGCATACAAAAGTAGGACACTACTGCATCTGCTACTGGGTATTTTCAAGCATTAACTAAAACATTTGTTCTTTGTTAAGTACATTGCACCATTTTCTCTACATCCCATCCTTCATATGCCCCTGATATATACACATGCACTCTTATAAACGCTTCTGATGAATCCTATTCATTCCTCAATATCGACTTTAATAGTAAGTGCATCACAGAAACATTTCCTGGACCACATGTCTGGATTAGATAAGAGCTATTTATTGAGATATACTATGTGTACATCTTTATGGGCTACCTTAAGGTAAATCCATCCATATACATTTCCAACACTTCACACACTAATCACTTTTATGCATCAAGAATTTTGTACTCTTCGTGTCATTTTGAAATGTATTATTATTTTCACCAGTAGATATCCTGCCGTGTTAAAGAACTGAAGTAATTCCTCCATGGCATATTTTGATTCTCCTACTGAACATCTTTATATCCCCTGACTCCTTATCCTACCAAGGTCCTAGTGACCACCTTTGCATTTTATTTTTCTATGAGATTTATAATTTCCACGAATGAAGAGAACGCCTAATCCTGTATTTGCATGTCTGAATCTGGTTTATTTCACTTGGTCTGACCTTTAGCGACACCCATATGTATTTTTGCAAATCACAGGAATTACAATAACTTTAAATGTTTTATTTTCTTCTTAATATGTTGGTCATACATAGTCATGGGTTTAAGGGTGATATTTAAACACATGCGTGTGGCATGTTCTGAAAGTACCAAGAGAGCATTTCCCCTACCTTTCCATGTCTTTATGTTTGAATCCTTCCAGCTCCTCTCCTTTCTTCTAAATCTTCATAAAATGTATAACAGATAAGTTGGGCAAGAGCCACCCCTCTCTCTTGCGTAAATGCTTCTACTAACCATTCTTTTTTACCTGTTGTCCAACTTCCCTTTATCTATTCTCCCCACTGCTTCCAATTTCTAATAATCACTATTTTACATTCTGGTTGACTTCTTTATGTGTTCTTTTGGGACGGATTATTTAACTTAATATAATGTCCTTTGGTTTCATCCACTTTGATGAAACTACTGGGATGCTATTTTCTTAATAAGATAAGAATACTTCATTTCATGTGTGTATGTAGATATATCTGGATATCTGCATGTATGCTTGGCTGTGGGCCTGCAACAGTGATGACTCCCACAGGCCTCATTTCCAGGGATTGCAGAATTCCCATTTTAAGTTTCTCCTTCATGTATTAGCGGTTTCTTAGATGTCCTCGGAGACTTCAAGTTTCCTTAGATACTTTGGTGAGCAACTCTTTCTCAGATTTTTTATTCCCCATTTCCAGATTTCACTGCATGCTTCTTGCTATAGTTACCATGCTTTATTCCTGTAATAAAACTATTATTTTTGTGATATAGTGTGTCTAAGACTGTTTTGCTCCCTGAACTCTGACAAAGTCTGTATAGTGTTGAAGTGCAAGGATGTATCTTGATATATTAAATTGCTCCCCCGTTAGTGAATAGTTAGCATGTTCTCACCTTATCAAAGTTTACTATCTGATGAACAATATGCCTTTCTTTACATATTCCAATATATTGCAACACTGATCTTAATATTTATTTTCAGGACTTCTACTTAATGTGTTACAGCCCTTAAGTGAAAGAAGAAAAATTAGAAGTATTATTTCTGTTCTTTTGTTAAATGTTTTAAATGTGTCTGTACAAGGACGTATTTGTTACAGTTTTCTAAGAAGACAGAAACACTACGAAATGGAAGTTTGATGCATAGATAGGAAGGACATTATTAGGGAGCCCAGCTCAGGTGATTATGGAGTTTGAAGAGTGCTGTGCAGGCCTCCTGCATGCTCAGGAACATAAGGAGCCAAGATGCAACTAACTTCTAGTCAGAGTATGAAGACCTGAATGCAGAGTTGTTATTGTGGAACAGACACACTGCTAACATGTCATTATGAACTTATCCATCAGATTCAGCTGATCTGCACTAGCTACAGTATTGTTTAATGAGTATCAGGTATTCCCTCAACCAGAGGGATATGTTAGGTCACTGTTGCTGGATCTACAAAGAATGCGATAAAAAGATGATTGTGTGACTTTGGAGCTTTGACTGGAAGTTCTATAAAAGTTGAAGGTGAAGTGCCTGGCTAAAGTACTATTCAGATGACAGTTTGCTCTGCACTCCCATGCTGTTAGGAGATGTGGAGGGGATGGGGTGAGATTCAGCATAGCGTGAAGAACGTCCTTTCATCCTTCTCAAACCTACTCACAGGAACCTGCAGAGGGCTACATGAAAGTCTGGTATTTGTCATCTGAAACCTTTAGAAGGGAACACTGAAAGAGGGGACTAGCTGTAATTAATGGTAATGGCTCTGAATCCAAAAGACTAAAGGTCAAACTTATGGGCTCCACACCAGCAGCTGAAATGGTCAGTGTAATGGCAGAGAAAAGAAGATTCCAACATACTGCAGGTATAACCATGATCCACGAGCCCAGCTTGAGGGATTCCGTAGAGCACCAGCCAGGAAGCATCCAGCAAGAGGGACAGGGATGCTCCAGTGCAGTTGATCTGGACTGAATAGAGAATGCCAGGTCTGAGGCCTGAACAGCATGCCTGAGAAAACCCAGCTCATCATAGAAGATTCAGGTGTATGTTCCTCATGAGTAAAATTCATAAATCCGTGGAACTTTTCATGAGAAAAAAGGTCTCATTTAAAATCAACTATTTGCAGTATGAACCAACATCAGACCACATGCATCTTTTTAAATCTCTGATTTTATCTCTTTAATTTTATTACAATTGTTCAACTACAGGATTCCAAAACAATAATCATAGATGGCACAAAATGTGAAGAAAAGATATATCAAATTACAAAAACAGATAAAAGGTTCACTAGTCCTCTCTTCCACTATTCTGAGCTTCTCAGACTCAAGCAGTCTCCAGCTAGGGCACATGAGAAAATACAAATGTTAAAGTTGTTCTGTATTAGACTGTGCTGGATTTTATTATAACAGCTAAACTCAGGTGGTTTGGTTGACTAAATTGGCCAGGGTAAGTTTTAATATATAAAAATGACCACAACTTGTTTTGCCCTGATATTAAACCTAAGACACAAAGAAATACTAGCCTACAGATTTAGACTAAACATGAAAATGTTATCCATTGAGCCTTAAAACATCTTGTACTTTCAACATAATGGTTATAGATGAATTTGTTCATGAACAAAACAGTACTGTTAAAATGATCTATGTATATAAAAGATCTTGTTAGCCCTTATATCATCACAGAAGCTTAAAATTCACCCAAGATACAAAGCAGAATGCCATGTATATTACATTCTAGGACCTAAATAAACTTTAGATTTTCACCCTAAAGAGATTTGAGGCTTACCTCTCAGAAGGAGGTGAAGAATCTGGCATTTTATACAAAGTACATCCATCAGTTTGCTGTTCATCATCTTATTGGTTTTTTGATGAATCCAATTATTTTTAACTTCACATTCTAGTGAAGTCAGCAAAATACACTAGTTTAATCCTTGTTTTTTTTATTTTAACAATTATTGGGATATTAAAATATTTTAAATTTCAAATAAGTAAATTACATTGAAAAATAAAACTTTATCACAATCATTTTACTTCAATTTTTAACTTATGCCCTAAATTGCCCGTATTTATAAAAACTATGATTTTTTTCAATACTGTGGGGTACATCCATGGACTTAACACTGAATTCAATCTCCAGCCCTTTTAAAGTATTCTTTTCTTTTCATATAAGAGTCTTTCTAAGCCACTAAATTACTCAAGCTGGTCTCAAACTTGTGACTTTCCTGACTTAGCCTTCTAAACTGCTAGGATTACAGGTGTTTGCCACCACACTTGGCCCATGTGATGTTTTGATATATGTATACATTGTGTAATGTTCAAATTAGGAATATATATTCTTCAACTATGTCTTAAATTTAAGTGTTCTAATCATTACATATGATAATTGGCCCATGTAATTCTCAGCTAAGAAACAACCCCTACTCTTACCTAAATGCACTGATGAATATTAGAGAGTACAGCTTTGTCTTATAAGAACAGGATATAAATATGCAAGAATAGGGATACAATTCTAAAGAAAAATATTGTGAGTAATAGTATTATGGTGAACTGACAAAGAGATATTTTGCTTTAGTTTTAGATAAAATTATATTCAATGACCATCAATGTAATGTGCCATGAGGCATGCATTTTAAAATGGAATACTTCTTTATTCCTTGACAAAGCAAATGACTTCCCATTATCTATGAATAAATTTAGTGTGTGTCAAAGGCATCATAAAATAAAAAAATCTATTTATAAAGAGAAAATGTTATTGGACACATAAAGAAGTAGGAAGAGTATTGCTCCTGGAAGCTGTTACGCTTAAGTTCCAGTTCACTTACTGACTGGCTATTGGTCTTGGGTGAGTCATTTAATCTTTGTGCGTATGGCACAAAAAATAGTAGTTAACAAAGCAAAAGTGATACTTAACGTATGCTTAGCATGGGGATTATAGAGTTTTTAAAAAAAATCTGTTCAAGAATATCTCATGACCTCTTACTCATGATGAAATAAAACTATTTTTTTATTTTATGGATCAGATAGTGAAATCATGCAGGCTTCATGGTTTTTCTAGAACCACATGAAAAATTAGAGGCAGAATCAGGTTTTCTGACTACAGTGGTTCTTTATCTGTGCATAACAACCTCCTCTTCTCCCATTGTGAATCTTATGATTTAAAAGACTACTTTTCTATCTCTTGTCGCTGGCTGCAGGGATTGATTGACTGCTCTTCATGCAGTCAGCTTATGCTCTCCACATCGGATGCAGTTTGGGCTGGAGGACCAGGAACAGCTCACCTGTGGAGCACAACTCTCCTCTTGCCTGGGCACTCTACTTGAGCTTGAAGTACAATGGTGTACATGGGCTTTTGAAGGCAAGGTGGTTTGTTATGGTTGATACACTGTGTCAACTTGAGGAGTCTAGAGGTTTGGCTGAGTGGCTCAGCAGGAAGCCAGGGTGCTTACTTTGTACACATCCTGAGGCTGTGGAAGAGGAGTGCTTGAAGGTTCTGTGAGTGCTACATGCCCTGGGTGGGGGTAGCCTGTTTACAACCATAAGGGAGAAAAAGAGGCTGCTTGCCTGCCATTCCTCCCTTTTGCTCTGGTTGTTTTTGCTGTGCTCTGCTGCCATGAAGGTTTGCCCTCTGCCATGTGGTGCTCTGCCTCAGAACCAGCCAGGTATGGACTGAAACCTCCCCAAACTGTAAGTTAATAAACCTTTCCTTCCTTAATTTTCGGTGTTGGGTATTTTGTCTCAGCAACGAAAGAAAGTAACCAAGATATAGTTGTTTCCAGGAGCAATATTTCCAACAGCAGATGCTGAAAAGCCCAGAAAGGGGCTTCAAGGCCTTTATACTCTTTGAGGTAAAACAGTATCACATTGATTGCATTATATTGAGAACCTGCCTGATTATGCATGAAGAGGAACTAAGGGATGTGAACATGTAGAGACTGAGATCTTTGCATGAAAATCTACTACTGCATCAAATTGTTCTTTTTTGTAATGGTGTTGGTTCCAGTTATTTCACACTGGGGTTAGCACATGGAAAATGAAAAACAAGGACTCCATACTGCAGAATTATTTATTTTTGTCTATAATACACTTCGAGAGCTATGACCATGTGATATGTTTATAGGAATCTAAAGTAAATTGTCATTTTGGACATCTAACCGTCCTCCTACTGTAAATGCTTCATACACATAAAACAGAGACTTCACTGTCAGTTTGACTTTTCTTAAAATCCTAACTCCAACAATTAGTATATAACAATATACTAACAATATGCTCCAACAATTAGCAGTATAACTCTGACATAGTAAAAACTAATGTGTACAGCTTCTGTGTTAACAAAGTAGAGAATAATAACCAGTATAAGTTAGCTTTTTCTGTTAGAGGTTATAAGAAAGGTAATATGTTGCTCAATCTAGAGGAGCTGTTTTACTATATCCAAGGAAGGGTTCAATGTAACAAATATAAACTTTGTACTATAAACTTAGTGAGCAAAATACATAACTCTGTCTTCTTTAGAGTGGAATTTAACTCCATTTTATATGGGTGGTTTTATCGTAGTTGTTGCTAGGAAATGGCAATAAGTTTAATTCTATCTTAGATCTTTCACCTCAGGTAGAATCTAACCATGTACGTTAGTTAGACAAGGCAATCTCAGCTACTTCCTAGGAATGTCAGAAAGCAGGGAAGTGCACAGTAGGTTTCCGGCTAGATTCTGAGATGATGTCGTGGCCAGAATTTATGCTCCTATCATGCTGTACACATGGATTAAAGATTCTTAAGTTTCACGAATTACCTCATGATCTCACAGTGATTTGGAAATAGAAAAAATGTTTCCCATGTGCCAAAGAAGATGAAGGAATTAGGAGAGGAAAAGCAAAGAAAAAGCATGAGAAGAGTGGGCTGGTGTGTAGGTTCACTGTAGTGCATCAGTGGTCCTGAAGAACGGCGTTTTCACCCATGACAGCATGGCTATGACACCCTTCTCTCTCCCCATTTGGTACCACTCCTAGCAATCCCCAAAACCAAACGTGGACCTGGAGCCAATACACTGGGAAGGAAAGGCACCGCACTGATAGAGCTTACAGTTCTTCCCTCTACTGGAATACAATTTCAAAAAAGAATTTTCATTCAATTAGAGAAAGAATTGCAAAATTTTACATTGACTTTCTCTTAGATTGTTTGAACCTATATGAACCTGAAGAAATGGGATTACACAATTTTTTCACATTTTTACAGAGAAAATCATATTTCTACCATCAGACATGGACACCTTTATCACCACCCTGATATAAAAATCAGTTCAAAGAACTATTCTCTTTGTTAGATTAGTCAGTGGATAAAATTAGAGATATACTAAATTGAGCATTCTAAATTATTTTTATGTGTGAAGTCTTGAGAATGTATGTTAAGTTTAAACGCTTGGATTTTTTAGGGTTTCTTTTATTAATTTTGAGATGAGTTGGTGGAATTATCAGAAAATAAAACACTAGACTATAGCAATAGTGTGTCAGTCTTGTACACGGAGAATGCTAGTGCGCAGGATAGCAACACTTCTTGGAGCCTCCAGGGATTCTCCAGCAGTTGCTCAGAAGCCCATTTTCAAGTATGAAGGACAGCAGTATTCACTTCTAATGAGATTTCATTTGCCCAATTATGACATGGGATTCAAGATCTCCAAACAATTGGGCCACTGTGATTTAATCTATCATTTTCTCAAGTTTCCCAACTAGTGCGCTGTTACGTTTCTATAGCGGGATGTCAAACTCCATACATCAACCTCTGAGAAAGAAGCTAAGCAGCCACATAATGGAGAGGGTGCGGGCCAGTGCTTGAGTTCACATGTCACAGCTCACTGAGCAAACTTCCCAAAGCATCTGCCTCAGTGCCTGTCAGAGACTCACCCAGAACACACTGGGTTTCCCATCTCCACTTCAGCGCACTCTCCCAGGTGATGGCATGCAACGGGATCTTCAGAAACAAGTCACGGTGTTTTCTCTCTCATGGTCTTTGTTCTTCTCTGGTGAGTGGTGACAGTGGATCCACACTTACAAACAGTGTGGCGTGGCCAAGTCACATGTGCTTTTTGTTTCAACGCTTCTCTGAACAGAATCTAACACAGGTTTCTAAGTCACCAGGTTGTGTCTTTTGTTGGAATGCTGAAAACAGTATGTCTTATAGTCAATATAGCAAACGCTGGAAGGAAATGTTGACCTGTTCATGAAAAATCCAGTCCCCGTGTAAACTGCTGATTTGCTATGGGAGCCTGTTGGCAGTGGACAAAGGGTTGCCGGTTGAACTGTGCTGATGAGATGGGTTCATAGGGCTATTGTGCTGCTGAGACAAAAGCAAGCCTACTTCAGTTAGAGTGCCAGAATTCAACATATGGAATCATCCTGAGATTCTACCCCAATATTGTCATCACTGTCTTTATGTCCCTTAGTGATTAATGGATGCTGTTTACCTGAGAACCAATGCGTATCAAATTGAAGACTTGTTTAAGATTGTTACCTTTCTCCTCCTCCTCCTCCTCCTTCTTCTTCTTATCCTTCCTCTGTTTGTTTTAATTTAACATCAATGTCCATGGCTGTTTCAGGAAATACAAGTTTTAGAACAAAACTTTATCTTCCTTCCTTTCTCTCTTACAGTGCATCTTCTGTTTTGGTGCAATTTATCATTACAGAGCCTACAGTTTGCATGTGATTTAACTAAAGATGAACAGTAACAACAGCTTTTCATAAGGGCATTGGAGGCATTACTAATCTACCAATTAACAATTTCATCACATTTCAAAGAGCACGGTTTTCTACAGATGCAATAGAAAGTGTGTAAGTACTTCGTGTGAAATTTTGTCTCTTTGTGAGAATTTAATGGTACAACATAGAAAACCATACTTTAAATAACTTTTAGGTGTATCTACAGGTATATGCCAAGCGCTATCTTATGAGGCTGATGTATCTCTGCATTCACTTTGCCAGAATATCCTCTAAACTAGACTCAACTAATAATGTCACTGGATCAGGTCCAAAGAAGCCCTCAAAAGGATATGGGGACCTCAGTGACAAGTTACATTTTAGGTTCACTGACAAAGGAAAATAATCTTCATAATGCAGCAGCAAGAGGTATAAAGATGTTTATTAGGGAGTATTTTAAAAATACACGCTCAAAAAGAGTAGAGTGTGTGCCCTCAAGATTGCTGCATTGGTGTATGGAGCTGGGGGCCAGGAATATGTGTGTGACCTCAGGGCTGTCTCTGTGGTGGGTGAAGTAGGATGTGTCCAACTACCCAGTGGTGAGCTATGTGCGAATGCAGAATATTTACCTGTGGTTGAAGTTGTGATATGCAGCCCTTCTAATAGTACTGCTTTCGTAAGGAGGAAAGTCAGCGGATAAGAAGGACAAAGCACAGGTGGGAAAGAAAGTGCTGAGTCCAGTTGATAGGCTTTCACATCTTTAGAGTCTTGGGTACATTTTTGGCACCAGATTCCTGGAAGAGAAAGAGTCTTTGTAACCATGAGTGGTTCACATGTCCTGAAGCTGCAGTAGAACTTCAAAATGATGGCTCTTCTTGCCTAGTTTTACTTACCATTATTTCTTCTAGCCAACTTCCCTGTGTCTATTTTATAAATAAGGAATAGAAGTCTAATAAGATCACGCTATTTGTCAAAAATTACATAGCTAGTTCCTGAATCTTTAATTATATACCTTACACTGTTTTGGTTTATTTTTATTTTTTATTTTTGGAAAAGAGACAGCAGAGTAAGGACCAGCTGCTGCAGAGACAGAGTGAAGACTGTTGAACTCAGGCTCTCTCTCAAGCAGTAAAAGCAGAGGTGAAACAATTGAAATTAACCAGTTTGTAGTTGTAGCATTTAACGAAAGTCGCAAAACAAATTGAAAAACTGTCTATCCGAAAAGAGCTACAGAATCTCAAGAAACTAGTCAGGCTGGCGGTGTCTTACACTGGCACCGCATCATTCCATCCCTCCCCAGGTCCGGGGAACAGGAATGGTGAAAAGCCAGAAGCACTGCAGACAATAGGCAGGTTGGAGCACATGTGGAACTGCATTAAACACACCTTCACAGAGCAGACAGTACCATGGCCCCGCGCATCCTGGGGGAGGAGTAACCCACTCAGAATTCTGCTAACCTGGGGACCCAAAGAATGCCAAATAGGGCACACACAAAGAAATACACAGCTAAAATATAGTACAGTTGACAAAAGTCAAAGACAAAGGGAAATCTTGAAAGTAGCAAGTGACAAATGACTTACTACACATGAGAAGTGCTCAAGATTAAAAGCTAATCTCATCAGGAACCACAGAGGACAGAAAACAGCTGAAGGACACTTCAGTGCTGAGAGAAAAAGACTGTCAACTAAACTAAATTCTCCTTCAAAGTGAGGGGAAAATTAAACATTTCCAGAGAACCTGGACTGTGGAAATAGATTTGTCCTAGAAGAAAGGGACCCAGAGGCCAAACTGAAAGGATGTTAAAAGATAACCTGAATTCACAAGAAAGATGAGGGGGCATTGGTAAAGATAAGCTGCATGTATAAATATATTGAAAATAGATGCACATTTTTGTTGTACTTTTCTGTTTTAGATAAGAATACATAGAGCAACAAGAATAAATGTTCGGTGAAATTATAACGCACAAAAGATAATTACTTTGGGGAGGTTTTGGCTCCTTTTTATTACAAAGTGTTTGAGATGTATAATAATTCATTTTGGGGAATTGTTATATATACATATCACATCTTAATCAATTTATTATTTTGTAGGATAATAATTGATCAAAGAACAGGAAAGGCAATGTGGATTCAAGTAAGTTCAGTCTACAAAGAAGAGAAGAAATGGTTTGTGACATATACAAAAATAATAAGCATGAACGTCATTAGGAAACATGTACGAGTACTGTAGACATTCACAGCTTCAATATTACTAGAATGGCTGAAAGTACGTTGGGTGTGATGGCTCATAACTGTAATCCTCCCACTTTGGAAGGCTGAGGCAGAAAATCATGAGTTTAAGCCCAACCTGGGCAATTGAGAGACTTAGTGAGAACCTGTTTCAAAATTTAAAAAATCACATAATAACTGGAGATGCAGTTCAATGAAAAGGCCCTGAGTTCAATTCTCAGTACTAGAAAAATAGTGTTTGATATCAAAAAAGACAAAGGAAAAAAGTGTTGATTAAAATATAGAGAAGATGTACTGGAGAGATGGAGAAGAACCCCACATACAATGCTAGTGAGAATGTAAATATGCAGTCTTTTCTTTTTTTTAAGAAAAAAGCAGTTTCTCAATATATTAAATATAGACATTATGGCCCAAAATTTATTTTTTAGTATACCATGAAGAGATATGAAAGCATGTCTAAATAAAAGACTTGTACTCAGTGTTTATAATTTTGTATAATATAATTATACAAAGTTAGCAAAAGTGAAAAGTCAACATTTTTAACCAACTGATATGGACAAACAGATGTGGTCTAGCCATGCAATGGAATATTACGTGGTAATAAAAAAGATAACAAAGTTCTATAACAGCACAATCTGTACCTTCAAAAATTGTGCTTCTGAAATAAGCCACACAGAAAATGTGCTGTATTGAATGAGTACACATATATGAAAGTCTGAAAAAGACAAATATACAGAGATTGGGATTTCATTCGTGGTCACCTATTGTTTTGGGAAATGGAATGAATAAAGAGTAGCTATTTACAGGCTTGTGGTATCTTCCTGGCATTGTTAAATATTCTAAACATAGATTGTAATAGTGATTGTACAACTCTGTAAATATACTAACAAAAATCAGTGAAATGTAGACTCTACATGCGTAGAATGTGTTGTATGAAAACATATCTAAAAGCATACAGGAGGCAGAGAAGAAACAGCAACTGAGTAGCAGGGAAAGTAGTTTGATGAGAACTGACTTCTCTGAGTACTGGGAAGTCTGCTTGTGGGTTAAAAACAAGCACTGTGTACCAGCGGGAATCTTTAAATTCTTGTATCCCTGACATCTGGGAACACAGTTCGTAGAAAAGAACTAGTTAGGTCCATTTCCATACTTGATTATTCTATAATTTAAATCAAGACATTGGACAAATACAGATAAAGAACTTTACAGTTGTCTTAAGTTAACAAATCACCAAAATTTAAAGGCTTTTTAAAGACATTTATGTCCAGATTATCTTGCCTGTCAGATGTAGGCAAGCACATTCCCAATACAGAACTGATGGAAACTTAGAGCCAACAGGAAGATGCTGTAGGGAAATGGGAAAATCAGTCCCACTGAATCAGATTGTATTGTTTTAAGCACTGCAGTAAAGTTAAATGAAATATATTTTTAAAAAATTAGCACATTTCTTGACACATACTCAAATAACAGAAAATGATTTCATATATTCATCATTGGTGTTATTAAATAACTAGCTATCATTTACACAACAATCATTGTTGTCTCTTTACTTTTTTTCAAGTGTGTGTGTGTATGTGTATGTGTGTGTGTGTGTGTGTGTGTGTGTCTGTGTGTCTGTGATTGATTTAGTGAGTGTAGTTCATGTTAAACTAGACTGAAACATTTTTTTAGGAACAAAAGCTCATGCTGGGCATGGTGGTGCACACCTATAATTCCAGCACTGGGAAGGCTGAGGCAGGAGGATCATTGCAAGTTCAAGAACATCCTGGGCTACAAAGTGAGCTCAAGGCCAGCCTGAACTATATAGCAAGACCTTGTCTCAAAAAGACAAAATATTATAGAAAGAGGTAAAGCTCACATAGCCCGCTCTCTGTCTCTCTGTCTCTCTCTGTGTGTCTACCTCCCTTTCTCTTCTCTCTCCCTCTTTCCCTCTTTCCCTCTCTCTCTCTCTCTCTGTCTGTCTGTCTCTCTCTCTCTCTCTCTCTCTCCCCTCTCTCTGTTCTTTTGGAACAGGAGGATGTGGAAAGCTATAAACCGAACTTAACAGTTTCATAGCAAGTCTTCATACTTTCTGTCTGACGGTGTCATATTATACAATATGCTGTATATCACCTGGCACTTTCAAATAAACCCCATCCTGGCTACTAAGAAAGTAATAAAGCTTTGATAGTTATAATGAATCCTCGAGTTCCGAGTGAGTTACTGCATGGATACAAGTATTTCAATTACCTTTTTCTTACAAGGTGCTGCAGAGAGAGGATTCACTCTCCCAAGTATGAATTATGTTCTTAGCACCTATGATTTATTTTTCTATCTGAGTACTAAAAGAGCATGTGTCCAAGCCAATATTATCAAACATTTTACCTTTTTATTTTAAAGGACATTAAAATGCTTTTAATTTTCCTCTAAAATATAGAAGTCACTAACTATAGAAATAGAAAATGAACTACTAAAAAATAACATCACCAAAGCAAATGAAAAATAAAGATAAGGAGACACCAAATGAAAGGCTGCAAAGGAGCTTCTAGAGAAGGCTGTTGGCCATTTCCCCTGTGGACCGCTGACTTCCTAACTATAGAAGGAATGATTTCCTGGTAACAGTAACTTTTAGGATAATACTGCCTTTCATTTCTGTTCCTCCATGCTCTAAGTTGCAGGGCTACATGTTTGACTCGAGTAAAACTCCTTTTCTCAACAAGTATGACATTCACAGGTGGTGAGTATGTAAGGTGGACTCCAGTACGGTTTTGGGTATAAGAACAAGACAGCTTTTTTTCAGATTCTTTTGGGTTCTCATCCTGTATAGGAGCAATCCACAATCTCAGTTCTTTATTTATCAACCATGAATTGAGTCAACAACTATTTATTGAGTATAACATTTGTTGTAAACCCTGTCATAACTGCTGAATATATAGCATCAAACAAATAGATAGGGCTGTGATCGTAAGAAGTACAAAATCTTATAATCTATTCAGACACCACTGATAGTGATGATATTAATGATACTTATATTATCATGCTTGTGGTATTGATGTTATCAGGACATCGATAATATCAGCAGTGATAGTATCAGATATTGATGAAAATTAAAATAGTGATGAGTGATATGAAATATACTCACAGGGTATCTTGGGAAAATGGGAAGATTATAACAAAGGAGACAAATGAAAGAAGTGAGATGCACTTCAAGTGATAAAACATGAAAGGGCTTTTCATTCATTTTGTTTGAAGTTTTTTTTTTATTTTAAAAGTAAAAGAACAAAAACACTAACAAACATACACACAGTAGCACAAGAAGAGTACAAAAACCGAACTACAGATAAGGTGGCAGGGGATCAACAATGGTTGTTATATTACACGTTGGTAGCTTCAAAGTGTATACTCGGGACAATACAAATAGACATACAAGATTGATCAAACAACTAATCGCCGATTGTTTCCCACATCAGTATGACACGAGACAACAGTGCAACCATGTCAGCCATTCCGCACATACATACATACATACCTACTCAGCTATCCCCCTCTTCCTCCTCTCCTTCCCTTCATCCCGATTGTTCTCTACCCTTGAGCAGTCTCCCTTCATACCTTCCGATCTACATTCTCACCTCCAGGTTCCTCCACTAATGATACTATACGCAGCACAACTTGTAATAGCTAAATCATGTAAACAACCCAAATGTCCATCCACAGAGGACTGGATTAAAAAACTGTGGCATTTTTACACAATGGAATATTATTCAGATGTAAGAAAAGACAGTCTAGGGGCTTTTATAGGCAAATGGTCACAATTAGAGACCATACTTATAAGTGGGGGAAACCAGATGTGCATGTGAAAGGACTTTTTAAATGGGAATGCAGGAAGATGGAGAAAGGAGGAAACACAGATCAAAGTGCTGTTCCTAGGAAGAAGTGCCCTTGTGGTCATCATGAGTTCATGTTTGTTTCTGAGGGGTGACTGAGGTGGTACACAGAGTCCAGGTCAAGGAAGACATTTGCAGATACAAGCCTGAAGCATAGTCTGGAAACTGGGCTACAGAATTGTGGAGTCAGCAGCACGAGAATGGATGATTTCACTCCACATGGAAAGGGACAGACATATTCTCAGAAATCACCATAAGTCAACAGATAGGGGTTGTAGGAGAGGCTCCACAGGAATAAGAAGGGACATGTAATACACAAGACCCTTGAAAGTCTAGTAAATAACGTGTTCTAGGACGAGGACATGGATGCTGGGGCCTGATGCTATGGCCTTTAGTTATTAAACAGGAAGATGAGTTGCAGTGCGCTGCATGCCGTAGCCTGGACCTTTTGCCAAAGCAGAAAAGGAAACTCTGCAGACATAGGAGGATGTGGTTTATTAAGTGCAGAAAGAGAGAAGTAAGGTTGCTGCAGGTCACAGAGTAGGTTATCACACCTTGACTGATCTTTTGAAAATGTTAATCATATTAATGATTCTTTTGCTTTAAAAATGTAGTGGCTTTCCCCTACATATGAAATATTGGTCTTTATCATGACCTTCTCAAATTCATCCTAAACCACTGCCTTGTACTTAAAACACTTGTCTTATGTGGACATTCCTGTAAAACAAGAAAGTCCTTATTACATGATGCCATTTGAAAATAGAAAAAAAAAAAAACTAATTCTTATTTTAGAGAACTTGTCTCTGTTGATTGTAAATAGTTCTTTTTATTCAGTATATGCTAACTATATGTCTACAACAGGTGTTTAAGCATATTTCTAGTGTTTACACTATATTGTCATATTGCAAACATATTTTGAAACCTTTCATCCACTGTATCAGTGAGCTTTCCCATTGCTGGAAATCAATACCTGATACCCACAGATCAAAGCAAGCTTTAATCTGGCTCACAGTTCTGGGATCCAGTCCAGGATAGGCTGGCTCAAAATCATGGCAGAAGGACTAAGGGAAACCCCTCAACTCATGCCAACCAAGTGAAGAGAGAAGGAAGGAGATCGTAAATGTGCCATTGGCACAACTCAGGACATGCCTCACCATGCTTTGCCTCCTAATAGCACAGCTAGCTATGAAATTATCAATGAATCAACCACTGGTGAGAATTGCACTCCCTGTGATGCAGTTCATCTTTCAAATGACCCTCCTCTGAACCCACGCGACTTGGGGGAAACTCTCGATCTGAACCATAACAGTCGCCAAATTAATGTTTCCTCCATTGATTAATTTTAAAAATTAATGCCAACACACAGTACCCATTTGCCAAAGCAAAGTATTATATATTAAGTATATAAATGATAACATTAAAAATTCAGCCCAGACCTTCCCACCAGCCTTCCATCATACTTGGTACAGTAGTCTGATCTCAGGCTGAAAGGCCACAGTAACGTAGACCCGCTCCACATTTTTCAACTCACATGGAGTCCCCATCCCTTCCCTTGTTCCTTCTAGGCATACCCACCCCACGTTCTTAAAATATGTGAAATTTACCTCTCTGTTTAATCCTTTGAAATCACTGCTTCTTTTTCTCCTTGTCACTACTTTTCTAGCTTCCTTTCACTGAAGTCTCAGTTCCAATGACAACTCAGATGGTATCCTGTCTTTATGTCTTTCCTAGAGCTTATTGTTACTGCATCTACTTATTTTCTTAACTGCTGGTCCCCCAGAAGAAATTTCTATGAGGGCTTGTTTTCTTCATTGACTTTGGTTTAAGGACCTTGAACTTGGTGTTTACAGTTCTTTCTTGAATGAATGACAGAGTGCGTGGGGCTTTGATTAAATGGAAGGAATACTTTTTATAAAATTAGACATATTTGAGCATTCTCCTCACCTTTGGAAAGCTGCCAGTATTTTGAGGACAAGTCTAATATGTAGAAAAGAGAAGGGAAAGTTGACAAAATAAAAATCCTTGGAAGGTTTAAAACACAACACTATTCTCTGCAATAACTGACACTTCTATTTCATATAAGCTACTCACACTTGCTTTAAGATGATAATTTTTCAAGCCCTGTGGTAACAATTTCAAGACAACAATTGCATTTTTTGATATATTCCATTCTTAGGTAGGAAAAGGATTCAAGAAATACCACTGTTTGAAAATGAGGTCAATAAGGAAGACTATTTCAGAATCCTTCACTCGCACTAATATATATCATTCAGCACGAGGCAAATGGGACCAACACAATACCACAAGAACTTCAGAAAAAAATTATATGTTCATTTTCCGAGAGCTAAGAGATGTAGGAATATTTCTTTGGTGGACTTCCGTGTAGCTCCCACATCAGAACATTTCAAGTCTCTTTCTTATATAGTTAAACTATATTTCTTAAAGACCCCAAAATAACCCCAAGCTATCTTTAATAAAACACACACAGAAATAAAATGTATGCATGTATGCTATCTACTCCTGGAGATATGTATGACTATACCTCCAGGATTAAGTGTTACATAAAAAATAAATGCCATGAGATGGGAGAACCCAAAGAAGAACCTATATTTTAAAAACTAAAGCAAATAAACTACTTTTCATAACTACACGATTAAAGATGCTAGTCCAACTTCAGTCCTTTCCTATCCACCCTGTAAACACAAAGTCTTCTGAAAGGTAAACTGAGTCAAAACCAGAGGTAGCTCTTTGATCTTCCTCTTCTACCTCACTTCTCTGATTTAATAGGGTTGTTCTGTGATGGTCCCAAGACTCTTGGTCTTTCTCTGTTTTTCTTTTCCACTTTTACCCAACTTCCTCCTGACTGCATTTTCTCTTCCAAGCATCATAAAATGTCCATATATTTAAAAACAAACCATCCAATCATTCCTCCAGGACTTATGTAGTTCCTATTTAAGGAAATGTACAAATGTCATTTTTTTCTTGTAATACTTTATCTTTTACATGTTTCCGGACTAGTATCACTACTTCTGCCCTAACCCAACACATTACTTGCCTTCCCTTCTGTGATTCCTATAGCACTCTGAAGCTGTCACACTGACATGATCACATCTCATAGGTATTGGTGTACTTCCCCAAAGAAGCAGTGTATTATGGTCCATTTTGGAGAAAAACACACTTAGTTACTAAATGTAGTTTCACTAAGCATTAGCTATGAACATCTGAGCAAATTATATCAATCTTTTCAACCTCCAGTCCTTTATCTCAATACTGCAATTAACACTCCTCAAATCATTAATTAACTGCTTTATTGTCACAGCTCATGGTATAGAATAAAAGCTCAAGCTGCATTTATCCCCCCCCCTTTACTTACTAATGGTGTTTTTCAAGCTTCTGTAGTATAATGATTCTGTCTTATGTAAATCAATACTTGATACAGTATTGGAGCACTACAATTTTCAGTAAATGATACTGGATAGTGGTATTAATTGTGATAAATACAATATGGTTTAAGGAATAGAGGTATTTTTAATCTATTGTCACATGAGATTTCAAATTTATTTGCTTCATTAGAGAAAGACACATTGAGTGTCTCAAAATAGAAGCTTCACAGTTGTTTTCATCCACTAATAAATAACTTTCTGCATGATTTATTATGGAGATTTTGACGAATTTTTCCTGTAAGGGACTTAAGATTAAACAGCAAGCTGTCAGAACAGATAACAGTCTTTTCTTTAGGGCCCATGTCTTTATTTTATTTTTTTATAATGCATATACTCTAAATAGTATAGAAAGCCAATGACTATATATTGTATGTGTGTAATTTTAGGATTAAGTGGCGTTGTTCTAATATTGCAGATGTATGACTATACCTATTTTAAGTATAATTTAAGGCCTGTTGAGAAAGTAGCCATGTGTAAGGGAAAGAGCAATGCCATGTAGAAAACAGCAGTGTAAATCTATTTAGTCAACAAAAATACTTTGGGCTTGAGACACATTTATTTTCTTCTGACTCAGTGACAGTAGGCAAATATTGAAACCTCTTTATAACTCATGATCTTCCCCACTGTCTTACTACCGTCTTATTACTAGGCCCTATGCTATAATTTAAATCTAATTTGAATCTTTAAGAAGTACGAATTTAAGGAACTCACTAATGAAAACATAACAGTTCTTGGCAAAGTACGCAAATGTTGAAGTACTCTAACAATGGAAGCGAGGTAGGGAACAAAATCACCAATAGCTACAGCCATGGGATTCAACTTGAGACTCTCCTGCCTCATCCTTCCACAGTGATTTGATTACACTATTTTTACCAATATTTCATTCTTAGGATTTAACTATTTTCCCTCGTCTTTCAGCTCTACAACCTTGGTTCATTTTCTGTCTGTTTTAATAGTATCTCTTGGAATTTACTTTTCATTTTCTTTTTCAAGAACATTTGTTTTTGGAAGTTCTTTTTTGTGTGTATATGAAATTGTCTTTACTTTTTTCTCTTAAAGATAATTTCACTGGGTGTAGAATTCTTCACTAAACACATGCTTTCTCTCACCATAGTGAAGAGATTACTCCATTTTTAATCTGGTTTCCACTGTAGCTATTGAAATGAGCTTTTAGTTCAATTATCATTGTTCATTCAGTAACCGGTCTACTTAATAAACCTATTCAAGTATTACATATGTTGTTTATGGTCAGTTGTTATAGCTTTTCCTTGTGGTTTAAATATATAGTAATTTCCACATGATATTTCTGATGGATGACCAACACAGAGTCCTGTGCTATGGAGAGAGTAAGTTCCCTCATTTGAGTAAAACCAAGTACAAACAAAGAAAATGATAAAAGATGGACAGTAAAGGACAGCGGAACAGATCTTGTCCAGTAGGGAAATGGATGAAAGGAACAAAGAGAGGGGGAGGGGAGATAGGAAGGGGAAATCAGAGGACTGAAAATAAAGCAGATACAGGAACCTAATAACCCCAGTTAGTGAAATCAAAACACTGGCGCCAAAGTTTATTTTGGAAGTGATGTTGCTGTAAAACAACAACAACAACAACAAAATCTTTTCTTGGATCAAGAAGGCTCATGTCTATCTTCCACTCGCTATGAAGTTGTAGACAAAAAAAGTCAAGAAACTAACACTGATGTTGTATTTCCTCCAATTCAGAGCCTTAATCAAATGCATCATCCTGGTAAATTCCTGCATAACACCGAAGCAAACCCAATTTACACATGCTTACTTGTGCTCTCTCTGTAGCGCCCTTCACTCTGAGTTCATCCCTTAATTCCGTCTTTCATACTCTGTCTTGCAGAGAATGAAAAGCAAGTTTGAAGCTTTTTACAAATTCCTGTTGCCTGGTATTTCTCCTCAAAGTCACCTCACTGCCAAAAATACCAAAAAAATTATCTCAAGGTTTGATCAGTGAGTTCAACTAAGAGACACAGAGTGTCAACTTGTCTCACAAAAGTTGATACTAACTTTTATCCATTGGTTAAAACTGTGTTATCTTTTCTCAACTTAAAGTTACCCTTTTTCGTTTTTGCTCCAGGAACTGAACTCAGGACCTTGTGCTTTCCAGGCAGGCACTGTGCTGCTGAGCTATATTCCCAGCTCCTAAAGTTAGCCTTTCGGAGGAACTGTAGGGATGGAGGGAGAGGGGAAGGAGGAATAGGAAGCAAAAATGATTAAGATGCAGTATGTATTCGCACTAGCTCCCGTGATGGCTGTTTCCATTCAATGTCCCAAATATGTGCCTATAAGAAGAAAGGTAATACACATCTTAATCAGTTCATTCATTAATGCATATTGATATCATAGGTAGAAAATTTGCAACTTTCAGTACATTTTGTTCTCCATCAGTCTTTGAAATGCCCATATTGGCCTCCACTCATGATTCTTGTCGGATACAATCATGTTCTTTGATCACTGCTAAGTTGTATGTCACAAAATTCCACCTTTCTCTCTGCAGTTGTGAAGTAAGATTGTGCCACCTTATTTATTCACCTATTCATTTTGAAGTGTGGTTTGGTGAATTTCTGTTTTGTTCAAAAGAACAGAAGATCCTACTACCATTATTATTTTATATAATCAAATTTCCACGGATTAGGTTTGAGAGAAAATTGTCCTTTATTATGCTTTGCAAAATTCTGGAAACAAGATGTTCTAGAACCACCTTTAATTTCTCCATTCCATCATTAATATATTTATTCAAATGTACTGTTTCTACTTGCATTTCTCTAATAGCCAGCAATATCAAAGTATATATGCATTTGTTAATCATTTGTACTTCTGAGAAGTGTCTATTCATTTATCTTGCCCAATTTGATTGGGTCTTATTTGCAAGGGATGTTTAATTTTCTTGAATTTTTATATATTCTAGATATTACTCTTTTGTCTAAGGACTATCTGGCAAAAATTTTACCATTTTGTAGGTTGTATTAGTTCTTTCTTTTGTGGTGCAGAACATTTAATTTTTTATAATTCCAATTGTTGATGCTAGGTACTGTTTCCTGTGCTACAAGATTTCTGTTCAGAAAATCCTTGCCTATGCCTAAGACTTCAAGAGTTTTACATATTTTATCGTCCAGTGTGTTAAGCATTTCTGTTTTAACATCTAGTTCTTTAATTAACTTTCATTATAGATTATTATGTGGTGAAAGATATCCCCATAGATAACCACTTATTCCTAATGCTTAGGTGGCTTGCCCAGGAGAGAACTGAAAGCCTTTCTAATTCCAATCTTCTATTTCTTGGTCTTAGACTAAGCCACTGAACTCTGATTATTTTTATAGACTTCTTTTCCACAACTGAGAGTTTCTTTCTAGAGAAATTTCTTCTCTCTTGATCTCAGTAGTATCCTCTGATTCCATGTCAAATGGAAATATTGAACTTTAAAATTCCTGTGTCCACTTTTTTATATGCTCCAGGATTCACTATAAAGATGGTCTGTTGTCTTTTCCAAGATCAAATAATGCTTACCTAGAAAATCCATCAAGGGATTACAAAATTTAAGAAAGATTTCAAAATTTCTTGATGTTGCCACCTCTTGATAAAGAAATCATAGCAAATTTTTAGCCATAGCAACATGCAGGAAGAAAGAAGGGAGCAAAATAAAAATTATTACTTTCTACTTTATTGTTTCAATACTATAACTGACTTTGCATAAAAATTTTGGAACAGAAAACTAAAACACACCAAATAGAACAGAGGGAACTCAAAATTTGTTTCTCGTTACCCCAAATGCTCCACTGCTTCATATTTTGTTGTGAATATGTCCAAGGTGTTCGCCACACAAACTGCTTGCTGTGTTTTGTGAAAGATACCAGAGAGATTTAAGCTGCTCCTCTGCCCAGGTTTTCAGCCAAAAAAAAAAAAAAAAAATTAAAAGGAGACAGCTTTTAGAAAATGCAAGTTCATTTATTCTAGGAAAAGTAAAGTTCTTTTTAGTATGAATGCTGCAGAGAAAATTAAAAGAGAACAAATAAAGCATTTCTCTACATACAATGAAAAGCATCTGAGTAGTAAAACACAAGAAAAGGCAGATAAGATGCTAAGCTATTTCAGACGAATAACATGTTGACGACCTTGGCACACTTGATGTTAGCTGAAAGGCTAAAAGTGGTACAACCTTGGTAAAGACTTCAGCACATTGATATTAAAGGTAAAGTTGTTAAAGAAAACAGGCATATGACATATCTGAGTACTGTATATAAAATGTCCAACTTGAATACTAATACTAATAAATGCAATGAAGATATACTAGTGTTTCACATAATAATTCGATAAAATGATAAATCCATAATAAATCCACTAAACAATCTTTTTTATGGATCATTTACTATCTACTGGATCCTAAATGAGATGATTTACATAACCAATCAATTAATTCTATGTACCAACCTTATGAGCTAATCATATATTTCTCATTTATTTATAACAATTGCTATAATTTTCCAAGTCTTTCCAACTGCAAATCTAGATAATTTCTCATACTAACAATAAATACCATACAAAACCTTTTGTAAGCAATTACTGTTTTTGCCTAATTAGAAAATGAATATGTTTTAAATGATATCATAGTGTGTTCGCTGGTGCAATATAATAAACAGTCATTAACTGCTGCTGGATTTAGATATTGGTATACTTTCAGAAACAATTATGCAATCCATATTAATAGCTGTAGAATAATGAGAATACTTTGACTCAATGTTTCTTCCTTCAGAATTCTATCCCAAGACAAACTCTGATACACTGAGAAAAGTTTTTGCATAAGTATTTGCATCACAGTATATTGTGCAGTAGCAACAAATAAAACTGTAAGGAGACTAAGAATCTGGGCGTAGGTAAATAAATGACCAGATGTCTACAAAATGATATACCATGCAAAAAACCTCCTGACGATTATTTAATTATCTGTAAATTTACCCCCAGCATAATATGAAGTCAAGTTCTTTGGAAGCAGTCAAAGTAAGAGCCACAACTGCTTTTTTGCCCAGTTTTGCAGCACTGTTAACAGAAACTGAAATATCAAGAAAGGAGGGAAGATAGTGGTATTAACTGCTGAAGAAAAATGCTTTGATGTGGACTCAGTTTCCATATACTTGCTTGGAACTTTCTGGAAAAAATGTGATACTTCTATGATTTACTATTGTAATATACACTACAGTTTTTCTGTGTTTAAGGAATGTTTATGGTTTATTACTACTGTACTTATATTGTATTTTCACATCTATGTATTAAAGTATGGACACATCTAAAATTATTTAAAATATTATCAGTGCCTATTACTGAGTGCTAGCATTACACATATTTTTATATGCTTCATTTTACATGTCTGTCTTCCTTCTGAAAATTTAAGATGGCTATGAATTATTTTTGTGTTAAAGATAAAACATACTTTTAAAATAGAAACACTGCCCAGAACAATGTCTGTATTTTTTTTTTTGGAGGGGGGAACAAAATATCATAAACAAAAGGGCCAATAATTTATTGTAAATCAAATATTTAATAGGTAAATTAACTTTTGTGTATAATTCTGAAATTATTACATAGTGTCTTTAAAATGAATGTGTATAAAGCTCTGAAAGTAGCTGCTTGACAGTAAAAATTAGATTTATAGGTTCCTTCATTTACAAATCGACAGCTTTCTCTCTGTGTCTTAAATTCCAAGAAGAAAGCAAGGCAGAGGAGACCAGTTTTAAAACAAGAAGCAGATTGTTCGCTTCATATACAGAGGTTGTCAAGAGAGAGGACTCAGAAATACTCATTTCTATGGCTTTTTCAAGTGGTGCATGATTCCTTTAGTCTCCGTAGAGGGTAACAGAAAAGGATGGAAAGGAAGGTGTGCTTTACTCATTACACCACCCCTCTCCTTCCGGCCTTTTACAACAGCTATGTTAATCTCCTCTTTACTTTTTTCGCTGTGCCATGAATCCATATTAGAGCTGCACAGAAATTGTTCCTGTAGGAGTTTAACTGAATGAAATAGACTGTATTTTGCTACACTGATCAGAACTGCAATTCTAGTAGTATCAGCAAAACTTGTTTAAAGTAGGTCACTCCATGATAGTTCATTTTAAGAAAATAATGTTTTATTTCTTGGTGTTGTGTGTATATTTAAGGAAAGAAGGTACTGAGTTAGGAACGGACCTCGCAATATGCATTCTTGATCACTTTTGACCAATTCTCAGAAGGCTGTTTAAATGCAGATGATGTGCAATAACATGTAGTTTCTCTCCACGTGGCACAATATATAGGGAATTGGCTCAAAATATGCTGATTTTCTTTTTGTGGTCATCTTCCAACTTACACAGAGCTGGGTTCCCCTGAGAGTCTCCTTCCTCTTCCCCCTCTCTATTCCAGTGAGCCTTCCTAGGTCTCTAAAGGTTTTGTCTACTAGAACAGTAATTAGTCCTAAAGGTCGATTTTTGAAGGAAACACTTTTCAGATTCTTCAGAACACCAAGTTGAGACCATAATGTGAAGTTAAATGAATCAAACACACGAGCTTAAATCTCTCATGGTGACTCTTACATGAGAAACCCAAATATAAACAAAGAGTGAGATAAATGGCTGCTGCTAGGAGGAGGGAGATCAATGTTCCTCAAACAGGAAGGGCGTTAAAAGGCAGGGGAGTAGGAAGGGAATGGAGAGGGAATGATTAAGGCACTGAGATGTCATGCACAGGAACCAACTCCCCACAAGAACTGTAGACACGGACTAAGGAAAACAAGTGTAAATCTGTCTCACCACCCACTGGCAATGACAACCTACTATAAATATGCAAGGAACTACTATGGCTAACACGGAACATGCTCTTTAATTGCCTTTTAGTTTGATCTGGTATTATTATTTTTTAGAAGTGTTCAGTACATATATTTAAATATAAAATATAAAATGCTATTCTCCAGTTGATTGTGTTCCATTTCTAATCTTGAGCCCCATGTGATCAGAATTTTTATGTGCAGTTTCATTCAAATGGCATGATTTAGAATGTACTGCTCTTGATTTGCTCTTTTATTTAATGTTTGGGTTCTGTAGTTTTTATTCTTTTTAATTGTTTTGTTTCCCAAAACTTAAATGTATTTCAACAGGTAGGTAAAAACAAAATTTACACATATTAGTTGATTCTTATATTTTGTTGCATGTATATACATTGTAAAACATATTTATCCCCTCAAATATCTATCATTTCCTTATAGTGAAAACATTCAGAACACTTTCATTTAGCTTTTTGAAATACACTGTACATAATTATTACATATAGTCACCCTAATGTGCAATAACACACTAGGACTTGTTACTGCTGCTGTGTACCTCCACTCATCCACTGTTTCCTGTCCCCTGCCCTTTACTCTCCCACCCTGTAGTAACCATAATTCTATTCTCAAGTTTGGGATCCCTGCAGTCAATCTTGTTAGATTCCACACATGAAAGAGAGTATGGGGTATTTGTCTTTCTATGTCTGCCTCATTCACTAAACGTAGTGGTCTCTGGCTCCATCCGCTTTGTCACAGATGGTAGGATTTCACTCTTCGTGGCTGAAGAATATTCCATTGTGTGTATAGCCTCTGTTTTTGTTTAAAATTTAAACATCAGCTGACAGACATACAAGTTGTCTCCGTTACTTAGCTATTGTGAGTAGAAGCAAACGCAGGCATGCAGATACTGCCTCAGCATGCTGACTCTATTTCCTGCAGATATATACCCAGGGATGGCTCTGGTAACCTTCCCTCGTATTTTCATCTTGGCTGTATTCCTCTACATCGCTACCAAAGGCAGCAGAATTTCCCCCTTTTCAATATCCTAACTAGCACTTTCTAGTCTTTGTCATCTTGATACCAGCTATGTTTACTGAAGTGAGGTGAGACCTCATACTGGTTTTGATTTGTGTTTCTAGTATTTGCTTGGTTAACTGCTCCCAATCACTCCCTTCAGTGGAAAAAAAGAAAAAAGTATGAAATGGATATAATGTTCCACCTTACCATCAAGCCAATATCAGAGCAAACTGAACAGTCATCTTATAATTCAAGACATTTATATGCAACTGTTACTCCTCTGTCAGTTACCCAAGAGTCAGCAGCATAGGGTTGTTCCATTTAGCAGCATGGAGATTTTTTTGTGAAATAATGTATTTTAAAAACCACCAGATTCTTGGTAGAACAAGCATTCAGGCAATATGACCACCGGCAACTGTAGAAACAAAAGACCACTTTCACAGGCAGTAAGAATCTTTGACTGTTTCTGAATGGCTTTCACATTGCATGTTACCATTATTCAGTGTTATTCCAACTTCTGCTTTTCCAAAAGTTGAAATTGGCTTGTAACTAAGTTGATTTGGGCTTTCAGGCTTGATGAACTCAAGGGAACTTCTGGAACTCTCCTGGTTTTCATTATCACTGCTGGAAACCAAGGTGGCATTTGTTAAACAAGGCAACTGTGCCGAGAAGCCTTAATTAGGTCTTTCTCTTTGGTCTTTGAACCATCACATGTGTCTCATTAGAGCTCACAGGAGAGGTTTGAGATGCCAGAGTAGAAGTGATAGAAACATACCCAAGGGGCCTGGTGAATGCGTGGTGAACCATATGATGACATTTCTGGAGGGTATGGGGAGGAGAATGCGCAATATCATTTAAGGGAAATGCACATTGTATGAGAAACCCTTCATTTGCCTGACTTTAAAAATAATTTTGCAGTGAAAAAGAGACATATACGCACTCACTGACAAACACTGCTGTCTAGGCAAGAGTTGGTGAACATCTGTTGTTACCATTCAGACTGAAGAGAATATTCAAAAGGGAGAATGGTAGCTTTAATTGCTCAGAACCCTAAGGCCAACTGTCCTCTGCAATATGAATTAGGTGCTGAGGGACAAAGAGGACAACTTCTGCACAGATAGGCCATCTGCACTGTGCTGATCTTGCCAAGAAACAAACAAATCTGCAATTGACATTGCAAAAAGATACTAGGACTTTGGCCTCACCATAGTTTGCTGGGCTATCTTGGGTGAGACAGTTACAGCCAGTCTGACAGCCAAAACAAGCAAAGTAAGTGGGTCTCACTCGCTCAGTGTTAAGTATCCAAGCATCCTCTTGAGCTGCACTGATTCCAATGGACTTCACAGTAGGAAAGGGATAGGCACATAATGGATAGGAGTAATGCTACTTTGAACGATCCTTCTTCAAGGAACTTATTTGCCTAGGAATAAATATTACCTTGCTAATGGTATGAAAGTAAACTACCACAAATTTAAAAGCCTAATACCACACATGCTTTCTTCCTTTTTCTAGGTTCTACAGGTCCCTTGAATTCTTTCCCTCAAGAATTCTCCTTCCTTGGGACATCTTCAGTAACCCCAGTTACTGCTGTGCCTTTCTGACCAGCATGCAAGGCAGGTGGAGCACTGGGCACCCTCTGGGGCCTTGGGGACCACTTCCCATACCGCTAGCATGTCTTCCAGTGTTGTGATGAACCCTGGACATCTTTGGGAACCATGGTGAGCCACTCCTGTGCCTCCCCCACTAGTGTGTGGGGTACATGGAGCCCTGGACAATTTCTGGGGCCTCAGTGGTCACTCCCATAACAACCTGCACCCCCCTAGGAGCCCATCTGGAACCCAAGCAGAGTCACAGGCCTCAGGGATGCCACCCTCACCACCCCTCTGCTGGTGTGGGAAGCAGGCTGAGTCCTGGGCAATATCTCAAACCTTGGTAACCATGACTGGCATGCCCCCTACTCTTATGGAAGCTGGATGAGCCCCAGATAGCTTCAGGAACTCCAGTGAGCTTCCCCTGCCCCTCCCGTACATGCCTTGAGCCAATTGAATGCAAGAAAGTTTTGGAAGAATCTGGGTCCCCACTTTGCCAACACTCACCAGCACAGGAGCTGCACTGAGCACTGGGGATCTTTAGACACTTTCCCTGCCACTCACACAGAATTGGGAAAGTGAGGCTTTCAGGTGTATGACTTCCAGGCTCTTCTGTGTTGATGTCTCCTGGACTTGTCCCACGTGGAGTTCTGGGATTGCATTTTACGCCTTTTTTTTTTGTCATTTCTGAAGATCCAGTGGTTCCCTGACAGGAACCCAGGGCAGAAGTTAATAAAATAGAATCTAAAAAAATAATACAAAGGATTAATGAATCAAAGAGTCAGTTCTTTGAAAGAATAAATAAAACAGATAAACCCCTAGCTAACCTTATCAAAAACAGGAAAAAAAATTGAAATACATGCAACAAAGTTTGAAATCACTCCTAATCCTGTAGAAATTCAGAAGATTATCAGTACTTACTTTGAAAATGCTTACTTTCATAGGATAGCAAACACAGAGGAAATGGGCAGATTTCTAGATACATATGAATTACCAAAGCTGAATGAAGAAGATACAAAAATCCTGAGTAACTCAATATTAGCCACTGAAATTGAGAATATAATAAAAAATTTGACAATAAAGAAAAGTCCAGGTCCTGATGGACTCACAGTTGAATTCTACAAGAAATTTAGAGAAGATTTGACACCAGTTCTTCTAAAACTCTTTAATGAAATTGGAAGGGAAGGAATTCTCCCCAACTCATTTCTGGAGTCAAGTATTATCATGATACTAAAACAAGAGAAAGACCCAACCATAAAAGAAAACTAAAGACCAATCTCCCTAATGAATACAGACGCAAATAAAATACTAGCAAACATAATACAGCAAATCATCAAGAAGATTATACATCATGACCAAGGGAGATTCGTTCCAGGAAGGCAGGGATAATTTAGTATAAGCAAATCAATTAATGTAATACACCATGGCAATAGAGTCAAAGACAAAAATTACATGATCATCTCCACTGAGTCAGGAAAAGCCCTCAATAAAGTCCATCACTCATTCATGACAAAGACTCTACAGAAAATAGGAATAGATTCTCTTTATCTCAAGCTGATCAAAGACATCTATGATAAACCAATGGGCAACAACATACTAAATGGTCAAATATTGAAAACTTTCACTTTAAAATCAGGAACAAGACAAGGATGTCCACTGTGACCACTCCTATTCAATATAGTTCTGGAAATATTAGCTAGAGCAATTAGACAAGAGAGAAATATAAGCAATAAGGAGAGGAAGAAATGAAATTATCGTTCGCAGATGACATGATACTCTACATAGAAGACCCCAAACATTCCACCAAAAGGCTTTTGGATTTAATAACCCAATTCAGTAGCATAGCTGGATACAAAGTTAACACTCAAAAATAATAGCATTCCTGTAGACAAGAAACAAACAGACTGAGAGAGAAATTAGGGAAACCACACCTTTCACAATAGCATCTAAATAGATGACATACTTACTAATCAATCTAACAAAAGAAGTAAAAGATCTACACAATGAAAATTATAGTGCTATGAAAAAAGAGATTGAAGAGGATCTCAGGAAATGGAAGATATTCCCTGCTCATGGATAGAAAGAACTAACATTCTGAAAATGGCCATGCTCCCAAAATTGTTGTACAGATTCAATGCAATCTCAAATAAAATAACATTAGTATACCTCATAGATCTAGAGAAGACAGTCCTAAAGTTCATGTTGAACTAGAAGAGCCCTAGAATAGCATATGCAATCCTGAGAAAAAAAGGGAAGGCAGGAGGCATCACAATACCTGAATTAAAATTATATTAAAAGGTACCATGATAAAATTGCATGGTACTGGCAAATAAGCAGACCTGAAGATCAATGGAACAGATCGCAAGATAGAAACACAACTACAAACACACTCAGTCACCTTACCTTTGACAAAAGGGCCAAACATGTTCACTGGAAGGAACATAGTCTCTTTACTAAATGATGCTGGAAAAACTGCCTTTCCACATGCTGAAGACTAAAACTAGACCCATGTCTTTCACCATGCACTAAACTAAAGACAAAACAGATCAGAGATCTAAATATTAAACACAAACACTAAATTTTTTGGAAGATAAAGTAGGTAAAAATTTTGAAGACATCAGGGTAGGCAGAGAGTTCATGAACAAAATAAAACTGTACAACAAATGCTTCAAAGAATCAATTAGTGGGATCTCATCTTATTGAAGAGTTTTTGCACATCTAAAGAAATCACTAACAGAGTAAATAGAAAAGCAGTGAATTGGGAAGAAAAATTTAGCTACCTGCCCTTCAGAAAGAGGGCTTCTGTCTAGGATATATAATTAAAAAAACCAAGCCCCAAAATTCAAAGAACCAGTCCAAAAATGGGTATCTGGGATGAACACATACTTCTCAGATGAAGAATACTAATGGCAAATAAATACATGAAAAGATGTTCAGCATCATTAGTCATTTGAGAGATGCAAATTAAAAAAACACTGAGATTTCATTTCAGCCCACAGACTATAGGTATCATTAAGGAATCAACCAGTGACAAAGGCTGGAGAGGCTGTGGGGAGAAAGGAACCCTACTCCACAGCTGGTGGGAGTGAAGATTGGTGAATCCACTGTGGAAATCAGTTTGGAGATTCCTCACAAAACTAGAATTGCAAATTCCACTCACCCCAGCTATTTCCCTGCTGGGTATTTTCCCAGAAGAATTAAAAATATCATACCACAGCAATATATGTGTACCTATGTTTATAGCAGTACAATTTGTTATTGCTTGTTATAAACTTGGAAACAACCCAAATGCCCACCACTGAGGAATGGATAAAAAGATGTGGTATTTTCATACAATGGAGTATTACTCAGCTAGGTAAATGGATGCAACTAGAGACCATATTCATAAGTGAAATAAATTGGACCCACATGGGTAAATATCAGACTGTCTCCCTGGTGTAGGAACCTGAAAGAATAAGTAAAACTCAAACTATACAATAGGTGATAGGAAAAGAAAAGAAATTGCTCAAAGGAAGGAACAACTGGGGTGAGGGAGAGAACAAAAAAGAAAGGAGGAAGGATATATACACACACACACACACACACACACACACACACATATATATATATAACTGTACAGCTGATGTCTGATGGTATATTAAGGAACAGTTAATGCTTAATTTTTTTTTTATGTTCTGACCAATTTTGCATGCTTACATCTGATAATCTGAACAACTGATTTGAAGACAACAATATGCTATGGAACTACCATGGTGAATCATTACCATCTTGTCTATTGAAACTCTGCATTATCTCTAATGTTTATCTAATAATTATTTTCTTATTCTCTTTAATGGTTTGAACAATCTTTCATTCTTACATCTGGTAATATGTGCAATGTAGTTGAAGATAACAATATGTAATATAACAACCACTGTTAATTTGTATTATTTTGTCTTGAAACCATGTATCACTCTAAATGTTCTTGCTTTGTTTTATGTTTGTGATACTGATATGCAGCTATTGTTCTCTCTCTCTCTCATTTACTTTCTTTAAAATAAATTTAGAAAAATAGAATTCTCCTTCCATTCATATTTCTTCTCTGATTTTTACTTTCTTAGCATTCTCTTAAAAAGTTCCCTTCTGCTTATATCAGACCCATCCAGTACAATGAGGAAAATGTTTTCAAGATCCTTCTGTTATTCACTCATGTGAAGCCACTCTTTCCATGTAAAATAACAGGCTGCATGGCTGAGGGTGGGAATAACTTTGGTGATGGGGAAGGGGGAAAACAATTATGTATGCCACATTTGTATGCTTATACTCTTTTTTGTATAGTTCTCTGCACAGAAAGGAAATATTTAGCTCCCTGGACATAAGAAAATATAGCAAATAAAGAGGAGATGAACACAGAGACTAAAATGACTCATTCCACCTACAATACGCTGTTCAAGGAGTAAACATGGGAGCATCCTTTCCGATGGAAAGGATTTTTCAAACGCTTTTGTGTAACACACACACACACACACACACACACACACACACACATATATATATATATATATAACTGTACAGCTGATGTCTGATGGTATATTAAGGAACAGTTAATGCTTAATTTTTTTTTTATGTTCTGACCAATTTTGCATGCTTACATCTGATAATCTGAACAACTGATTTGAAGACAACAATATGCTATGGAACTACCATGGTGAATCATTACCATCTTGTCTACTGAAACTCTGTATTATCTCTAATGTTTATCTAATAATTATTTTCTTATTCTCTTTAATTGTTTGAACAATCTTTCATTCTTACATCTGGTAATATGTGCAATGTAGTTGAAGATAACAATATGTAATATAACAACCACTGTTAATTTGTATTATTTTGTCTTGAAACCATGTATCAGTCTAAATGTTCTTGCTTTGTTTTGTTTATGTTTGTGATCCTGATATGCAGCTATTGTTCTCTTTCTCTCTCATTTACTTTCTTTAAAATAAATTTAGAAAAATAGAATTCTCCTTCCATTCATATTTCTTCTCTGATTTTTACCTTCCTAGCATTCTCTTAAAAAGTTCCATTCTGCTTATATCAGACCCATCCAGTACAATGAGGAAAATGTTTTCAAGATCTTTCTGTTATTCACTCATGTGAAGCCACTCTTTCCATGTAAAATAACAGGCTGCATGGCTGAGGGTGGGAATAACTTTGGTGATGGGAAAGGGGGAAGACAATTATGTATGCCACATTTGTATGCTTATACTCTTTTCTGTATAGTTCTCTGCACAGAAAGGAAATATTTAGCTCCCCGGACATAAGAAAATATAGTAAATAAAGAGGAGATGAACAGAGAGACTAAAATGACTCATCCCACCTACAATATGCTGTGCAAGGAGTATACATGGGAGCATCCTTTCCGATGGAAAGGATTTTTCAAACCCTTTTGTGTAACACACACACACACACACACACACACACACACACACACTTCATTATCAAAATAAGGTGTGCGGTAAGTGGAACTTTTCAGCAGTCCTCCTGTTAAACAAGAATGAAAACATGGTTCACTGGCTGAAATGAAACTTGGATGCACATCCTTGAACTTTAAGCCCTTCATCAGTCCTATCCGATAATAGGTCGCTGCTATGTAAAAAGTGAGTACTAGGTTAAATGCTTAGTATCAGAGTCAGTTCCCCTCAGGCAATACTCAAGAAGGGAGGAATAAAGGGGCATGCAACAACCAACCAAAAGAATAGCTTCCCCCTCATTTCTAAATTCAAGAGCCATCACATACCCACCTCAGCTTCCAGGACAAATTATGCCTCACCCACATTTCTCTGCCTTTGCTCTGAGCCCTTTTCTTACCCAGAATGCCCCCCTTTTCTATGCCTATTAAATTCTGCCTCATATTTCAATTATCAGCTCAAAGGCACTCTCTCAGAAATCTACCTCCATGTTCCGTGAGTGATATTAATCACTCCCACCTCAGAACTCATACAGCGCTGTAAGTGGACCACATTTTAGTCATCACCATGCTCTCCACAGCCCTTCAAGTGCATTTCCAGGCCCTCAGTCAGTAAGTGGGAAGTGAATGGAACTGGATCATCCCATAACAACACCTACCCTCAGATAAGCTGTGTCCTTTAATGAAAGGAATTTTTCATGCGTAATAACAGGGAAAGGGTCCAAATTTCCCAATGCTCAGAACAATGTCTCTTAAACATTCATGTATATAAGAATCAGTTGAAAAGTTTATATAAACTTATTCCAGATTTCTACCATCAGAGAACCTAAATCAATAGGAGTTTTGAAAGTCCCAGTGACCCTCATCTTAATAAGAACCCAGAGATGTACTGGTCTCAGCAGGGATCCAGGATTATATTTTGTAATACCTTGTGTTAAAAAAAGTGAGTAAGGGGCTGGGGATATAGCTCAGTGGAATAAGCGCCTGCCTAGCAAGAGCAAGGTCCTGAGTTGGATCCCCAGTACCGCCAAAAAAAAAAAAAAAAAAAGAATGAGTCAAAAAAAGTGAGTAAATGGTAATCCCAGTGACATTATATACCTGTACAGAGCAATCTCTGTAAGAGATAAAGTGTACGCTATTTTAGTTCGATACTTAATATAACAAATGAAGTCCTCCCGGGTGAATGGTGATTATAACAAGTGGATTGACAAAAGCACAATCTCAGAGTGTGTACCCCCCTATAAACCAGCGTCTGACAGTGGAATTGATTGGGGCCTACCTTCTCCTGCCTGTACTGTAAAGGCCAGCTCAGGGTCTCCCCTGCATTCCTCAGCACAGAAGGTTTCAAGAAAAATAAAATTAATTCTTAGAATACGTAAATTTTAAGAAAGAAAAGAAAAGATAGAAGTGAAAGTACACATCTAGTCTAAGTTCTCTTTTAAATGCTACTTCATATTAAATTACCATAATGATAGTTACTTAGTATCTCTTGTCTTTGGATCAGCAAGGCATCTGTGTGTTACTTGGAACACTTAAGAGCACAGTGTGAGTATATTCGTGAGAGAAGGAAAATGTGATAGAATTTTAAGAAAGGAAATATAGATGACTTTTTAATTTTAAATATTCTTTTTTTGAAATTTTTAATAGTATATGTTTTCAGTATGCAATGTTTAGATTCATCTTAGAGAATAGGTCCATGTCCTTAACATGAGTTCATTCTTTCTTTAGTTCGTGTGAAATCACTTTTAATGGCAAAGTTTGGGACTCAACTTGGGGGCCTCCGTCTGAGCTGTACCCCCAGCCCTTGGTTATTTTTTATTTATTTTATTTAGTCAGTCTTTCTAAGTTGTTTCATTGTTCAGGTTGGACTTGAACTTGATGTCCTCCTTGACACAGTTGCCACAGAGCAGGGATTATAAACCTGAGCCATTATAAAGATGCTGTTTATGTATTTTGTAGCACTGAATCTTTAAAAATATGCTACATTGACACACAGACACACACACAGTACCACCACCACACCACTAACTTATTTTTCATTAATGAAATTGGGGAAAAAATCATGTAAAATCATGAAAGCCTTTTTAAAGGAGGCAGCATAAGAAATGAGAAAGTTTTGAAAGTCTTTCAACAATGGGGAATATGGTACTGAGAGGAAAATATTGTATGGATTATAAATGACAAGAAAGTTCTAAAATGAAAACGTGTTCAGAAAGACTTTGAAAAAAACAATGCAATCCATTTAGACATATGAAAGGGAATTATTTTTGCATTCATATAGGAATTAGTTTAATAAGAGATAGGGATGAGATTCAAATTTTCAGATACAGAACTATGGAGCCATTGTGGGTCGGTGGATTTTGAGCTGAGAGTGGAGAGGTAATTCTAATATATTTGCAAATAAAGAAAGAGAAAGGAGGCAATACTATAAATAAATTAACAATGATACCTTGTGGTGTATCTGACAGATGGATTCCAGGCTCTTGTGTATGGCAAATGAAGAATTGCACGTAAACATCCAGTGGCAAAAGAAAAAGTAGCTATGTTTAAAGAAGGTAAGGGGAGATGTGCTGAGAACAGATCCCTAGCAAAAGAGGCAGAAAGAGTGGCACAAACAGCAAAGTGAGGTTGGAATGACAGGAAACCAAGAAGCACAGATAAACCAGGTTTTCAGATTTTTAAAGCTATGCCCCTCAGGTAAGGGTTTCTCCATAACACTGATAGGAATGATTGACAGGATGTGGGTCACTTGAGGGTACCTAACATGTGTATCTCCCCCCAGAACCCACTTTGGTTAAATTATATACATGAGATGCATCCACATGTCTGAAGCTTAAACAAAGATAAAGGTTAAAGGTTAAAAGGATACTTGCTAAGACAAGACTCTAGGCTCCTGTGAGCTGAGGAAATGGACTTGAGTCCAAAGAAATTAAGATGGGTAGAATTTTTTTTGATAGAGTACTGGAGGAGATAAAGAGGTACACAGGTCAAATTCCCAAATTATTTACATATTAATCATTATATGTGTATGAGAACATCAACTGAGCCCAGGCACAAGAAAAATTTGAAAATAGTCTAAGAGCCAGTGACTAGAAATCATACCTAGCCAAGAAGAGCTCCTTTTCCAGAGCAAAAGTCAAAAGCCTCACAGCAAGGGAAGTATTGATAAGAACACCAACATGTACGTTGTCTCCACACAGTGGTAGGTCAACACCAGACTAAATGCTATGCCGAGGCTACTGAAACATGGCAGGAAGGCTTCTGCAATGGTCACCAAGATTCTTGCCCCTGACACGCATGCTCTGTGTAAGCCTGAACTTTACATAGCGGCATGACCTATGCATTTGATGAGATATCATATTCATATTTAGAATATGTTATACAGCAAAGCAAAATGATTTTTCAGACGTAAGGTTTTAATTTTGTGATATTAAAATTTAAATTAAAAGGATATTATCTGAAGAGGGCATGTTGGATCATGTGGAAGCCATAGAAGGAGATTCTAGGATATTTTAGAGAACAGTCTATCTCCTGCTGGCTTTGAAAATATTGAGAGAGTCCAGCGGTGACACATGTGTCAAGGAGCTGCAGAAACCTTTAGGAGATAAGCATGCAATTTGGCTCATAGTCAGGCAGAAAGTTGTGTCCTATGGCTACACTTGCTAACTTCTGCCTATAACCACTGAACTGGTGAGAAAAACAAGAGCTCCAGAAGAAGATGGATCCCCCCCAGGTTTCAGAACCTGAAAAGAAGGTCTCATTGGGCAGTGCTTGCTTACTGAACTCACAATTACTGAGACAATAGCCGTGTGTTACCTTAAGTCACTAAGTTTGTGGACATTTGTTAAACCAAACATAGGCTAAACTGAAAATTAGGACACATAAGAATCAAATTACAGTAAAACCTTGGATTGTATCTTGTTCTGCAAGTGTTCTACAAGACAGACAAACATTTCTAATATGTTTTAACTTAATGAACAAGTGATGACTTGCAATGCAAGTAATGTATGGCCCCAAATGTCACATGATCACAACTGAACCAGTGGTTTCATGTGCTCTGCCTCTGTGTCTCTGTGTCTCTGTGTTTCTGTCTCTCTGTCTCTCTGTCTGACTCTCTCTCTGTCTCTCTCTTGGATGGTGGGTTGTCGTACCCCGACAGCAAGTGGTCTACAGTGGAAGAGACCTGGTCTACAGTGGAAAAGTACAAGCAAAAGGCAGAGGAATCCCTCAAGTCCAGTGAGAGGAGGGAAAGGTGTAAAATGTGGAAAGCAGTGTGGAATTTTGTACATCACCACCCAAGTGTAGCAGTGTTAGCAATGAATCTTTCCCAACAATGTCACAGGACATTTCTGTGAAATCCATAAAAATAGGCAAAATCAAGTGTCCCTGCATTGGCTCCTTGTTAATGCTGCAGGAAAAGGGAAAGATTCCATTGAACCAATAGACAGGAGTGATTCCGTTAATGACAGTGAAAGTCATCTCACAAGATAGCCCTTCACTCCAGTCTCACTCACATCATATTTTCCCCTTTTCAAAGGAGAGTCCAGGTTAATGTGTTTATTTTCTATATATTTTTGTATCTTTTCTGCTATTCTGTATTTTGGTGCAGGATTGTAATCATTTTTACATGAATATCTTTGGATTGTGGAACTAATCATCTGTTTCTATTGTTTTCTTATGGGGAAATTTGCTTTGATAAATAAGTACTTTGGATTCCAAGCGCATTCCTGGGACAAATTGAGCTCACAATCAAAAGTTCTGCTTACTTCCAGACAATTTTACCACATCTGAGAACAAAGTGCAAGGGTACCTCTATATTCATATCATCTTGTCTGAAATGAAGATTATATGTAAAGTATATAAGAGGTTCTAGAATAAAACTAACAGATTGTCAATAGGAATGTAAAATAATAAAATAATTTTGGAAGAGAATTTGGAAGTTTCTTTGAAATTTAAAAATATACTTCAGAAAATGATTTACCTGATACCTTGAAGGAATAGCTAGTGTCAGAATCCAGTCTGAGGATTACCTATAATTGAAAACGGTCCAAGGGCATTGCAGGAAATAATTACATATACATCTTTTAAAAAAGTAAGCCCTCACATTTGCAAGAGAGTAATATAGCAATGAATTGACACAGTGCAGGATGAGACTATGCCCACATGTGTAGTGTGCAAGCTTAATGAGCCATGCTCCTTCAACCCATGTGATGAGTATGTCCACTATAGCTCAATGGTTGTTACCAGAAAAGAGCAAGATTTTCTACAGCCATACCACCCTGAACATGCATTTCACTACATCTTGTCTGAAAAGAACAAGAGTTTTCAAAATACATTATATTTCATAATAACCTAGGGTAATATCAGTAAGACTATAAAAGGGGATCTCATTTAACATTACTTGTAAAATAGGAAACATTCTTGCTTTAGGAATTGTTTATAATAGTCTACTGTAGCTCACTGTATTTTTATCTTAAGGTGAGCAATAATAATCTTTTAAGTGATTCCACCTTCTCTCTGATAAAAAAGTTTTCCACAAGTAATAATAATTATAAAACTTTTAAACAATACTTTTTCAACATTTTTAGAGTTAGCACAACTCCATTATAGAGCAAGGACTATTGAAATAAATATGAACATGTAATCAAATTAAATGTGTACCTGGGTTGCTGTTAAAAGTTCTTTATTTTACCAAAGTCATCTACATAATCTGAATATTGTTAGAAAGAGAGTGAGAGTATTTTCTAAAAATACACTGCACAGTATATTTAGACCTGGTAATGTAATTATTCAGAGGAAGCAGTTAAAGATATATAACAAAATTGTCATAATAAAAATAGCCCGACTGTGGCAATTTTTTACAAAACAAAGCCAGTAACACCCTTGGATATTTATCCCACAAAATTAAAGACTTCGATGATAAATTCTTCTACACAATAATTCAGAGCAGTTTTGTAAAGGTATAACATTGAAAATAGCCACCTTGGCAATAACTATGTCCTTCAGTGAATGAATAGTGGGACACAGTTATTTTTTGTTTTCTTTTGTCTTTTTGGTGCTAAAATCGAACTCGCGATCTCACACATGCCAGGCAAGCAAGTGCAGCTGAACTACATCCTCAGGTACAGTTTGTAAGTGACCACTCAGTGAAATACTACTCAGCAAAATAAAAGAATATTTTTATTTTGATGTTTCTTAAAATCATATTGTGTTAGTGCATGTGAAACCTACGTGATGCTAAGGTGTGTTTTGGGAAGGTGGTAAACACATGCAGTATATTTTATTCTATCACGATCTCATCGCCCTTCTTGCCTTTTTCTCACTCTTTCTGTTGATCCTCTCTCCTATCTCCAGAAGCTTATCTGTTGGTTTCCTTTCTTGTCTAAATTGTCTGTCTGTGGTTTCCTTTCTTGGATAAAGATTGAACTGTTTGGTTTTTTGTTTGTTTTTTTGTATGCTTTTTGGCCATCTGAACTTTTGAGAAGTGTTCATCATTTCATGTGGCAACGTTCTACTTGGATGTATTGGTCATAGGAAGTTAATTTTGTTAATTCTGCAGATATTCTACTTATTAATTACCTATCAGAAGAGAGACTAGTGAAGATTTTCATTGTCCTGTGTGTTTATTTCCCACTCAGTGGGTTGTCTCTTCCATACGCCATGTGTTTCCTATGCCATGGAGATGTGTTTAAACCCTGTGTACTCTTACTGAGTGACCCTTGATATTATGTGCATGCTTTTGCAATCTTATTCAGAAAGTCTTTGCCTGTGCCTATGGCTTTACAGGTTGTACATAATGATACATCATCTCCCAGATGGCAGTTTCTATGTTTCTTCTTTTATATCTAGATCATCGATTCATTTTGATGTGATTTTAGTACAAGGTGGAAGATGTGAATCTAGCCTGAATATCTTCCTGTGGAATAAGGTTCCCTTGGCACCATTTGTTACAGAGATTCTTCTCTCTAGCAATTTTTTTGGCCTTTGGTCAAAAAGCAAAGGAATGTAAGAGCTTGGGTTTGTGCCTGTGTCGATTCTATTTCATTCATCTACATTTTCTATTTTTGTGCCACTCGCATGCTGTGTTTGTTACAAGGGCCTTCTACCATGAAGTCTAGTACAGAGATTCCTCCAGCACTGCTCTTGTTACTCAAGGGTATTTTAGCTCTTTTACATCTTGTCTGATTCACAATAAAACTCATGATTTCTTTTTTCTACCTCTGTGAAGAATGCTGTTGATATTTTCATGGTGGCTCATTTTTCTGTAGATTGCTTTTAAAATCTGTTCATTTTAACACTATTAATTCTGGTAACCAAAGAACTGGGATGTCTTCCCATTTTTCTAATATATTTACTTCGATTTCTTTCTTCAAAATTCTATATTTTTATTATAAAATTCTTTGCCTCCATGGTTACGGTGGTCCCTAGGTATTTAATTTTTTGAAGAAAATGAGAATTGAATTGTTTCTCCTGATTTATTTTTCACTCTGTTCAGTACTGCACGCAGATATGCAGTTCAATTGCTGGTGTTGATTGTATGGTCTATCATTTTGCTGAAGTTGTGTTCAGATCTACAAGTCTTTTAATGGAGATTTTGGGCGTCTCTGTAGAGACTCATAGCATCTGTGAAAGGTGATAACTGACATCTACTTTTCCTATTCCTATCTCTTGTCTCCCTTGGCTGACTGTTCTGACTAAAGTTCTGAGTGCTGCAGTGGTGAAAGTGGTCATCCTTTTCTCGTAACTGACTTTAGAGGAAATTGCATTCATTTTTCTCCATTCAGTGTGAATCTGATACTGGATTTGTCATATATGACTTTTAGCATTTTAAATTAAGTTCCTGTTGTACTTATTTTCATCAGAATCTCATTATGAAAGGCTGTTGAATTCTGTCAAAGGCTTTTCATCATCTATGGAGACATAATTTTTGTTCTTGATTCTATTGATGTGATGTGTTGTTTTCTTGATTTACATATGGTGAAGCATTCCTTCCTTCCATGGATAAAACCAATCTCATCATTGTGTGTGGTCTCACTGTGCTGCTGAATTCAGTTTGAGAAGATCTTATTGGAAGTATTTTTTTGCTCCAAAATGTTCCTATTTTGTTGAATTCATACCAGCATGTTGATGGCTCTGCAGAATGAATTTGAGAGATTAACATCATGATTTCATATATTGAAAAGCATTTGTGATAGCTCTTCTCTAAAGAAGTAGTAGAATTTAGCAATAAATTCATGTGGTCCTGAGCTTTCCAGACTTAAAAGTATTCTATTTCATTGCTTATTATTGATTTGTTTAGATTTTGTAGGTATTCTTGGTTCAGTTTACATTGGTCCTATATTTTTAAGAATTTATCCATTTCTTCCAGGTCCTCCAATTTGTTGGAATATAAATTTTGAAAATAATTCTGCTTACACTTTGCATTTTAGGACTACCTTTTATAATTTCACCTTTTCATTTCTAATTTAATTAATTTAGTCTTTCTGTTTTGGTTTTGATAAAAGTTTTTAATTTTTTTCAAAGAACTTGTTCATCAATAGTTTTTATTGCTTTTCTTTTTGTTTTAATTTCATCGATTGTCACTGTCATTTTTGAAATTTCTTTCATAAACTAAGTTTATACTTTTTTCTAGGACCCAGGGATGCATTTTTAGGTAATTTATTTGGGCTAGCCCAATTTTTCTAATGTAGGAACTCAAAGCTATAAATTTCTATCTTAAAATTGCTATCATTGAATCAAATGATTCTACTATATAGTATTTCCATTTTCATTTGATAATAAGTATTTTAAAGTTTCTTATTTTTCTGCAACCCACTGATCATTTAAGAGTGCTTTATTTAATCTCTATTTGTTTGTATAGTGTCTGATACTTTGAGGTTGATTTTTCCCTTAATTCCATTGCCATCTGAGAGGAGGCATGAAAGTAGTGAAAATTTTTGTGTTTATTGAGACCTATATTATGATGCATAGTATGGTCTATTTTAGAAAAAGTTCTGTGATGTGCTGAAAGAAAATATATTCTGCTAGTGTTGGGTGAAACACTCTGTAGATGTCAATTAAGTCAGTTTTATCTTCAGTGTACTTTAATTCTGGTACTTCTGTGGCTAGTTTTTGTCTAGTTATTTATTTGTGATGATGTGGTATAATGACCCCCACTGCGAATATATTGGATCAAGTTTACCTTTTTCTGTCCAGTAGCATTTGTTTTATGAAAGTGAGTGTGCTGATATTGTTTGGTTCAATGTCTATCTTTCTTTATAGCTGAGTAATAGTCTATGGTATAAAAATACCACAACTTTTTTATCCATTCATCAGTTGATGGACATTTGGGTTGTTTCCAAAATTTAGCTATTACAAATTGTGCTGCTATAAACATAGGTGCACATATGTTTCTCTGGTATGATGTTTTCAGTTTTTCTGGAAAAATACCCAGGCAGGGAACAGCAGGGTTGAATGGGACCTCTAATCCTAGTTTACTGAGGAATCTCTCCAGACTGATTTCCATAGTGGTTGTACCAGTCTACACTCCCACCAACAGTGGAGAAAGTGTTCTATTTCCCCATACCCCCTCCAGCATTTGATATGGGTTGATTTCTAGATGATAGCTACTCTTTCTTGGGTGAGATGGCATCTCAGTGTGGTTTTAATTTGCATTTCTCAAAAGACTAATGACGTTGAATATTTTTTCATATATTATTTGCCATTTGTATTTCTTCATGTGAGAAGTGTGTATTCATTTCAGATACCCATGTTTGTACTGGGTCTTTGAATTTTGAGGGTCTGATTTTTGGAGTATCATTTTCTATCTTTGTACTTTCAGTCTACATTTGTCTGTGTGGAGGAGGTGCACAAAAACAAAACGTGGAAGAGACTGGAGTGCTGCTCTGAGGGAAAGAGCAATTACCAGTAAAGCCAGTGCAGAGAGCTAACCATGGATCATCTGCATCCTAATAACTTGAAGGAAAAGGTTCTGCTCATTCCCTAACCTAGCAAAAGACAAAGAGTTTAATATAGCAAGTTAGGACTGGAAAAATTGGGCTTAAAGATAGTCAGAGAAAATAAAAGAGAAAGCAACGTATTAAAGAAGAAAGGTGAAAGAAGGCAGAGATAAAATGAGAGTTTGGAAGGAAATATAGTAGCAAAATAGAGGGAATAGCAGTGGCAGTTGAGAGAGGAGAAAAGGAGATTGTACCCAATTGATGATGAAATAATCCAATGAATAAATTTCTCAGGACCGTCTGTCGGTGTGGGGATATGTGAAAAAATGGGGTAAGGGGTGAGGAAATGAAAGGAGAAAATTAATACACCTGTGCCCGAAAATATGATAGAAAGGCTGACCCTTACCATTCACATTACTGATAAGAGCGCAAAAAGCCAAGACATGAGCAGAGTTCAGGGTGGGGGCAGTTGTTGATAGGGATGAGTGTTATACTTTCTTCTCTGTACTGTCTTTGGCTCACTGTGTTCAGGACCCTTGAGGTCAATGATGGAGAATTTACTGTGCTTCATCCAAAGGGTGTCAGGCTAAGGTTGCCAGCCATGACAAGACAAGACATTCTAGCCTGTCCTTTGCTGTCCATCCCGAGAGGTTTTGGAGCTGATGTCTTAGCATGGCTGATCTGCATGATTCTGCTGGTTTCTGGGTCAGGGAGGATGTCATCTCAGCGAAAGCAGGGTATTTCTCTTTATCTCTGGTGCCCACTGGTCACAGCTTCTGCAGGTGTCTTAAGTTTCTCCCTGGCCCTTGCTTTCCACTATACCTAATGCAGAGAAGCCAGAAGCTAGAGGCTAGATTGTCCCTTTGTCATTGGCCAGTTGTAGGGCTGACTCAGCCTTTTTCTGACCTGTGCTTCCCCATGGCTCAGTGTGACAGAATTTAGATTTAACTTCCTTTCCTATTCACTCAGATGGAGAAGTCCTTTACAATGGTATCACGATTCACAGTCTGTCTGCAGTTTTGGCCTCTCTCATCCATCATCAATGCCATCTTTCTGACATATAAAAAATAGTCATGTCACCTCTTGCTTTGTGTACTTCAACTTGCCTAATATCAATTCTCTTTATTTAGCTGTTAACTATCAGCCAGGATTTCATTCCTCACCAAAAAATTAGCTAAACAGAAGCCCCTTTTCAGAAAAAGCATTCCATCAAGGCTTCCTAAAAGTCCTAACAGAAAACCAGCTTTTCTACGTGCACACTTAGAATGTAAAATATATGAGTAATCATTTCATCAAGAGTATAGACTACCTCACGCCTTTGGTCAAACCATTTGCAGTTGAACTGAATGATGCAGTACTTGCCAGAAGACTGGTCAGGAATAGCTGAGAGAGAGCAGAGTGTTCAGAGAACTCTATTCCTCTACTAAGTTCAAACACACATGCAGAGTACTTGGTGTACTCTAGATCAGCTTCTCTGTGGAAATGCCATTGCTGAACTATGCTTTGCTTTTATGGGCACAGCTTTTAAAACAGAAGTTTATATTCATACAAGGTAACATTAATTTAAAAAAATGTTTCTTTAACACTAAAAATATCATAGGTAAAGAAGATAAAGACTACGTAACTCACCATGAATTAAGGTCACATTAGCCCTGGGGAAATAATGTCCCAGGACAAAATCGATGTAACCAAGAGTATTTGGGGAGTGTTGTTCTAATTAATGCAGTAGTCCTTTTAGGATAACAAAGAATCATTTCTTGATGATGACGAGAAATATTCTAGGTATTGCTTCCTAAGTTTATTGATTCAAGGGTTTCTGAGGTGGTATTAATTTTTAACTATAATATTTTAACTGGTTAATGTTAGATATTTCTGAAGAACCAAGTCCTTTTTGAAGACTAGGTGTCTTGAGTTCTAAGAATAACAATATAACTGCAAAATCAAGATTTGGTTGTCCTATTGTCATAAATTCAATTAACATTATCTTCATTGAAAAGTGACTTGATTTCTCAGGCTTCTATTTTGATCATTGGCCCAATATGGTTTAAGAGCCCAAGAGTATAACTGTTGCTTTTAATTTGTGATGAGGGCTGATTGTTTTTTCCCGTTGCCTCTATAAAATGTCATTTACATATCTCTTTTCCTGATTTTAACATCTACCACTCTGTTCAGGTTTAACTCATTGTGGAATTCTGTCAGAATCTCCCAACGTATCTATGTACTTTCAGAGGTGCTCACATTCCAACTTTATTCTGGTATCAGCATAGTCTTTAAGTTTAAACATATATTAATCATATATTCTTTCCAAACTTTCAGAAATGAACATTACTTTTTCAGTGCTTTTCTAATAGTGGCTTTCCAGTAGCCAGACAAGTTACAGCTATGCTAGGACATTTTTAATGTGGTCCTTTCACTTTTAGAAATACTCAGCTAGTTTTCTAGGTTCTTTTAGTCTGATGAATATTTTTAAAGAAATAAAATTTGTGGCAAAACATATCTGTGTCAAAAGCAACATCCAAGTATGGGGAGAAAGTAAGGAACGAGGTGATCAGTGTGATGTAAAAATGTTCCTCATGCACTTTTCCTATCCACAGTTTAATTTCTTCAGTAGGTAGAAAATAAAAAGTAATTTTGATACAACTTCGCACCAGGTAATTGCATTAACATGTTAAAGTCCATGTCACATTTCCTCATTTTCCACTTCATTTTCTGTAGTCGTCCCAATCTCAGGATCTATTTTGTTCTTCTCACCTGGTGCGGTACTTTTCTAGTCTTTATCTCAGACAGATGCATTCTTAACTCAGTTAAACTCATATGACCAGGTTTCCAGGCTTGAAATTAAACTTTTCCTATCAATTCCTATGGAACTCTGTCAAAATCTCTAAAGGTATGCTATTTTCATTCCTTTTTTGTATCACTTTTAAAAGTGGCATGTCTCGATAACTTCACCAGAGTCACCTTAAAGATAAAGTACATGTTACATAAATCTTTGTATCGATTGCAGTGCTAGTGCTGGGCACAGTGATAACTTTCACAAAATATATGATGGATGATGAATGAATAAATCACTGTGCCAGTAAAAGACATATGCGTGCTTTGATATTTTCCTAGTCTTATACCTAAGCTTTGTATAATCAAAACACTGTCTATTAAAATGATCTATTGCTCTAATTTATCTTTAATGTACAGTACCTAATTTGATTTTAATACACACCAAGTACTTGGCACATATGAGGTTTTCCTGAGAAACATGGGAATCAAACCACAACAAAGTTTAAAATATTCCAAGTTCAGATAGTTCATCAGTTTTGTAGCTGAAATCACTCAAAATCAGTACTTATTCCACTGAATTATTTTGATTTTTTATGCAAACTGTCTATACAATGAACTGCCTCTGAAATCATACAGAAAATCAGGGTATGACTAACACTTGAGTGTGCCTCAAAAATTTTAAATTCAATAAGGAAATATTTCACACTATTAATATAAATTTGCTACAGTACTCATGCAGTAATTAACATGCAAGTAATTTTCTCTTTAATTACTATGCTGCTTTTCTTTTGCAAATTTGTATTCAGTAATGACACTATCGAAATGATGCTGTGTGAAAAGTATTTCTATTTTATATAATTTAAAAATGTGTACCATGTGGAAAATTGCCTTGCAGCATAAAAATATGAAAACTCAAATATTTTCTATGCATGATGCATGAGAAGCTATAGTAATTAAAACAATTGGCAACGATAAAACCAGAGCCTGATAATAGAAGGAAGATGGATCATGACTAACTTTATTTTTGGTTTGTAAGATGCATTATTAAATAATTTATATGGTTATAGCAAGATATATCAGTTTAAAATAATAATGCTAGATTATTACCAAAAAATCCACAAGGCTTTATGGTTTCTTACATTAAGATTTCTGTAGCAAGAAATTAAGTCTCAAATTTAGTATTAGTTTATCTCTACACTTTGGACTTTCTTGCCAAGTGCTGGGTAATAAAGAAATTCTTCCCCCACATCTGTTGTGGGCACTGTTAGTGTCCTCAGCTATATTCAAAGGAAATATCCCCCAAGTAGTTCCTTTATTGGAGAATGCTGCAAAATGGAACCTGGGCTTTGAAGCCAGGTATGCTGAATTTAAATCTAAATTCAATTCATTGACCAAGCAACCCTGGGTAATTTAATTATCCATGGATGGGCTTCAATCTTTTTGTCTATAAAAGGAAAGTAAATATGTTTAGAGCTTTGTGTATATATCTTAATAACATATGATCTTCAAATATATAGAAAACACAGATAATGAAAGTATTTCTTAGAGTTCTTACAAAGGTTGAAGTAAGCACATAAGGTGATTTGTGTTTTAGTAAAATACAAAGAAGGTCTTGGTGTCCCTTATGTTCCATTTCTCCTAATTTGTCACCAGATGAATTCCTTTTGTTCTGTCCACATTCCCCACCATGAACTGAATACATTATGTTTTGCTTAGTAAGATGTTACAAGTTTACTCTTTACCACTACTAACTACAGCCTGTAGAATGTTATATAGAGTTTTTAAATATCAGATCATTAATTACATATTAAAAGTGGGTGAATAAATGTGGCATTTAAAAATGAAGGTGTGATGTTTCAGCTTTTACTTCAAATGTAAAATTGAGTTAAGTGGATTAGGAAAAACAACTTATTACCTAGAACAAGAACAAGTATTGTTTTTCAAACTGATTTATAAGATTTGAGAAAAATATACCTACAGGAGTTGAGTCACTCCGTTTCATTCTTAGATCTAAAGATCTATTCAGATCAATTCTAAAAATATGATGAAAATGTCTTGTTTTTATGATAATCAAACAATCAACAAGATTAAAAGCTTAATAAAATAAAGGAATATTTAATAAAATAAAAGAATTTGTTGAACTAGTGTATGATTTTACACATAAAATAAAATAAACACAGCTGTTTTGATTTTAGAGCTAAATAACATTTTCTCACTTTAAGCTGAAATGTTTTCAGGAATATCTTTTTAAAATTATATTTCAAAAGGATATTTTCCAGTGATTTTGTACCACCCTTATGGAAAAAAAAAAAAACTTAGAACAGTACCTGAAGAAAAATGAGTGGCTTGGTTTTCATTCATTAACCTGAAAAAAACCATAAGAAATAGGAAGCATTAAAACTGTATAAATACTAATACTATCTCAGCTCTAATTCTGACATAAGCTGCTAAGAACAAAACATGTTACATCCATAAATTTGTTAAATACATCAAAATGAGTCTCACTGAATGGAGAGTTTAAAATTACAGTTTATAGATTTTGAATAGTGTGTTGATCAGAATTAAAACCCCCAAATTCCAGAAATATGCATATTCTGCCATATCTCTAGTATTCCAGCGTGAGTAAGCAACAAACAACCCATACTGTGTGCCCTTTATATCTGAAAGGCCACCTGCCAGCTCGCTCCCATTTCCCCTGAATGGGTTATTAGATGAATATGAATTAGTACAGTTAGGAGATTTTCAGTAAGAGCTGCGTTTCCTACTCCTTCGTAGAGCGGGTCAGATGGCAGCACCTCCTCTGACCCTGCCAGTCAGATCCAAAGTCATGAAGTGCAACTCACAAACCACTGTCTCCCAGATGATTATCACACACTACCTAGGCTGTGTGACAATGATTGAGTGTCAATTAGGCCAGTTCAATGCAGCCAGTCCAAATTGTTAGGGATTTTTAAAGCAAAACACGTGTTCCCAATTCCTTTAATATCCAATTGGCAGTGAGTCCTAGCAAAATCTACTGCACAGGGCAATTTGTTAATGTATCTTTTGTAGTGGTAACAAGCAGATGTGAAAAGAGCTGGTCAAGGAAGACAGCACACAGAATGCTGAGATTTTACTTACCGGGAACTCTTAAAAGGACTGAAAACACTATGCAGATAAACTACTCACATGGTCACCATCAAGTTTTAAAAGAACGAAGAAAATTTGAATTGCTCATGTGATGTACCAATTATTAAGAACATTTCAATTTAAATATAATCATACAAGGTTTTCTTATTTTTTTGTTTTGTTTTGTGCTGGGTCATGAACCAGGGATTTTACACTAAGTTACATCCTAGTCCATTTCTTAGATTTTATTTTGAAACAGGGTCTCCTCAAGTTACTAATTTGCCCAGGTGTTGCTCAAACTGGCAATATCCTGCCTCAGCCTCCCAGAGTGCTGGGAACACATCTGTACCACTATGTCCAGTGGTAAAGTTTGTTTGTTCTTTTTAATGCCAATAATTCTCAACATTTCTTTAATATCTATTGTTATTTTTCATGTTGAAACATTTAATTTAAAGCAACAAAAGTATTAAAATATTTGTTTAAAAATAAAAATGCCCACTAAATTAGTCTAAAGATCAGAGATTGTCAATAGTTAGGAACGATATGGAAAAATAGGAACTGTGGTACTCTGTTCATGGTGTTATAACTTATCATGGTCATTTAAGACAACAATTTACTACTATCATACAAATGAAGATTTGAAAACACCTAAAGCTTGAAATTCCATTTCTCTGTATAGACCACAGAGCTCCAAAAGCATACAGAATTTTTCTATGGGTATTATTAATGGTCTAGTATTAATGGTCTAGTATCCAAATCTTATCACCAATAAACAGCGATTCATTCATATTATAAGTATTATTCACCTACAGCAAAATGAAAATGTGTTAAATGTAATTATATCGACATTGGCCAGTCATTAAAAGTGAGAAAGAGGGTATAAATAGTAACTTAGGGAAAAAGAAGGAACCAAGTCTTTTACAATGAGTTTAGATCAGCAAACTGTGGCCTTTGGACTAATTCCATCCCACTTCCTGCTTTGGTAAACACAATTTTATTGAGCATGATCAAGTGGCTATATTAGTTTGGGCTCTGTTACTGCTCAGGCCCAGCCTGTGCCACTTCAAAGTTAGAAGATGATTTCTCTTTCAACTGAAAGCCAAGAAGAAGAAAGATATGAACTCTGAAGCAAGAATAGAAGGAGGTCTTATCAAAGAAACGCACTTGAGTTTGGCCTTTACTGGGTTGAAGTTTGTTCTGTTCCCCAGATTTAAAGTAAAACCCACGTGAGATCTTTGTTCTATGTTTGCTGAATTAACATTATTTTTCTATGAAAATTCACCACAAATTTCCCTCCTCAAAACCACCTGCCAGTTTGGGTTTGGTTCTCATACTTATTCAGTTAACACTCCCTCTTATTTTTCATAAATCCAAATACCATGCATAAGAGTAAAAATATTTTTAAAAATCTTCACACATATAGCAGAATTGAGTATTTGTAACACGTTGTGGGGCCCATGCTGCCGAGAACATTTACTCTCTGCACCTGTACAATAGAAGTGCTCTCAATTTGGTATGTGCTCTCAAATACCAAAGAAATATAGAATAGGCAGAGTCTGTTAGAATGATATTTATAAGTCTCAAAAGAAACAAAACATGAAAATTATACTTTGTAGACAATACATTGGCACTAGAATAGAATTAGGAGTTACTTTTACAAAATAGTAGTAAAAGAAACAAAAGAGATAATGATCAACCTTGAAAACAAGAAAGCATGATCTATAATTTCTCTAAATTCTAGAGTAACTTGTCACTTATTCGTGATAAACCTGGTGTATCCCATTAATAAACATGACTCACCAATAGTAAGCAGACCTAAATATTTGGTTGAGTAACACAGTAACAGTCATATGGATCAAAACTTACTTTTTTTAAAACCATAATTAAAAACAGATTACCTTTCTATTTCCTTATATATTTTGTTTCAGTTATATGTTAAAAGATTACCATTATACACTAAAATCTAAATGTAGTAAGAATGGGCTATAGAAATTAGTCCTGTTAATATATTTGGAAGAGTTTTGCACATTTGGATATTTTTTCATAACTGTTTATGGATTTATATTTATTGCAAACTTACAAGTAAAATTTCACCTATTCTAAAAGAGAACCTATGTTCTTTAAGTAGCTTAACCCTTACTGAATCGTGAGAAACATTAAATATATGAATAAAAACCTAAATTTAATGAAATTGTGTTTAACAGGCTTATTATTGCATGACTTGACAAATCATTTTTTAGTTATGCTGCTTTATGGCACTTTTATTGTTGGAGACAGTTAAAAGGAGGGCAAGATATTTGTATGGTATATTTAGGATACCAAATTTTTATAGTTTTTAATTTAATCCTTAAACAGACCATTGATAGGCTTTGTTAGTTAACCTTGGTGCGGCGGAGTCCTGGAATATTTCTGCCTTCCCAGGCAGCATTTTTAGGCATGGAAAGAGATCTAATACTCTACTAGTTTGTTTCTTGCCGATGATCTTTGCCTAAAATTCTGACTTTTTAAATACTAGATTTAAATCTTTTTACCAGTTGCCAAGTTGAAAATTTGAAACTAAGTTACTTTCCAGCAGCTAGCATTAGTCAGGAGGCCAGTCATTGTGCCACACCCAGGCATGTGCCAGACTGACAGAGCACTCGATAGTGTGTTTGGCGACAGCTCTGGGAAGGACAACTTATGAGAAGCCAAGAGAGGTTCTGATCCCTCAGTGAGTGATTTCTGCATTAGCGCTGGCTATTCAAATTTTATACATTTCTTTATCACTTGTGGTCAGTGATCAGGGAATGGGACACCACTGAAAACAGATTTTAAAATGATCAAACAAATCTACATCTTTATTATTCTGGTTTCTCAGTGGTTGGAACAAATGTTGGCATGAGCTAAACAGGTTCATATACATTTTTTGAGATGTGGAAAAATATATTCAAATGCCATATCGTGCTGGGGCCAAGAGTTGATTGTTTCCTAGATTATATATTTTAAAGCTATTTTGATACACTGAAAGCAAGTTCAACATGACCAATGGACACAGAAGAGCAAGGCAGAGATCAAAGCTATCTTTTTATTCATTTTCCTCTGTGGACTTTAATGAGCAAAATCTGGTTATGTTGGCCTTTCATTTTTAAGTCATCATTCACCTTTTAATGATGTTTTTATTGCTCTAAATTCCCTCTAGTGAATGTATGTTTTTCCTCCGTGTTGACATAACCTTTAATACGGCTTCCCTTCTTTGTGTATCTTACCTTAGCTAGGTGATCCTTTGAATAAATGTTCTGCCTCACTCTGGAACATGTTTTTGCATTTATACTGTTCGTCATGTTTGGCAAGAGCATAAATGTATAGTTTTCAGGTGGTCAGCCCCCTCCTCTCTCCCACTTTGGAATTTAAATAATGAATGAATTAAGCCTACTGCTTCCTCCTGCCGCCACCCACAGCTTCCAATATTGCAGCAGGAGCTACGTGGAGACTGGAGCGGAGATCCCCGCACTTCAGTTTCTGCTGTTGAACACCAACACAGCACCAGCACCACCCCCGGAAGCAGCCTGTCACCGCTGTTCCTGCCGTCATCACCATCCTCAGAAGCAGGTCACCTCCAGGCCTGGTGTCACCCTCAGCTCCTCCTCCACCTCTAGGACACATCCACCACACCAGTCACTGTCACGTTGTAAGAGCAGAGGATGCCTCTGAGGATTTGAAAGAGAATAATTAATTCACATTCCTGTAGTCAAAGCAATTAGTGCCTCCGCCAATTATCCAGTTTCCCAGGGAACCAAGAAAGGGAAATTCTTAGCATTCTTGGTGGACACATTATATGAGCTGTAACGTATTCAGAGAAAAGTAATAAAGTCCATGGAGGAAGACGCGAGAGGAGAGAGCGTGTTATCTTAAAAAGACAACCTAATTTCTTCTTGTCGCAGTCGTTTCCAAACTAAGAAAGTCTTCTGAAGAGGTTAGTACATTCTGAAATTCCACTCCCTCAGGTTCTACAGGAAATGACTCACAGTGCTAAGTTCACAGCTAAAGTTCAGTTCTCTAATGAAAAAGGCAACAGATGACTCCAAAGTGAAGTTCTGTTTCCTAGTGAAGGGAAAGATGTTACAGAGTTTTTTTGAACACTTCAGTTGAGAGATAACCACAGAGAGGAAGAAATGATATCATCCCAGTACATGTCTCTTTAATGCAGTGTTCCAGCTAAATACTGGGATTGTCTTAGTTACCTCCATAATGCATACTTTCCGCATTGTCACACAGAACTCTGGAAATCAGTATTTGTTCATTAAATGTCTGAGTATTCTAATCAATCTCTATTAGCAAAACATGTAACAGAAAAGCAATATAAAAATAAGAAATTACTTGTTGGCTCAATAGAATAAGAAAGGAAGACTCTTTGTGAAAATATGGAATGTTTTTCTCCAAATCTTGATATTATTTCCAAATTCCTGAAGACAATTAAAAAATCTAGAAAGATGATTACGGCAAAACCTTAGCCTAATGAAATTTGTGGCCTAGGAATTTAAGATATCTTAGCATAAGACAATCCCATACCTAGTATTCACCCGGGAGAAAGCAAATAAAAGAGACACACTTCTACACAGAGCTATAAACATAAGATTTATAAATAATTTTATTCATCATTTCCCCCAAACTAGAAATAACTCATATCATACTTTCATAAAATAATAAATGAATAAATTGCTGTACATCTATATAAGGGTAAATTACTCTGAAATAGCTGCTCTGTTCAACAAATAAATAATAGTGTTTTCATTACGGTAAAGGAAAGAAATGATGTGTGCCAGACTGCATACTCTGTGATTCTGTGTTTATAACATTCTAGAAAAGGCAAACACATAAGGTTGTTTTCGGGTCTAATTTTGCTTTTTCCATTTGCAAGAGACAGTTTTCAACATTTTGAAGTAAATGTTGGTAAAATTCAGTGAAGGATGTCTTTTCCATAGAGTACACAGTAGTGCATGCTATTACATATAAACGCATAAAACAAATGATTGTCCCCTAACCAAAGCTGAATGACAGTGTGTTATACTTAATAAAGAAAGCTTTTTCTATATGTAAGTGCCATTCTTGTGCAAATACAATTAAGGTGGCAAGTCTCAAAGGATTACAGATAGATATGACTACCAAGTTTCTCAGGAAAATTCTCATGTAGAACCATTAATCTGTAGTGTGACTATACTTGAAAACAGAAAGGTAAGTGGTAATTGGGTTTAAATGAGGTTAGAGAGATAGGGTACTGTTCTAATAAGACTGTTGATCTTCTAGAAAGTGTAAGAGGTATGGGATATGCAAAGCTATATCCTTCTCCCTCCCTCCATTAGAGTTCATGTCTAGAGACCCCCTCAGAGCCTTGTAGAGTCACAGATGAGGCTGTCTGGAGGTAACTGGGTTATGGGCATGTTATGCTCATACTTGGACCCAGCCCCTGATAAGTTTATAGCTAAATGTGTATTGGGGGGAAAATCTGGCCTAAAGAAGTCAGTTGCAGGGATCCTGGCCTGGCAGGGTCTATCTCTGTCCCTCCCTTTATATCTCTCTCTGCTTCATAATATCAAATGATTTTCCTTTGTCATGCCCCCACCTGCCTTGCAGCCAGCCAACTAAGGACTCTTTTCCTCTGTACAGTTGTGGGTGTGGAAATTCTGTCTCACCAAAAAGAGAAATAAGACTCTCTCTCTGTTTCTCTCTTCTTCTGCCCCACCAGCATGCACTGAGGAAAGATCACATGAGCCCACAGCAAGGAGACCATGTGCTGCCAAAGAAGAAAAACCTCTCCAGGAAACAAACAGGCTGACACTTCGTTAGTGGACTTCTAGGCTCCAGAAGTGTGAGAAGTAAATGTCTTCTGCTTAAACCACACAGACTGTGATACTGTGTCATGGCAGTCTGGCTGACTAAAACAATTACCAGTTAATCTTCTAATTACAAGACACTTTTAAAATAGCATAAAAGATCAAACTTACCTCATTATCGTAACTATAAGGTGAAATGAATGAATATATCAATGTGCCATGCTGAGAAGGTAAAGATCATGTTATCTCTGAATTTTTTATATTCTTCAAAGGTCAAAACGCCTGCATCATAAAAAGTGTAATGTCACAAAGCATACCAGTTGTGTATTTTTTTGATTCAACTTTTGCAATGTATTATAGAAACTTTAAATTGCTGAAACATGAAATGCCACAATATGACCATGTTATTTGCAATCTTGACAATAGCCTAGAGTTTACACACACACACAGACACACAGACACACACACACACACACACACACACACACAAACACGCATGCAAAGTAATCAATTGTCCCTGGTCATAATAACTGCAAAATAACTTATGAATCTATTTCATCATTCTCCCACAATTGAAATACAATGTGCAAGAAGAAATTACACACATACACACACACACACACACACACACACACATATGTACATATTTTAAATATTTACATGTTTAGATTTTAGTCTTTTTTGAAAGTTTTTTTAAGGAGGCCTCCTGGCATGTAGATTATATTTCAAATATCAGCAAATATTAGTCATAGCATTCATTTTAAACAAAGACACTAAGAACTTTCTATTTTAATGTATTTGCATCTAAGTTGTGTAAGGAAAGGTTAGCTTTGCTAGTAACAGCAATAGCTGCTATTTAATGAGGACTTCTTATGTGCCAGAGTTACCACACAGGGTATACATGCACCCTCATAGCATGCCTGCAAAGTATGCTTTATGACCCACAGTTAGACAATACTCTAGGAGCTAACTTTTGTTAACTGTTTAGTGTGAAGTGAGGCCTGAACTTTGTATGAATGACTCTGCTGGTGCGATAGAAAGGCTTTCTGAAGCGCAGGTGCATTAGATTTTTAAAGGAAGGAGGGTGCTACCCTGAGCTGTGCATGGTAGAGACCCAGGCGACCCGTTCCAGTCATCTCCCTCCCTTCATCCGTAGAAACGTTGTCTCCATGACACTGGTCCCTGGTGACAAGATGGCGGTGGCTGCTGCTGGATCCTCGCTTCTCATCTGTCTTAGTCTCTACTTGTTGCAGCCTGACGGCCAAAGCAGGAAGCAAACTGCTCCACATCACCCAGCGTAATACGTTGCCTGAAAATGACTCCAAAACAGAGATCTTCCCCCTCGGTACCACTCTCTTCACTTCACAGTTGATACAGATTCTCTACAACGCATTTTTCAGAATATTGAGTGGATCAGATGTAACACAGTAGCACATTTAGTCGTTTTGTTGCTTTTCTAATGCTAGAGCTCTGAACACACACCATGGGATGAAGGATACTGCAAACTTACCCACTGTGTGCAATACTTATAGCATAATCTGTGAATAAAATTTTAAGAACTATTGATAAACTTTCGCTAAATATTTTGATAGATGCATTGAAATTCTGTATATGCAATCTCGATGCATATCACAACCATATACATATACAAGTGTCCTACATGGCAAGACCCCTTAGTTACTGCACATCAGCTGTGCTATTCTGGCTTGGGAAGTGGGCTGTTCAATCTGTAAGTTTTGCTATATCCAGTTGCCCTTTCATCAAAAAGCTATGTTGTGTAAAGCTGTTTTTCTAGGAGAATCACTTGCGCTACATGGTGCACTAGGGTAAGTGCTAATAATGAGCTATTAGATATTTTCTGCTTAAATGTGGGTGTCTTACAATGTTTATTCTTTCTTTCCTAGCAGCCTCTTTAAAAAATTTATAGGAAAAACTTTATCTATTTTTCATAGATAATATATCAACCTTTGGCATAATTACTCATGCATATATATATATATATATATATATATGAGTATGAGAATCTATGTGATATTTAACTTTTTGTGTCTGATTTAATTCACAGAGTAGTATGTTTTCAAGGTAAATCCCATTTCCTACAAGTTTATCTACTCTTCATTTATGGCAGAGTAGAACTTCATTGTGTGTAAATGCCACCTTTACTTTACCCATCTTGTGTTGATAGACATATAGGCTACTTCCATGATTTAGCTATTATGAACTATATACCTAGGCATATATCATAATAGGAAAATTTGCCAACTCTTCCTCAAACAGAGGACTAATATCTATAATACATAAAGAACCTAAAATATTAGATCTCCCAAAATAAAGCACCCAATCAAAATAGACAAGTTAAATCTTTTTTTTTTTTTCTAATTCCTGTTTTGTTTGGTCTCTTTCCTATGAAATGTGTAGACAGTTTTATTTAAACACATAGGTTTTCTTTTGTAATTTTTATTATTTTAGACTTCTTATCATACTAAGGAATATGATCTGTAAGAAATATTTATTCATATATTAAAGATAGTTTTATAGTCTAATGTGTAGTATACTTTTTTAAGTTTTGCATGTTTGAAAAATATATATTATCTAATTTTGGATGAAATTTTAGAAATATCTGTAAAATTGTGCATAAAACACATTTCATTGTTTGTGAAGTAAAAATTTCTATATCCTCCTTTGTTTTCCTCAATTTATTTTATAATAGATTAAAATGTATATATATAAAATAATTATAATACTAATTTGCAATTTTTCTTACAAATTTACCAAATATTTGTTTTCTGTGTTTTTAATCTGTCTGTTTTCATTGCTAATAAAATATTTTAGCTTTTTTTTTAAATCCTGAAAGTGCCTTTGGCTTATTATTGAAAATTTGACTAAAATTTAATGTTATCTTTATTTTTGCCCTTCCTATTAGAAAACATTTGTAATACATAATAAAGACAGTCTTTGTGGAGAATTGGGACACACACATATTGTATCTTCACCTTTTCTTCTCCTTCCCCTCTCTTCTCTCCTGTCCTCATCCCGGTTCCCTCACCCGCTTCCTATCTCCCTCTAGTCAACCTCCCTATTTCCTATCTTCTGTAATTAACTTTGTTCTTTAAATTATTTATATTTTGGTTTTCCCCTAAAGAGAAACCTCACAATATTTAACCTGTGTCTGCTTCATTTCACTTAACATTGTCATCTCAAAGTGCATACATCTTCGTATGAATGACTCAAATTGATTGATGATATAACGTGAACATTGTACATAGTAATGTAATATTTGTTGTTTCAGTACATACATACCTCACGTAAAGTCAGGTTAAATAAAGTCTGCCTTCAAACATTGTGTCTATATGGTGAAACCATATACAGATCTTTCTTCTAGACTTTGGGAATATACAGTATGTAATTGTTACCTATAGTCATTCTATCGTGTGATAGAATACCAGAAGATCTTACTGTTTATTAGTAATGAAAAGTAGTGTATCTTAGTGTCCATTGATCAACTTTTGCCCAACCCTCTGTACATTCCCAGATATTTAATCTCAATTTCTATAAGATCAAAATTTTTGGCTTTCACATATGCATAAGATCATACAGGATTTGTCTGTCTACTACTTAATGTAAAGATACCCAGTTTTGTCTATAGTATTACAAATGACGAGGGTACATTCTTTTTATGACTAAATAATATTTAATTGTGTATATGCAGTGCCTTTTAAAATCTTTTTCCCAAATATAATGTCTGATAATTCTTCATGTATGTTTTTGAGGGTGAATTCCCCCAGAAAGAGTTGTGATTTTTTTCCAGCTACTCTTCGACAATTCAAGAATCTAAGAGATTTTATGATAAATGCCCCTTCTTGATCTTTGTTCATTTGTACCCCTCTGCATTCTGCACTAGAGCTAAAAGAAGCAACTTTCTTAAATGTCATTTGATAAATGTTAGGATTTATTTCTTTTTTTATTCTACAGCCCAGTTGCAGCAGTTTTAGGTTTATTATTTTTGAGCCTTGTGGGGACTGTCTGCATTTAGTTTTTCACCTCCTGCTTCCCCCACTGTAGGCTGTATCCTCAGTTGACCTCTGACTTTCACAGTGGATATTCCTGGTATGCTAGGTTCTTCACAGAATTTCAAGTTAAAGACAAGCTTTGAAATCCTTTCTGAGAGGATTCCTCTCTAGAACCATGGTTTCCACTTTCCTTTCTAGATAACTTCAGTGTTATAGTATAGATATTATTCAGTCTGTTTTCTCACAGTCAGAGAAATGGAGCAATGTGGAGCCTTTAGACACTTCTTTGCTCTCTAGGACTTTTTATATGGATTTATTATGGACTATAGTTTAATCAACAGTTAAAAGTTATCTTAACAAATGCTATGAAAATGTCTATCTCCTTTTGTAATCTCTGATTCACTTTATGCTGAAAAAAAGTGTTCAATACAGAGATTCTACTGGAGACCTATAAAACTTATTTTCATTTTGATTCAACAGGTTCACATTTAAATTTATTCAGCAAATCAGCTGTCAGTGACATAAATGGAGTAAATGATAACTGCAGGGATTGACCTCTTCTGAGATAATTTAATTGCCCAGACTATTGATTTGAAGGATACTTTTATGCAAATAATTATGTACTTGTTTTATACAATATGATAGATTCTGAATTCATCCAGGTAAGACCTGCCCCAATGTTAGGTAGATTTCTACCTCTTCCTATGGCCATGCCCATCGGGACCTGGTACTGACCCATCAGGAAACTACATGATTATTTTTCATACACTTGAGATGGTGAGCTTTTTCCTTCTGTTTGTTCAAGAAAATGAGCAAAAGTTTTACTTAAATATGTTGCTCTTTAAAATTTATTTTCCAGCTAAATATTAAAGTTGTTTTGTTTTGTTTTGTTTTGTTGAGCCAGAAATCAAACCCAGGACCTTGTGCTTACCAGGCAGGCACTGTGCCACTTAGCTGCATAACTAGCGCTTAAAATTAAAATTTACAACACTGTCTCCAAGAAACAGAGGAAAATAGACAATAGGATAGATTCTAACTCTAATCATTAACTTAATGGCAGTTGGAAAGTGCAGAAACACCACTTTTACTTTGTTCTTTTTTCTTAACTGAAAGAATTTTATTTAATCTGATAATGCTAGAAAAATGCCCTTCGTGTGCTATGAATTTCACAGAGCCCTAGTGCATTGTTGTTTTATATGGAATAACGGAGCTTGAAAGAATAGCATTCCCTATCCATGCCCTACATAATTTTAAGTCTTCTGAAAAGTAGAAAAATATTAGTCTTACACTCTCCTAAATATATCCAGAAAACGCATATCCACTGGATACATATTGAAGACACTATTGTCTCTCTGCATGGATTTCCAATTTCTCTAGGACAACAGGCTATTTACTGAATATCATATTTATAAAAGTTAAAACAAATGCTCCTAATCATTTTCACTAATAAGATGGTGGATAAATTGTCTTCTGATCAGCAAGCTTTCCAAAAGAGCATAAAACTTCATCAAAAATTATCAAACTAGCAATGAACTCTTCTAACTCTTTGAAATTTACATAATTCATTTTATTCATTTTCATTAGAAAGTGAACATTTACAAGTCGTCTAAGATAGAAGCAAATCTGTAGCAAATATATCCTCATTGTACATATTCATTTCTTATCAATAATCTCAGATGTTTTCTCCTATTCCAAAACTTGGCACATCAGTGTGGAACACCTTTAGCTTGAACTTTCTCTCTGTAAATACATCTGCTTAAATCACCGCTCAGTGACAGCTAAACCAGCCCTGATCTCTCCTTAGAGGTGACATTAAATTTTTTTGTGACTTGTGCTTTTGAACAAAGTAACATATAACTTCTAGAAGCTCCCATCTAGCACATACTTTCTTGGCTTTTTGTTCATCTTTTTCTTTTGTGTCAGTGACTTTTAGACGGAAAAAAATATAGCTTCAGTGTTAAGCTTTGCTCTTTTAGCACTTGCAGATTGTAGTATATATTTTTCATGGCCCCTAGTAACACATAAAGATGATGTTATTATGACCATAAGAAAGAGCAAAGGAGAATGAGTATGAGAGTTGAGGTTTTGACTATCTTGACGGTAAAATACCTACTGCTGGATTTTTATAATAAAAACACTCTCTTGAGAGGAATACGTATTATTTTTAAATAGCTATGGTGTCTCATTTTCTTTTATTTTTCTATGGTGTGATGATTTCCTACACTTTATGTACTATAACATTACAAGCAAAGGCAAAGTCTCGTGAAACAAAATCCTTCTTGAATAATGCAGTGCTTATTCGCTTGTATTTTAAATGCCAGGAAGCAATGATTTATTAAAATGCATGCAGGTAAATGTGTTTCTTCTTTCAGCATAAATTGCATAGTTGCTTAATTTTATTTACTACTGTAAAATACCCGTAACATCACTACAGATATTGCAAGCGAAGATTAAAATGCACACATCTGAGAGCTTCCTCAAACAAAAGGTGTGTATCCATGACAACCATGCCACTGAGAGCCATAGTTGTTTGAATAAGATACTCTTTAGCATTATGTATATTTTTAAAGAACTGACATATATTCACTGAGGTAGAATTTATGAATGTGTAAATGTAGCTGTATAAAGTGCTGCTAAATTAATTTATGGTTTTCTCACCCACAGCATTAGGAATGTTCGTCTGTAATAATACTATTGGCTGGGATCAATTTTTTCTATTCTTTTGTTTTGATTTGCATTTGATGGAGTGGCTTTATAGATCTTTTACTAATTTTTTTTCTTACATTTTCAGGGGAGGAGGAAAGACTGAAAGGTAACAATAGATTGTCAAATAAAAATTATCACTTTAATGCATGCAGAAATGTATGACAGGCTATGTAAATAAAGATCAGAAAATATTTGCAGAACAATTTAGAGCACAAGAAGAGATCAGTGGAAAGGTCTTCATTTCAATCTTCAATATAAAAGCAACCAACCACCCATCTAATTTGTAGAATTTAATTGCTAGATTTAAGACTCATAAGTAGATTAATAGATTGGTAGTTATATATACTATTCTTTGAAGATATACATGTATATATATGAACATTTATAAACAATGTTCATATAGAGCAATATGAATGTTAAGCAACTTTCATAGTTGTTCAATGAATCATTTCAGGTTGCCAAATATTAAACAACTTAAATTCCTTAAACAGAAGTATAAGTACATGGAGTTAGTATTACTAGAATCCAAAGCATAGTTGGACAATTTAGCCATTTTTGTTTCTGAAAGAGAATAAAAGCAGAAATAAAAATGTATATATAGATATTACAAAAGGAGAGAACAACTAGGCTGAGAGAAAAAAGACAGGGAAAGTATGTTTACATGTATATACAGGTTAGCTAACATAGTTGTCCAACTGACTTTTAATGCTCTGTTGAAAGGAACAGTTAATGTTAAAGTGTTTGATCCATCTTACATGTTTATATTTGTTTATCTGTGTAGCGAATTTGAAGACATCAATGTGTAATATAAAATCATTGTGAATTTCCTATCACCTTCTCTGAGATTCTGCATTGCTTGTATTGTTTTTGTTATTTTCTAAATGTGTGTGTGTCTGTTAATGTTTTCATTCTTTTATCTTTAAAATAAAAAAGAATTTAAAAAGGAAATAATGTAACCACTAAAATCTTTGATTATCTAGAAAATAAAAGGCACTATTTTTCTAGGGAGACAAAGAAAAAAGATTTTTAAGTTAGGCTTATGAGGAGAGGTGAATTTCAGGCAAACCTACCACGATAAAAGCAAGATAGATCAAACAATGTTATCAGAAAGAGTCCCAAGTCCAGCTGGAGCTGGAGACCACATGCAATGGTATATTTTCTTCAATAATCTTCAATAACCCTTAGCAGCTGGTTGTAAGAGAAAAGTCAAACCATTGGCTTGACTCAGAGAGAGGACAGTTAAAGTGGAAGGACATAGTTCTACCAGTAGTAGTGTCAGGTAAGGAGCCATGTTGCCAAGTTCGATAGGAAAATAGGGCATAAAAGAATTTAAGAAAAGAGTGAAATAACATTGTTTTGAATATAGCAGCCATTCATTAATTTATTTGCAAAATGAAGGTAATCTGCATAGATACTTACCTCTGTCTTACCTTTTTTTCAGTAGAAAATGTCTTTGCACATATCTAAGCCCAAGGCTTGCGGCCATCATAATAAATCTCACCTCTGTTTCCCTCATGGACTTTCTTCCTGTGAATTTTCAGTTTCTCTTACCTCTGAAACTTATCCCCTGCAATTATATACTGGCAAAAAAAAAATGCTCCTCTGTGTGATAATAAATCCCCCCACACCGCAATCTTGGTGTCTCACTTTTTAAGTTTTCCTTTAGCTTCATACTGAAATAGCTCAAATAATTGTCTTAGTACAGATTACCTTGTGGCCCATATGTATTTTTTGATTTATGTTTCATCTTTTCAATAAATATTTATTTTGTTTATAACATATACCAGTGACTAGTCTCTGCTCTAGGAATGCAGAATTAACCCAAGTGTGTTTAGTCTATGGTTTTATTAAGCTTACAATTCACTTGGCATTGAAAGAAAAATACAATGAACAAATAAATACCTCTCAGGTGTTCAGTAATGCTTTTCTGCATGGTAATTATGTATTATAATTTCTGCATAGTAATTCATTAAACAAAAGTTCAATGAATAGTTAAATGGTAAAGTATACCTTGGAGGGGAAAATTAATTCTCATTCCGGTTATACATTAATTTAAAACAATAGTTTCTTACTAGTAGCAAACTAGACAAACAAATTTGTATGCTACATATGGAGGGATTCACTGAAACTTAATATATAGTATACTACTAACCATCTTTGTCTCTTTGTGAAAATATACAAAAAATCCCATAGAATTGTAACATGAATGTCTACATAAATAATAATAACAATGCAAACATTTCACATTCTATCACTCATAGGGAAAATGAAATATTGACAGTACCTCAGAAATCTCTGACAATGTTGTACTACAATTTATTTCCCGAGGAGTGCCTATATCATTGTAGAGTCCAGTTTAAAATGAAAATTTGGCATTCTTTTGCTCAACAATTATTCTGAATTTCCAGTTAGCAAATCAGATCATTAAAATAAGTGTAGGATCTTCTGACACTTCACAGGTCCTACCTCTAGTTGTTCCGAATGTTCCTTTCACCATTTCACAGGAAATACTGTCAGACAACTGAAAATAAACATTCATTCACTGACTTTATACATTTTACACCTTCCATATTTGCTTGAACTATCTGAAACTGGTAGTTTTAATGGGTCACTTAACAATATTCTCTTTACTGTGCTCTACATTTGAACTTTACCCAAGTAAACACGAACATATGAGTTCTTTGTTATATTATGTTGTAATGTTTGTAAATCTGATATGTAAAAGCATATTTTCATTTTTACTTTTAGTTTCCCTGGTTAAATTTGGTGGAACATATTTTTATATTTTTATAGGCCATTTTAATTTTCTCTTAATGGAAAGTATGTACCGTGGATTTTACTGTTTTCTATTAGGTTCTTTGAATCACACAAGTTTTGAAATTTGTTATAGATGCCACTCCTTTACTACTTATTTGTGTTATAAATAACTCCTCCCACTCAAGTCTTGATTGATACTTTTATGCTGTCTCTTACTATAGAGAAATAATTATTTTTAATATGATAGTATAATGTATTCCTGATGAATTATGCTTGCGCAATCTTAAGAACATATTACCTGATATTAGACTGTTACTCAGCTTTGCTTAGCTTTGATTTCACACTTATGACTCTTTAATTTACCCAGTTCTGATGCTTTTATGCTGTAGAAGACTCCAATTATTTTAACTGTTTATTTTTCCATTTTTCCAGGACAGTTATTACTAAAAAGTATATCAGATGTCCAAAAATATGTAGCCCATTTCCTAGACTCTCAATTTTGTTGCATTGCACTATTTTCTGATTTTTATAATAGTAATAATAATAATAATAATAGCAAATGCAGTGTTATAATTAGTTTTAAAGGGATTTTGAGATAGATTTTGAAATCAGGAAGTGTGTGGCCTCCATGTTTATTCTTTCTATAGATCATTTTGGCTATGGATATTTTTGTGGTACTAGTTGAGTATTTGAAAGGCTTTTTATTCTGTGAAAAAGGCCATTAGGATTTTGATAGAGATTTCATTGAATCTAGATGTCTTGAGTAGTATAAAAATTTCAGCAACATAATGATTTCCATCTGTGAATATGGGATAGCTTCAAATTGAATTTATTTTGCCAATGTTTATATTTTTCTGTACACAACTTTTTTACTTCTGTCATATGTTTCTTCCTGCTTTATTCCTTTGGATGTGCTTTTAAATGAGGCTGTCTTAGTTTCCTTCTCAGGTTGTTAGTGTATAGATGTGCAAGTAGTTTTATTTTGCATGTGCGACTTTACTGAAATGTTCATTGTGTGTGTGTGTGCGTGTGTGTTTGTGTGTGTGTGTGTGTTAGAAAGTCTTTAGTCTTTAGGTCTTTCTACATTAAATTGTTGTCATCTGCAGCGACAAATTCACCCCTTCCTTACTGATTTAGATATCTTTTTATTCTTATCTAGTTTCTGGAGCTACGATTTCAGTACTAAACTGCATTAGTGTGGTAAGAGCGGCATCTATTTGATATGTGTGCTTAGAAGAAAAGGCTTTAGTTTTTTATCATGAGTTATGCTGAGGGTGCGAGTTTGTCATATATGACCTGTATCATTTTGAGGATCGCTCCTTCTATGCGTAATTTAATAAACATTTTATCGTGAAAGCTATTATAGCAATTATATAATTTTTGCCTTCTGATGCTGCCATTTTACAGACTCTTTGGTTAAAAGAAGTAAATTTACTGGTGTCCTTTTTGTTCCACTCGTCATTTCCAATTTACCTGGTTCCCCAGCACTAAATCGCTATGTAAGGAAAACCAATATTTCTGAAATTTACTACTGTTTTATTTCTTGTGTTCAGATATTCCCCATCTAATTGTGTCTTGTTTTATCATCTTTCCATGTTTCATTTGTCACACTCACACAACTTTAGCCATATATAGCTATAATATATATTTATACATATATTATTTAATATATTTGTATATATATATGTATATATATAATTTTAAGCATATATGTGTTATATTTAGCAGGAAGAGTAGGAAATTGAGTCTGCTTCATCTTTTCAAAAGCCCAGAGTCCATGTTTCTACCTATATTTTTCTTGCTTCTGAGTGAAGTTATGTATTGGCATATAAAACTCTTACTCAATGTGTGACTGTTAAGAAATTCCTAAATTTCACTACCTACCTATACACAGTTGTCATGATAAAATTTATAGTACAGATAGTCCTGAAAAGGAAATCATATATAGTGATGAAAGGTTTGGTTACAGTGGAATTTATTGAATAATATTCAATATATTATAGTTACACCAATAGGAACTGCAACTTTTGAAGTCTTCATTGGATAAACTCATTAACGACATAGGAAAATTGACTATCACTGACTTCATCCTTATTCTATCTGTCTGTACACTTGTTTAAAGGACAGTTAGGAGGGCATGAGATCAAGGAAGCTTGCAGAATGCACGCAGCTGTACTGAGAATGTCTATTTATGGGCAAAAGAAGTACAGAGCAAAATGAACTCTTCTAACCATCGGTGCACACGGGACTCAGAAAACTGCATGTAGTGCCAGTTCTCAGCCTCATCATGCACCTACTGAATCGGAAACTCTGCAGGTCTGTCCCGGAGATCCATGCAGGGAGTCCTCCCCAAAGTCATCTTGCTGAGTCTTGAAGATCACCTTTCTAGATGCAGTGCACCAGTTCCTGCCTGTGCTTGGTTCCTGTAAGTTGATATCACTGACTTCTACATTTCAACTTAATGCAGCAAAATTCTCAGCCACTCCTAACAAAGAGACAAGTTAGACAGCTAAGACCTGTGATAAACTTATCACAGGAGCCAAAATATTATGTCATTCCATGGACACTAGACATTAACATTCCCACTCAATCTTATCCTGGTAGTAACTGCAACCTCCATAACCATCTTTATTTCTTTGATTTTGCCAAACTGCCGACATATATTTTAGTTCCGTCTATTTATACTCAATAGTTCTTTGTAATTTATTTCTTGAAACTTTATGCCTTCTTTTAATCCAGAGTGCTTGGCTGATGATCTGTCTGATAATCTGTCCAGATCCCACCAATTTTAAATAGTTGGCATGGTTCTGCCTTTTATTGATTTTCCATCATGCACCAACAACTGAAACCACAAATAGACAAGTAGAATACTCAAGCTCAACATCTTCGTAGGATTTATAATCAAAAGTGGATGGCAAGGCGCCGGGGATATACCTCAGTGGAATAAGCGCTTGCCTAGCAAGCGCAGGGTCCTGAGTTTGATCCCCAGTACCACTACATCAAAAGTGGATGGCAAATATTGGTATACTATTAAGTGTCAATGTTGGCAACGGAGAAGTTAATGAAATAGAATCATACATAAGAACAATGTATCCAAGACCGGAGATTACAAAATGGCACTTTGATGATGTGCATTTACTGGAATCTTAAATTAGGGTGAGGAGAAATTAGTAGTTGGAAGAAATGTGAGGGAGAATGCGTGTGAATTTCCTGTGGAAGGAATATGAGATACCCAAACACGAAAGAAGTATAGTTGGAAGAGAATGACATGAAGCAGAAATATGGGAAGGGCATGTAATCGCAGACCACTCGGGTTGAGAATTAGAGACTCAGGACTTTCAAGCCAGGTAAAAGTTCTCAAATAGAACCCAATAACAACAAGAAAAAACCTTTGAAGTAAGTGACACAAGGACATTTTGTGTGAAGAAATATCGCCAAGGACTACAGATAATGAATTTGAGGAGGAAAAAAACAGATAGCAGGAAAGCATCAGAATGTTATTGAGGTTAGATGAGGGAAAGATGATGATTTCTGGGACTGTATGAGTAGTAGGAGTGTTACAAAATTGGTTCAAAAATGATTAATTGTCACCAAGGATAGTCATGAATAAAACTTACTTATGATTATATATGGATTAATAATACAGTCTCACATTTAATTCAATTTTTGTTATAATCTCTTTAGTTCTGGAAGTATTTTTTCAGTTTCACAGACCTTGTTTTTATAAAATTGAATTGTTTCTTCAAAGAATAAAAAAAATCAATGTTGAAAAGTTAAAATCTTGTTAATTCCCACTTGCATCATAATGAATATTAGGAACACAGATATTCTCAACATTACATATAGTGCTACTTTTTATTTGAAGAGAAAAACTTTCTTTGTTCAAGTTTATGTTCCTCAAAATATTAACTGTATCACCACAGTGTCTTGCTGAACAAGTTGCATTGTAAACAAATATTTACTTAGACATTTTAATATCATAAAATATATTTTAATTGTAATCCTAACTTAATAACTGATCAAAAGTAAATTTAAGTGTTTTCCTTAACAGTTAATTTAAGTAAATTTGAGAACGTATTATTTTATTTCTGTTGCTAATTTCTTTACAGACCATACTGAGAAGTGAACAGTAGACACAGTTTTTGTGTGACAATTACCTGTGATTATATTAAATATGCATTAAGATCAGGTGATAAGGTAATAGATAATCAACTGTTCTCTGAATAAACTTTGATTCATATTCCAATTACCCTTATTGTTTCTGTATCTAATACTATTTCCTGTGTACTGGTGACTATGTATTTTTTATATTCTACTTGCAAAACAGTTATCAACAGATGAAAATCTCTACTTTTGTAAGATGGCTTTCAATATTAAATTGAAGAAAGTGTCATTGAGTTTCACTTTTCCCTTTGAGATGAAAAAGCATGACTTGCATATTTACAGCAAAAAAGGGACATCATCTAACACCTTTCTTGTTTTATTAGAGAATTGAGGTTGCCGAGAAAGTGAAAAACCCAAAATCTGGAGAGAGATGAACATCTGCAAGAAGAAACAGAACTCAGGTGGCCAGTACTTTTGCTTATCTGGAGCATAGACAGCAAAAAACTATAGAAGTGGCTAAGCAAGCTCCAGCTAGGAACAAGGACAAGTGGCAACTCAAGTGTGTGCAACCATGAATGTGTGCAGGTCCTGCTAGTTTAAGTCAGAGAATCCAAATCTCATTCATGTTTTCTTTTCACTCAAGAAATTCACAAGAGATCATAGGTTCACAGGGAAGAAAATACAGGATGCAAAGACTACTTCGCATATTTGAAGATGGGAATGGTGTGGGGAGAAGAAGCAACAAAACTCTACTTTGGGTGAGAGGCCAAGGCACACACCAACATTGTGTCCCAGGGAGGAGAGAAGCAGCTTCAAAGAGCACTAATGTGAAGTTTAAGTTTAAAGTGCCTTCCATTAACTATGGCTTAATCAAAGAACACCATGTCACACCCCTAAGATCTACAATGCAAGAAAAATTGTGAGAAAAAACTATCTAGAAAATAGAGAGTTAGAATAGATTTTTCTCCCCTGAGAACAACACAAAGGAATAATCAAAGCCTTACACTAGGTGAGCAGCACTTACACTAAGGGATTCTGAGGCTGCTGGTGTACAGAGGATCGCTATAGCAACAATAATCTTTAAGAACAAGTCAAGCCCTACTAGAGGAAGCCCTTCAAGGTATTATAGAAAGACCTTGAAGAAGGAAAGGTGTAGTCAGTTCCCATATATTTTTTCACTACAGTCTGCTGTTCCATACAACATATACTGCTCTCCAAAAGCAATACATAGAATTTAAGACACAAAAGTACAATCTGTACAGTCAAATCAATAATCAGACTGAATTCAGATATAATATAGATAGATCATTCTATTAGACAATGGTATAAAATAAACGTAATAAACATGTTAAAGGCTATAGTAGACAAAATAGCCAAAATGGTAGAGCTGATAGGTAATTTCAGCAAAGCATGAAACTATGGACAATAAAATGAAAGTGTTAGAAATCTGAAATAGTAATAGAAATAAAGAAAATCTTCAGACTTGACTCAGACAAGAATCTGTGAATATCAAGGTAGCCATGAAAATTATTCAACAGTAGCTTAAAAAGAAATATAATGAAAATAAACAAGAAAACAATGCAATCAGACCAAATATATTGTTATAAGAAAGATAAGTAAATATTAAGAACATAGAAAAATCAGTAAAATCCAAAAGTGATTATTTGAAAAGATTAATAAAGTTGTAATGAGAGAAAAGCCAATTTGCCAATTCAAAGAAAGACAACATTTCACTTCTGATGTTGCAGCCATAGAAAGTATAGTAAAAGGATATTAAGGGAAATTCTATGTTCATAAAATTGATAACCTATATTAAATACAGAAATTACCAAATCAATTAAGGTGAAAGAAAGAATAAATATTTTCTGAAAAGGAAAACCTGAGAACTATATATTTTCACAGATGAATTTTATTCAATATTTAGATGAGACACCAGTTTTGCATAATCTTCTTTCTCAGAGAAGATACTACTAATTTCTTTAGTGTTGTCAGATTTACCCTCCTACCAAGAGCAGACAGGGCCAGAAGAAGGAAGCTACAGAAAAATAAGTCTCTTGGGTAAATACATGAAATTCCTTAACAAATATAAATGAATCGAATTTAGCATTATACTTTGAAAAGTGGTAGAAAGTGCAATCAGGCGGGGTTCAGCAAATGAAAACCAACCTGAGCGACAATTAAAGATTGAACTGTATGCTTGGACTGACTTTAGTGCCAAAGAGAAGTAAAATTCCATTTTGAAGACCTAATTTGATTATGTTTGGACACAAGAATTTCAAGTGACCAATAAGATTAAATGATGTAAGTGTAGCACCTTAATCCAGTATGACTGTTTTTACAGTAAAGGAAAAAAACCCTGAAGTTTTCCCAAACTGAGAGCAAAAGGCCATGTAAAGACATAGAAAGAAGATTCTATCTGCTAATCCATGGAGAGATCTCAGGAAAATTCAAGCTTATCAACATCTTGTCTTGGGTTTACAGTCCACAGAACTGTGAGAAAATATATTTCTGTTGTATCCTAACAATCTGTGCAATTTTCTGTGGCAGTACTAGCAAATGATACATTATGTAACTTACCATATTAGCAAACTAAATTAAACAACAACAATGAAAATAACAACCATCTCATTACAGACCACGACGATTTTTGAAATTTACATTTATATATGACATCAAATATAAATCTCTTAGTAATAAAAGAATCAAAGTAAACTTCTTTCCTCTAAAACAGATTATCTCTAAATCCCATAGCTAACAAACAGTACACTTAATGGTAATATAGTAAGTAAATGTGCTATCTCTCCTTAATTCTACTCGACATCACATTAGATGTTATAGCTGATGTAATAAGCCAAGAATAAAAATGCATACAATTTAGAAATAAAAACCTAAAACTATCCTTATTTGGAAGGGATGTGTTTTTCTGTGGAGACAATGCACAATACATCTTTTAAAAAACACCTCCTGTGCTTAACAGTTAGAAAGGTTACAAGACAGTAGATCAATATACAAACTTCACTTGAATTTCTATATACCAGAAACAAACACATCAAATTAGAATTTTAAAAATTCGTTTAAAATAGAAAAAGCAAATGACTGATGCAGATGCTTCTAACAAAGTATTTGCTGTTTATAATATGAAAATTTCAAAACATTTATAAAATTAATAACAGGCAAGGTAAATTAATAGTGATATATTTAATATGCATGGAGGAGAAAGCTCAAAATTATTATGACTCAACTCTGCCTCCCTTTACTGTATATATTAAATACCTTTTCAAATGAAATCCTTTGTTTGGCTGTTATCTACAATCTCATTCTAAATTTTATATGGAAAGATAAATAAAATATTATGGGCAAATCAATTCTGACAAGGAAGAACATCAACTGATTCAGGACTTATTACAGAGCTAAAATAACTATGGCTTTGGTGAAAAGTGTAGACACATGGATTAATGGAACAGAAGAGTCCACATATAGATTCATAAAAATATAAGCAAACAGAATTTCATAACAAAACAATAATAATAGTTAATACTGTATATAACTATCTTCAAAGGAATCACTCATAGTATGACATAAACCAAAAAATTCCTATAATACAGAAACATACAATCACACAGAACTTCCTTTACAATGAACGAAGATAAACTAGTATGAGCACATATACTAAAAATTTTTGAAACAATGGGATATGTAATTTGGGGAAGTATGTGAACTTCTCCCTACTTCCCATTTATCTCAGTTCAATTTGGCTCATCATTTGTATGTGTGTGTGTGTGTGTGTGTGTGTGTATGTATGTATATATATATATATATATATATATATTCAATCTATGCAATATATGTATATATAGATAGATATAGATAGATAGATAAATAGATAGATAGATAGATAGATAGATATTCAAAATATCTACACACTCCAGCAGCTCTCTGTACTAATGAGCTATGTCTGGAAGCTAATGACAACCACTTTGAGCACTTCATATTATTGTAAAGGCCAAAGATAATGTCTAGGTTACATTTCTATTATTGCTGAGATAAAACATCTGAAACCTAGAATTAAGGAATGAAAGGTTTATTTAGCTCACAGTTCATGGAGGTTCCATACTCAGCTGTCTCCAAAGCAGAGTGGCACATGGCAGATGGCTACAGTTCATGGTGGCGGAAAACAGTCAAAGCAGTCAGAGCAAAAAGGGAAGAGCAAGAGAGAAGTCTCTTTCTGTCCTTTATATTGTATGTAGGCCGCCCAGCCCAGGGTAGGTGTAGCACACTCCCCCATAATCCCAGCACTGGACGACGAATCAATCACGAACTGTAGAAGTTCGCCCCATGAGTGCATGAGGCTTTGGGGGGACATCTAGACACAAAACATAACAGGTAATTGGTATTCATCAAAGGATATCTTAGCAAATTTCATACTAAAATATTTATAGAATTTTTTTTTCCTGAAGTGTGTTTACATCTTTTGACAGATTGTCTCTCTGTCTCTCTGGTGTTTCTCATAAGATAAACCATGCAATACTTTTTCCTCATTTTTAAGTTATAATCTTACATTTTTACATAAATCCTTATCTGCTACTGGCAAATATTTTCTCCCAGCCTATGACTTATAATTTTATTCTGATACAAGTTGAGTTTGCAGAACAAAATTTTAATTTAGCTAAGATTGATTTATCCTTTTTTATTGGTGATGATTTTACTGTCATATAATTAAATCCAGAAATCTTAGATCATGCATAATTTCTCCTTAATTTTCTTCTGAAAGCTGTACACTTTTCCACTTATATTGAATCATGGTTTATTTTGAGTTACATTAGAATAAAGTAGAGGCATTGCTATGCACATGAACATTTAGCTATTCTGAATATTGTGGTAAATATTTTCCTTTCTATATCAACCAAATGATGAGCAAAATAGAAGTGAGATAAATAGGAAGTAGGGAGAAGTTCACATACTTCCCCAAATTACATAGCCCATTGCTTCAAATATATTTAATATATGTGCTCATACTAGTTTGTCTTAGTTCATTGTAAAGAAAGTTCTGTATGATTGTATGTTTGTTTCTGTATTATAAGAATTTTTTGGTTTATGTCATACTATGAGTGATTCCTTTGAAGATAGTTATATACAGTATTAACTATTATTATTGTTTTGTTATGAAATTCTGTTTTATTTTCCATAAAATAAAAAACCAAAAAAGAATAAGTCAAAGAAAACAAATAATCAACAAATTTGGTGCTCCTTCAAAAAATGTACACATGAATGATTCATTTCTGGTCTTTAGGGAAAAGAAAATCAGAGTCACAGCGGTAAACACAACACACCTTTAAGATAACTGAAAGGAGAAAAAGAGAAAGAATAAGCAGGAGAGGAGAAGGGTTGAGGGATGGAAAAGGGGCTACTAGGAAGGTGATGAGGAGCAGGAGAGAGAGAAGAAAAAACACCAAGAATAACGAACACTGTCTAAACGAAAATGATAAACAGAACACACTGCACAGTATCAAAAATTTCCATTATTTCTACTTATAATGGTGAAAATGACGAAGGCATTTTGGAAGATAGATTCACAGTTTTTATAATGCTAAACATATGCTTACTGAGCAGCCCAATGATTCTACTCTTGAATATTTATCCGGAGATATCAACAGTTTATGTTCATACAAAAACCTGCATGAGAACATTTATAGCAGCTTTAATGATAATGAACAAAGTCTGAGGAGAACAAGATGTCCTTCAAAAGATGAATGAGGAAATATTTAAGCAATTGTGAAATGCATCATTTTGATCTAAATAAGTGATCCATTAGTTCAAATAATATGTCATTCCTTTAAATGCTTTTTTTTTTTACTTGAAATTACCAGGATGCAAACGTTACCTATTCTATAATTTCCACTCAGTGGAACTCTTGAAAAGGTAAAACAAAAATTTGGAAGGCTGATGATTATTATGGGTTTCTATGAGTATGACTGTTTAGAAAGGGATCACACAAGAGAACTTTCAGATGACAGAGTTGGTAAACGTGATACTTTACACATGAGGATTCTGAATAAGTGGTTCTGAGCATTTTGGACACCAAGAGAACAGTACAGCACAAAGAACACTGAAACATTAAGCAAACTGCACAAAAAATCACACAGGACATCAAAGTATGAAATTTAAATTACGACAAGTGAATCTAGCTGTATTATAAGTATTTCCCCAATTTCAATAAAATTCAAAAGGCATATAATTTAATAGTCTCTTTGGAGAAAGAGAAACTAACCTATGTACTTTCAAAAGACGAAAGATTCATACGATCTGAAGAGAAACCAGAGTATAACCTATATACTTTCAAAAGCAATGTTTCGACTAGATAAGAAAGACTAAAGAAAAAACAGAACAACAAAAAATAAACTGAAAAACTCAGAGAAAAATAATAACTTTCAAATGGGGAAACCTTGTTGAAACTATGTGCACAACATGGGCACGGTGAAATCAATCAGCATTTGGGTCATGTTAAAATTTTATATTTTTTTCTGGAATGCAGAGAAAGCTATTCCTTTCCAGTGATCTCTTTCAAAATACCACTGTAATTACTAGCACCAAACAGACCCAAACCAAGTGACATTCTGAAAAATACTTGACTTGAAATTTTCAAAATGTCAAATGCTATAAAGAACAGGTAAAGGCAAATTTTCAAAGTTATACAGGAAATAAAGAGAAAACCTGCCTGGAAGCAATGTGATACCCTAGATTTAATTCTAGAACATAAAGAGGACATCAGTGGGAAAAAATTGGTATCTGAATAAGCTATGCAATTTAGTTTATAGTATTGTTCTGATAGTTTTGATAAATATATCAAGGTCTTGTATGATGGAACTGTGATCTATAACAACTCTCTGCAATCTTTACAAATTATTAGCATAATTTTTAGTGATAACGGAAGTCCTTTTGTTTTAAAAGATTCCACATGTGGTTGTAGATTAATTCATACTTTTTACATTAGTTGATACATCTAAGACAAACACTATTCCTTTTTCTTCTATATGACGCTGATAGCACAAGATGACCAAGGGTGCCATTTTATAGAGAAATTATGCCAACTGCTAAATCTATTTTCTATCTTTAAACATTTTTGCCTAGATTTACAAGAGGTTTTTGGCAATCATTTGTCTCATATTTTTAATGCTATATGTGAAGTTCAACTGTGAATGATTCTTATATAGTTGGGTCTTTCTTCAGTGTTTTCTGCCAATTTTTTTGTTTTAATTAGGAAAAGAGTTGACTTGTAATTTCTTGGGAAGAATAAAATAATTCAATTAGCTTACTAAAGAGATGACTATACTTAATTTGAAAATGTCTGAAAATCTGTGATGATTTTGTACTAGTTTTTGGAAAGGATCCATAAGAGATGACACACTTTGAACTGGAGTACACTCACCACTGCTACAAAAGCATTCTATGCAAAAATGTCTTTTTTAATGTTTTGTTTACTAATGCACTAAACTTTCAGTTTATCTAACATAAACAGATTTACATCTGCTTATTCAGGTCCCTGACATTATAATTATAACTCAACCCAGAGTTCTATGACATTACTGTTACTTTTTCTTTGAACAATTTTGAAAATCTACAAGCATAGCTACAAATTGGGGATTTTTAGTTTTCTATTGCTGTGTAAAACATTATAAACACTTTAATGGTTTTAAAAACAAGTATTTCACAGTTTCCATGCAATGATGTTCTAGATGTGACTAATCATTTGTTTAGTGTCCTACAGTTTCAGTTAAGGTATTAGCTGGACTGCATTCTCATCAGGAGGTTAGACTGGGAGTAGTCAATGCACTATCTCACTCATTTGCTGATAGAATCTATTTTCTGTTTGCTATAAGATGGAGAGTGCTAACTTTCTACAGATGAGCAGCTGCTCCAAATTCCCTTAAGGCACCTTAGAGTCCCAGAGGATTTTTTTGTCTACCTTGCCTACACATTTCTTCAACCTAGTGTCTTTCATCTAGCTTCAGCGGAGTTCTCTACCTCCATTATATTGAGCCTTTTAAGGGAACTTCATTAGGCAAGTAACATGCTGTCACCTACATCATGGCCAGTTGGTTAAATCAAAGTCCTATGACTTTTCCACTTATACCCAATGAGATACTTTGTGCAGATACACAAAGCAGTATGAATCCCTTGGCATTAACAGAGTCTTTACTTCGTGATATAAGAGTATCAATTTAAAATGGAAACTTGAAGATGTCAAAGCATAAATCAAAGGAGATTATGCTTGTTGAGGAGTTTTGTACATAATCAACTAATGTTGGCATAAAAGTTCTTATAAGACAAAAATCTTTATAAATTTTATAATTATGAATAATAGAAGTATACATAAATTTATAATTAAACATGCATATCATTTACATTCATGCAGATTTATTTTTCTTTGAAAGCAGCAAAATACATATCAACAACTTAATAAAACACTCTTCCCTTCCTCAGATAAACAAATGGAGGAGCTCAGGAAAATGATGGAAACAATAAATGCCAAACATAGACAAGAAATGGGATCAATGAAACAAATCCATACTGAAATGTATATGATTAGAAACTCCACTGAACATATATGCAGCTGACTGAATGGCAGTGAGGCTGGAATATCAGACCTAGAAGACAGGAAGGAGACTAGTGTACATGAAAAGAAAGATACATTTAAAACAAAAGAGAGAATGAAATATCAATTCAACAGTGCCAGAAAGAAGCAAAGAAGAACATAAGATGGATTAGAATCAATGAGAAAACTAGACACAGTGCAAAAGCCATTGAAATCCTGTTCACAGAAATAATGGCAGAAAACTTACCAAACATGGATAAAGAATTTGACATACAACTAAATGAAGCATGTTGAACTCCAAATAGCCATAACCAAAATATATCTATACCCAGGGATATAATAATCAAGATTCCAGAAACTAAGCACAAGAAAAATTTATTAAAAGCAACTAGAGAGAAGAAACATATCACCCATAAAGCAAAGCCCATCAAAATCACAGCAGATTTCTCAACACAAATTCTCAAATCATAGAGAGCTTGGGGTGAGACATGTCAAACCTTAAAGGGAAACAATTTTAAACCCTCTTTAATAGGACCCCAAAAGTACCTTTCAAAATTTATGCAGAAATAACATACTTCCATGACAAAGAAAAACAGAAATTTATGACCACCAAACCAGCTGTACAGAATGATGTGAAGGACATAGTTGAAAGACATAACAAAGACCACAGGTACATGAACACCAATAGTAAGAAGGTGCCAGACAAGGCAAGCAATTAAACAAAGGAGAAAAACAGGCAACAAACAACAGGAAAACAAAATGGAAAACAAAAGCCAATACATATCAGTTATAATCATCAATGTAAACAGTCTCAACTCACAAATCAAAATAAATAGACAGACAGAATGGATTAAGAAGCAAGATCCAACAATATGCTGCATTCAAGAAACACATTTAACCCCCCCAAAAAATCATAGGCTAAAAGTTGAAGGATGGAAAATGATTCTCCATGTCACAGGAACTGAGAAAAAAAGTAGAGGTAGCTATTGTATTTGCAGACAATGCAATCTTTAAGCCATCATTGATCAAAAGAGACAAAGAAGGTCTCTTTTGACATACTTGCTAAAGGAAAATTCCAAGAAGTGATAACAATTATAAATATGTATGCACCACACATTCACTGAATTACATAAAACAAATATTAATAGACATGAAAAACCAAATAAGCAAAGACAAGCACAATTGTAGTGGGGGTCCTTAATACCTTACACTCACAAACAAATCAACTACACAAAAAATCAGCAAGAAATATTAGAGCTAAATAAAGCCTGTAAACAAATGCATTTGGTAGATGTACAGAGGGTTGCACTTCAAAATATCAGAATACACATTCTTCTCAGTTTCACATGGGATGCTTTCCAAAGCGGACCATATATTAGCCAACAAAACATGGTTAAATAAATGTACAGGAATTGAAATCATCCCATGTGTACTATCTGACCATAGTACAATCAAACTGGAAATCAATGACATAAGAAATCACAAAACATATGGAAATGCCATAAGTCACATTAAATATGGAAATAAAACAACACCCTTCTGAACAAAGGGTCACAGAAGAAATTAAAGAAGAAGTTAAACAGTATCTGCAACTAAGTGATAATGAAAATACAACATTCCAAAACTTATGATACACAGTGAAATCACTCCTACAAAGCAATGAACTCACACATCAGTAAAACAGAATGACTTTAAATAAACAACCTAGTATTGAACCTCAAATTTCTAGGAAAAGAAGAAAAAAACCACACCCAAAGTGTGTACAATGGAGGAAATTATAACGATAAAAGCAGAAATTAATGCAATAGAGAACAAAAAGCTATACAATCAATGAGTTGAATAGTTAATTCTCTGAAAGAATAAATATAATTCATAAATCATTAGCCAACCTCTTCAAAAAATGAAAGAAAAAAACCACAATTTCAAGCAAGTAGGAATGAAAATGAAAGGGAGAAATCATAATTGATCCTACAGAAATCTAGATCATCAATACATAGTATGAGAAACTATATTCTAATAAGATGGAAAACACAGACTAAACATACAAATTCCTAAATACAATTGCATTACCAAAACTAAATCAAGAAAATATAAGAATTCCAAATAAATGGATATCAACCACAGAAATTAAAAATGTAATTAAAAATTTACTAACAAATAAAAGCCAAGACCCCGATGGATTCAATGTTGAATTCTACAAGGAATTTTGGGAAGAACTAATGCCACTAATACTAAAATGCTTTAAAGAAATTGAATGGGATGCAGTACTTCTGAAACCATTCCTGGATGCAAGTATTACCGTGATTCCAAAACCAGAAAAGAATGCAACCAAAAAAGAAAACTACAGGCCAATCTACCTAATGAACATGGATGCAAAAATCATTAATAAGTTACGGGCAAAAAGAATTCAGCAAATTATCATGAAGATTATATACCATGACCAAGTAGGATTCATCCCAGGGATGCAGGGATGGTTCAGCACAAGCCAATCAATAAGTGTAATACAGCATATCAAATAACCTAAAGACAGAAATCATGTGATCATCTCAATAGATGCACAAAAAACTATGTGACAAAGTCCAACACCCATTCATAATAAAATTTCTGCAGAAAATTAGAATAGATGGTCTTTACCTCAATCTGAGAAAGGCCATCTATGACATACCAATAGCCAATATCATACTGAATGGAGAAAAACTGAAATTTTCTCTCTAAAATCAGGAACAAGTCAAAGATGACCTTTATCACCACTCCTCTCAATATAGTTCTGAAAACATTAGCTGGAGCAATTAGACAAGATAAAAAAATAAAAGTAATAAAGATAGGAAAGGAAGAAGTTAAATTATTATTTGCAGATAACATGATACTGTACATAGAAGACCCCAAAAACTCCACCAAAAGGCTTGTAGATTTAATATCCAAATTCAGTAGTGTGATGGGATACAAAGTCAACATTCAAAAATAAATCAAATTCTTATACACAAGCAATAAACTCAGAAAGAGAGAGAGAGAGAGAGAGAGAGAGAGAGAGAGAGAGAGAGAAATTAGGTAAACCACACCCCCCACAATAGCATCTAAAAAAATGAAGTACTGGGCTGGGGATATAGCTCAGTGGAATAAGCACTTGCCTAGCAAGCGCAGGGTCCTGAGTTCGATCCCCAGTACCGAAAAAAATAAAATAATGAAGTACTTAGGAATCAACCTAACAAATGATATAAAAATTTATACAGTGAATATTATAGTAACCTAAAAAAGGAGACTGATGAGGATATCTGAAAATGAAAAGGTATCTCCTGCTCTTGGATAGGAAGAGTCAGCATAGTGAAAATAGCCATACTCCCAAAACTGCTATACAGATTTAATGCAATCCTAATCAAAATACCACTAGCATACATTACAAACCTCGAGAAAACATTCCTAGCATTCATTTATAACCAAAAGAGACCTAGAATGCCAAAAGCATTTCTGAGCAACAAAGACAAGTCAGGGAGCATCACACTCCCAGACCCAAAATTACACTACAAAGTTACAGTGATAAAATCAGCATGGTATTGGGAAAAAACAGGCTTCAGGATCAGTGAAACAGAATACAAGAAGCAACCTCAAACACACTCAGCCATCTTATCATTCAAAGAAGGAGCCAAACATATTCACTGGAGTATAGTCTCTTTAATAAATGGTGCTGGAAAACTGGCTTTCTACATCCTGAAGATGAAAATAAGACCCATGTCCATCATCATTCACTAAAGTCAAAACAAATCCAATATCTAAATATTAAAATAAAAATACTAAATTTATTGGAAGAGAAAATAGGTAAAAATCTTTAAGACATAGGTGTAGGTGGAGACTTCATGAACAAAATTCAAACTGGAAGGAAAATATTACAAATAATCAACACGTGGGATTTCACATGTTAAAAGATTTTGCACAAGAAAAGTAATCATGAACAGAGTGAAAAGATAACCCACTGATTGGAAAAAAAAATCATAGCAAGTTGTCCCTCAGACAAAAGACATATCTACAACATACAATGAATTGAAAAGAATCAGACTCCCCAAATTCAAAGACACAATCAAAAGAGCAGGCATTTGAGATGAATATGCTCTTCTCAGATGAAGAAATACAAATGGCAAATAAATACATGAAAAAATGTTCAATATCATTAGTCATTCCAGAGATCCAAATTAAAACAACACTGAGATTCCATGCCAACACAGAAAGAAAGGCTATCATCAAAAAAATCAACAGATAACAAATGCTGAATGGGCTGTGGGAAAAAAAGAAACTATTGTCCACTGTTGGTGGGAGTGTGGACTGGTGCAACAACTATGGAAATAAGGTGGAGATTCCTTTAAAAATAGGATTAGAGGTCCTATTCTATCCAGCTATTCACCTTCTGTGTATCTTCCCAGAAAAATTAAAAATATCTTACCACAGCGTTATAAGTGCACCAATGTCTATAGCAGCACAATTTTTAATAAATAGCTAGATAGATTTGGAGACAACTCAACTACCCATCAATGGAGGAATGGATGAAAAAGATGTGATATTTTTATAAAATGGAGTATCACTGAGCCATGAGGAAGGATAAACTGGAGGTTTTTGTAGGTAAGTGGATGAAGCTTGTCACCATACTCAGAAGTGAAATCAATCAGTCCCATATGTGTGAGCATCATATTGTCTCACTGGTGTGAGAAACTGAATGAGTAAGTAAGGTCCAAAATCTAGATAGATACTGTGAATTAGGAAGAAGCTGTTCAAAAGAAAAGACAAACTGTGATCAGGAAAAGGGAAAAGAAGAAAGGGAAAATAAAAAATTATATTTATGCACAAGATAGTTATAGCTAGTTTCTCTCAGTTCATTGAAAAGAAAGGTGTGTGCTAATATTGACAAGATATCATGCCTATGAATTGTACTCTAAATAACTACTTTGAAGACAACAATACAGAATGCATTAATTATTGTAACTCTCCTACTAACTTGTTTTGTAACTCTATTTTATTGTTATTTGTATTTATTTTTCTTTTCTCTTTAAAATAAAGAATAAAAAACAGTAGGGACAGCCAGTGTTCTTTAGCATTATATTCTTTAAGAAACCCACATAAAATATAGATTTCCTATTAAATAGTAGTACATTCTATCTCATCACCAGATAAAGGTGCAGATTTAGCTCCAACTCTTTAATTACAAAGTTTTGCTTTAATATATATATATATATATATATATATATATATTTTTTTTTTTTTTTCTTTTCAGGAATGTCCCTGTTAGAAAATATTATAATGGATGTGAAAAATGTAGTAAAAATTGTGCAGGAGGCAGGACTTGATTCTGGTAATACATGTTAAGTATAAAGGTAAATGAATAGTGTTGTTTGGTGCATCATTATCCTGGGGCTGCAGGGAAGTTGTCAGAATGCAGATGTACAAGTAAGACAAGATCACAGATTTTCTTCCTATTTAAAGCAAGCACCATTATAGGACAGTATGGCAACTGTTAATGTAAAACATCGGTATGAATTTATCCAAGAACAGAAAACAAAATTCATCCCTTTGAAAAGGTTGGGGGTAGATTTGTTCAACTTCATTGCTAGGAGCACATATCCTAAACTCAGTTAAAATGATAAGGAATGACTATATTATATTAGTAGTTCTTTTGCTAAAGACAACCTGTTTTCTGTGCTAACTGACTCATTTCAGGGCTTTATTGATTTAAAATTATTTATTTTTCCTGTCCAACATAGCCCAAGTAGGCCATTAAACTACATAAAGCAATACATATGAAACTCATTAAAAATATAAATGTAGCGCTTCTAAATGTAGCATCATAGTGAAAAAGTGACGTGTCCCTTTTTATATGCCTAGATGAAGCACAAAAGGAGATGGTTACACCACAGATTTATAGAAAGTGGTAAGAAGATTTTTTGTTATATTGTTAGGTGCAGCTTTCCATCTTCCTTAAAGCAGCTGCTATTTCAGGCTGTGACACTCATGCATAATGCACTATTTCATTTCCTACTCCTAACTTTTAAACAGTATAAAAGTGTATTCCTCTGAAACACATGTCTGTTTTATTTGTAATATATCCACAACAGTATCCAGACATTGATAACTACTCTAGATATGGTTAAATCACATCATACAAAACTTCTTTACTTATGCATTCGACTCTGTTCAAATTCAATAGCTGTATACAATAAATCTCATCTAACTGTGGCAGAAAGTAAGAAAATTATATATTATTGCTCTATAATGGGGGCTGAGAGTTAAATACATTTCACAGAGGCATAGGCCTTTCGTTGTTCACTTTCCCTTTAGCAATATTTCTCTGTGATTAAGTTAGAGATCAGATAACATTCTTATGCAGTATATGCCCAATAGCAAAATAAAACTCAATATCTGCTGCATTATTCTATGGACTTTTTCCATTTTACATACAAAATGAAAACAAAATAAATAGATAACTAAATATAAAATGTAAAACATGGGCATTTGTCACTTGCAAATATGAATGGAAAGGGCAAAATAAATAGAACAAAATTTTTGATGTCAATAGAAAAATATGGCAGTAGATAAAGCTGCAGCTTTACATTTTCTGTGTGCTTTGTTATAACACGGAAGTATTAAGAAGGGAACTGTGAATTGTACAACCATTTCTATTAATATACATTCCTGCTGCAAGCTAGAGGTCCTATTCATTTCTTTGTGTAATTTTTGGGACAGTTTTAGCATTACAATAGCATAGTTAGTGCATCTAAAGTTTCATCTGGTTGACTTACTTATTTTGTGGGAGAATACCCCGGTATGGTTTATATAGAGATGCAAAGTGATCAATCAGTTAGCGACTGAGAAAGTGACTCTTCCGTGTTCTTATCATCTTTGGGAAAATGATATTTCTATTAAGTGCTTGAAACAGCATGATGTTAGTTAATGGAAGCAAACTAAGCATTTTTAATCTTACCTAGAATAAACGTTCCAGAGAAGAAAAACTGAGTCTAGAAAATTAATTATTTAACAAAATGTATTGAGTTATATATACAGGGATGCTATCGCCCTTAGGCAGGTACAGTTTTCTAAAAACTTTACTTTCCTTACCTAGAGCAATGGTGGCAGCCGTATGGCACGGTGCTGCAGCAGGCTACCTACTGTCATCGAAACTGTTCACCCTCCTTGCCTTAGATCATAGCTGGACAAAGTGTTATCTCTGTTGCATATAAAAAGGAATTATACAGACTTGTAAAACTCAGTTTATTCCACTTTTATAATATATTTAGTCAAACCTCACAATGAGAATTGTCAAGTTGAAACTTGAAAATTTAGAGCACTTACTCCCTCCGCAGCCTTGCCAAATTAGACTAAGATTAAAAAAATTCCTGCACATTGCACGCTTCTAATGACTTTTCATAGCATCCTACTCTTTCTTGCCATTGTGCACAAGAATTCTTTTCCAGTTTCAACAGCATTGATTGATTTTATTATAATTCACTTTTAATTTTCCAATCAAGAACAGTGTGTTAGATCTGTTCATATTTATCATACTTTTCCTTATGAGGCTTGGAGTGTGCCAACAGGAAGGCAGACACTAACCACCCTTGTCATTCTGAGCAGCATGATTTTCAGATAAGCCTTTAGAAGCAAAGACAAATACATATACCCCATGATAGTTTCTCAGCAGATGTAGGTTAAGTAATTTGAAAATTAAGAGAATATTTCCCAGGTCTCAAAATCATAGATTTGTAAAATGAAAGTTTTCATATCAGAGATTTCCATAAAATGATACACATTTACTAGTCCTTAATACTTTGTCATTTACTTTTCTGGAGGCATTTATTAAAGCAGTCATTTAGTAAACGTTGTGTTAGGAATTTTGCCATGTGTCATGTGTATAGTTGAGAAATGATCACTTATTCCATCCAGGAGAATACCGCTGAGTGGAGAAGAACACACATGCACACACACACACGTGACAGTATTTTAAATACCAAGACCAAGATACGCACACAGGGTGTAGAGAGCAAAGAGAAAATTCTAGCTAATGTGGAGCCATGCAGGCAGAGCCAAGTAAAGCCAGGGATGAGATCATATCTGAGACTGGTTGGCATTGTTAAAACAAATGATGCACAGAATTTTAGCATACTCTTCTACTTCATGAAAATCTTCTGGGTTCAAAACAAACAATAAAGTAATTTTAGTCATTGCAGATATGGCTATTAAATGGGTGAAACACAGCTTAGTTGAAAAGGCTCAAGAAAACATCATAGCAGATACCCAATCAGGCATGAGAAAGGGCCAAAGAACAATTTATTGGTTGGATTTGAGAACTTTAAACAACTGTCTTTCCCCTTGTTGCCAAAATTTGTCCAGGATGTAGGGGTCCAAGTTCTGCAATTTGCCAAGGGTACTACACACTTTGCCACTGAATGTGATCATATTCTCTAGAGTAGGGATCTCTGAACTGTGATGTGGTTGGAGCTTTGCATACTTACGCAAAAGAGCACAGTCATGAGTCAGAAGCACTGACATCTCACTCCAGCCCCAGCACAGTGTTAACTTTCATATAAGGATACAGTAGTTACACCAAGTGAAATAGGCAAATTAAAAGAAGCAAATGATAAATTGATAAAATGGTCAGGCAACTCCAAACATGTAGATCTGTTCAGTAGTGCTGGTTTATAACTCACCACCAAACCATGTAGCTCCAGAACTGTGACATTAGCTGATGGTCCCATTCTGAATACAATTCTTGAACTAAAGAAAAGAGAGAGAGAGAGAAAGGAGAAAGAATCTGAGGAATGCTATGAAGTTGTAGGTGTACACTGAATCACCTTAGATTAAAATAAATAGTGAGTATTTTAATAGGAAACATCAGTAGAAACACTCTCGGAAAACAAAAATTTGCTCTTTCCATCCACCATATCCACCTGAGGAATACAATTGTGCACCTTGTCTTGTGCCTTTTACAGGACTTGTTATTATTTGAGAATAGCAAATGTTCCATAATTGGAAAAAAATGAAAAAAGGATAGTCCATTTAATTGAAGCCTTTCAAAAAAGAAGAAAAGGAATCATACCCTGTTAAAAGTTAGAGCACAAGCATTCAGTTTGAAGATAAGATCCAGTAACATGTTGTTTTTAAAGAAACACTTTAGAAAAATTAAATAAGGAAAGTGATGAAATAAAACAGGTGTCCACAGTACAGAAAGAGAGAGCAATTAAATGCCTGAAAACAATAAAAAGCACATACTCAGAAAAGACTAATAAAGAAGCCGCTAGCAAAACTGAGAAAAAAATAGGACAAAATGGAAAACCCAGAATACAAACATAAGATAATCACAGATACAGCGATTTTTTAAAAAAGAATCTGCAAAATCATAGCAAACTTTTGAAAATATGAAAAGCATACTTATGGAAAAATGTAAAAGAAACTAACATTGGCCACAAAGCAAAACAAAACAAATGAAAACTCCTGGTAATTGAAAGGAGCCATAGGAGCCAGAGTGGAAAGGGCATCTGAACCTTGTGACGCAGGTGAGAGGAGGGAACAGCTTAATGGTAGAACACGGAGATGCGTAGAAAGTTGTAGAGCAATAGCACAAAATAAATAAACATTGTGGGAAGATTAACAACCTGCCAAAGGTAAGGTATCCTGCCACCCAGCCCAGTGTACCAGAGATGCTGGGGTTCCAGGGATGTAGGACTCACAGCAAATAATCAGGAAAAGTCCCAAGGCAAGTGGTACAGTCACTCAAGCTGTAATAAGGAGAAAAGCAGAAAAACAAGGAATGTACAGGAAATGGTAAATCCAGATGATATAATCCTGAAAAATTATTTATATTACCACTCAGATGAGCTGAAAAACATTGAAATACACAATATTCATATCCAGCCTATGAATAAGGCTGGAGAGCAGATGAAAAATCTTTTTCATTGAATTAATTTTGTATTGGTGGAATTTCATATGCCACATTTACTTTGATATATTTTGTGACAGAAAGCTGCCTGACAATGAAATATGGGGTTGACTAGGTGTAAAATGGCTACGAAAACTGGAAAAAATGCATTAGTAATTTAACTATCATTGTGCAATGTTTCTTACACAGATGTAAAATTAGTCAGTGCCAGAATTCATAAGAGAGTGAGAAGACTTGAGAATACATTTTTTAAACAACAAATGCTCATGGTTTACAACACACTTTCATCCTTCAGGAAAGAAATCTCAGCTTGGGCTCCACAAAACCATTAGCCCATGAAAGTAGTTTCCAGCTAGAACTTGGCTAGGCAGACATCTGGGAGCTGGAGTGAGGAATAGGGACCAAAACACATCAGGTGAGGTGGAGAATTGGCCCCAGAACTTCAGATAGTACAGAGCCCCTGAGGCACAACGTGCATGCGAACTCATAAAAGTCAAGCGTGACCTTCAATGAGGGCAGGGGACCAGTCCCATCTTTTTCACTGATGCAGTTTTCACTAAGATGGAAGAGAAATTTGAATAGTGGAACCATGCAAAATTTGTCTATGTGCTCCTGTCATCCTAGCTCAGGTTTCGCTCCAAAACAGCAAGAAACATTTAGCGTTTGTTCTTGGTGACTTGCAGAAATTCTTTGGAAATATGATCAACTCTTTACAGCAAGCTCTTGGTTGGCAGCCAGACCCCTGGGTCCCTTCTTCATAATCATTAAATTTTAGTGCAACTTGTGACTACGCTTAGTTATGCTACTTATTTCTACACTCATTAGACGACTCGTCTGCAAGTTGGGCTGGACAGTGACTAAGTTCTTATCAGTGGAAAGAAGAAAAAGCTGATGAATACAAGTAACAGTGGAATACTCAGTGGGAAATAATTTGCTCTGCTTCTATTTTTCCCAATACACAGTCCACAGTACAAATAATAACAAAATGTTGTCTACCATGCAGATGTGAAAACATTCCGCCAGAGATTTCCTGGCAAAACACCCAGGTCCCTGAATTCCTTCGGTATCAAGTTTTTTGAATGAGAGATAAATCTACATTACACTGCAACTAACATCCATTCTCTTCCCTAATAAACCTTTATTCTATATCAAAATATTTAGCCTTTGATTTCAGGAGTCAGAGGCAGTATCAAAAAGTTACTTACTTCTAGTGAGCTTGATTACATTCATCCACATTTCTTTTCAATATCATTCTCTTCTTGCATTTTCACCCAATTATTTTAGGACTCTGACAAAAATTAGAATACCAAGGAAAGAACAACTGGGAGGCAGGAAACGAGAAAAGAAAGAAAAAAGGAAGGGAAAATATTGTATATGTATGTACACAAAATAGTTAAGATAATTGTACTACTAATTTCTATTGGTTTATTGAATGGAAAGTTAATGTTTAATTGTTTAAGCAATCTTACATGCCTCTACCTGGTTATCTGAGTAACGAATTTGAAGATAACAATATGTAATACAAAAGCCATTGTTAATTTCCTACCACCATGCTTGAAATTCTGTATTGTTTTTATTGTTTTGTGTTTTTTGTTTATGTCTTTGTGTTTGTTAATTTGTTTTTGTTCCTCTTGCTTTAAAATTTAAAAAATTAGTATACCTACTTGTCTCAAAATTAATTTAAATTTTTCCACAAGTAGTAATTTGAAAAAAGAATTTCTTAAAAATATATAAGGTTGCCCATTGCTTGAATTATAGAAATGATCAGAGAAAAAATATTCTGAAATCTTTGTGTAGACTGCTGGTTCTGAAGTCAGGCATGTGTTCTGTTGCGTTAAAGTACAGGTACATTGATGTCATCAAAGTTATAGAAGGTGAAGTAAAATAATATGTAGAAGCATTTTATACTCTGTCAAGTGTGTAGAGTCTTAATCTAGTAACTCCTATTCTTAGCCAGACACTTCCCAGACAGAAGACTAAACTTTTAATTCAGTTATTTTTAAATGACTAATAATCATTATATCTTTTCTTTCTCTTAATATGAACATAAATAAAAATATAAAACATCCTGTTGTTTAAAAAGATTTCCTTTCCTAAAATACAAATAACTCACAAATTGAATTTTAAAAAACCAAACCAGATTCAAAAGTAAGATGTAGCTGTGGGTACTTTATAAGATGCTATCCTAGGTAATGAATTATTGCAATTACAAGTGAACTTGGCGATATAGTTAAAATATAAATCTTGGATTAGCATATTCAAAATTTAAGCTTCCCTAACATCTATAAATTGTATTTTGCATGTAGATATCATGTCACTGCCCACACATAGGCTGTTTCTCATAGCTTATAACATACCTAATCACATTTATGATTGCACTTTGTCACTTATTAACATGGCAATAACACAAGAAGGTGGATTAAAATGAAGGCAGACTGAAGTGAATTATGAGTAAAATTCAAGCTATTATCTGTTTTATAGAATAAAGAACAACAACAAACTCCAAGTTAAAGATAGATTAGGCGTGACAATTGTGAGGAGGATTTCACTTTTTATTTTTATAGGCAAATGATAGTTAATTAAATAATAAATACATAAATAGATATACTATTGAAGAGTGATCAAGTGACAGAAAGATAAACAGCAATATCACAGAAAGTAAAAGAGGTAGTGCTGTCCTTACTTTAGGCCAGGAAAGCTTCTCTGAGACTTCTGAAATCAGTAAACTCCACCTGTGAGGTCATGTGAAGAAGTGCTTTGCAGGCAGGGGGCAGAGCAAGTGGGAAGCCTGAGACAAAGGCAAGCCTGGAGCATGCGAGAGACTGGCAGGAGCCCGAGCGTGGGGAGCTATGTGTGGGGTAAGCCGCCGTGAAGCGAGTCTGAGGTCAAAGCTGGAGATGAGGTACATGGAACAGAGCAAGACGCTTGTATTTTCATGCTAGGAAATCCCGGAAAGGCTTAAAGCAGGGGATGACACAGACGTATGTGTGCACAAAAATAAAGATGAAGAAGGAGGACAAACTAGATTACAGATGGGGGAAAGACTGTGAGAAAGAAGACTAGTGAGGAAGTGACTACTAAAACTCAGACAAGGAATAATGGCATTGAGAACCACGATGGAGACAGGAAAACAAGTGCATGGATTTGGGACTGTGCTGGGGAGATTGTGTCAACATCTGACAGTAAATCAGATGTGGCGGTGAAGAAGAGGTCGTGGCAGCATTTGCAGGGATTTGGCCCTCCAGATCTCATGCTGAAACTTAGTCTCCAGAACATGAAGCACTGCCAGGTGGGTCCCAGTGAAATGTGTTTATGGACCCTGGGGAATAAAATAGGCTTCTCCCTCTCTCTCTGTCTCTCTCTCTGTCTCTCTCTCTCTGTCTCTCTCTCTCTCATACACACACACATGAACAGAATTCTTGCTCCCTGGAAGAGTCACAAATGAAGACTGATGGCAAACTTACCAGCACCTAGACCTCCTCCAGAACTTTGAGAACAAGAATTCTGTTCTTAAAAATTACCCAGTCTCTCTGGTTAGAGAAGCATAAACAGACTAAGACAGAAAGGAACTGGGAAGACTTTCGGTTACATAGAGTAGATGCAAATAAGCTTGTCTTCAAATCCAGGCTATTTCATGTGCTAGATTTGAAAGTTGGACAATATTTACCCTCAGATATGCGTTCATATGAGTAGCACTAAAGTGGAGCATTGGCAGAGTGCGAAGTCTATAGTATCAATTCACTTTCAGAGTCAGAAGTTAAAGGACTGAAAGTTGGAGTCCAGCCTGGGCAGCTTCAAGATGCCTTGTCCCCCAACATTAAAAAAACAAAAGCAAAACAAGAGAAAACAGAGCATGGGTGTAGCTCAGCGGAAAAGCCCAAGGTTCAATCTTCAGTACTGTAAAAGTAAATGAACAACGCATTGCAAGTCCATTAAAAATTATACCACTTATCAAATATCCACTGATGGTCATGAGCTGCAGATAAGAATTGTAGAAGACACACACAAATTAAAAAATAAAGTGTAGTAATTTGTAGGTCTCAAAGACTGGCAATGGAATTATGTATGGAGAGAATTCGTCAACCTGAATTAAATATGAGAATGTGTCTGTACAAACTACTGTGGCAGCATATCTATGGGTAAAGGATTATTTTAGGATACATGGGAAATATTACTAGGAGGAGGATCTAGTGAAGAGTTCACTGTAGAAAAAAGGGAAAAAGTGTGGGAGATTCCTCTATATCAAAGAACTAGCATCAGTGTAGAGATTAGGGAGAAAGTACTTGGTTATTTCCCGGATGGGCAGCAGTCCCACCTAATGAGCCCCTTATACACCAGAGAGAGCAGAGGAAGCAGGGGTGATGTCCACAGCACAGAGACTCTGCTGGGACCACCTTTGATCTGCTCCAAGGAAGGGTAAGGCAAGACTGGCAAAGAACTTTAAAAGCCAAGCATTATACTTAAAAGTTATCTCTATGGTCAATTCAGTGTTAAAGTTACCTGACTGTTTTAAAGATGATCAAGTTTTTTAAAAAAATATTACCCCTTTGTCTTTTGAAGCTTAAATCAGCATCATAGCTGCTAAAGCCAAGAAATAAATTCAGAAATTGCGCGACATTCTTTGGAGAACAGAGGCTGGAGGATGGATGGGGAAGTGGTACATATTTGATAATTATTAAGCACATAGGTTTTCATTGTGCTTCATTTTCCTCTTGTAGTCAGTCATGGGCAGAGTCAAGGTCAAATAACAAGTCTGGTACATAAACTCAACCCACAGCTTTGAATTCTCTGTTCAAAACTTTATGCAGCTAAATAATGTGGAAATGTGCCTGGATGCTGCCTGATAGAGGAAGCTTTCATTTTTATATGTAAAAATTACCTTTATATGCACAAAATAAATTAGAAGAGCTGTGCCACTTTAATCAATCTGAATTGCTAGAACCAAGCTCTATAGCTATTAAAAAGCTTCTACTTCCCACACTTCCTCATGCCATGCAGCTTAGTCATGCCTACTTGAGCACGTGGAGGCATGAATAAACTTTAAAAGGGAAAGAAGAATACGCCTTTGCTGGCTTTGTAAACACAGCAGCCTATGTGCTTGCCCTATAGGGAGAGATCTGCCACTTTGTAAGTTAAGCCTGAGTGAATTGCAGGGCTTCTAGACAGATCCTCAGGAAACACATTGGCAAAGTTTTTAAATAAACTCATTACCCTCTTTCCAGGGCCCAGGGTACATAGAACAGCTGGTTATCAAGAAGAAAGGCATACAGGTTCAGACAGGACAACAGGACAGTGTGCACTTTTTGTGAGCACCTATGTCTGTGGAAGTAGCACTGTACAAAGTCCCATTTAAAAATGAGGAATCAAACTACAGCAGTCATAGTGCTTGTCCAAGGTCAAACAGTTAAGTGGAAGAGCTTGTATGAAACTCTTCCCTCATGATCACACCGCCAGTGTGTTTTACACATGTCACGAAAGCAAGGACAGCAATCAGCATGTCTCAAGATTTTGTGATTACATACTCTGAAGAAGTCTATCTTTACCGTATTGCACTTCCTTATCCTGGAAAAAAAAATTGTATTCATTACAAAGTCAAACTAAATTTCCTATTAGTGCGTCTCTTTATTCATCATCAAATATTTTTAAGCATTTATGATCTAAGCAATGCATCAAAATCCCCAAAGAGTTCATAATTAGGAAGTACAGGAGGCAAGAAAGATATCAAATACATAATCAGCAAAAAGTATGGAAAATATTTGATTTGTTTTTAAAGAACAAGAGAAGCATTCCTGAAATGGAATGACTAACACATTTGCCCTTTAAATTGCTGAAAATAGACTGTTTAGGATTTTTTTAAGCCCATAGGAAATACCAGGTGCTACACCCTGACATATTCATATTAACTTTCTACATAAATGGAATGAAATATTCTTCAAAACACCTCAGCCAAAATTTAAATTTCTCATAACTGGAGACATTACTAGGCCACACTAGTGGAACACAATTAAAAGGAGTGTATCGCAGTTAAATTACATTAATTTAATAATAGAATTCATTTGACTAAACTGTTGCTAGATAGACCCTTCAGACACTGATGATTAAAAAGGTGACCTCGGTGAGTATTTCAATTGTCAATAGATTCATCTTGAACACCCTTTCCTGGTGTCTTTCAAAGGAACTCTCAAGGTTTGTGTGCAATAGAAGCATGACAAAGAATCTCTGAAATGAATCAGTTTCTAGAAATCACAGGCTCTCAAGAGAGAAGAAAAAATAATACTCTTTTCCCTCAACCACACAAAGACAAATGACCATAAAATAAAACACTTGAATTTAAAAAGTAACTTGCCTCCTAAAATCAGGGGAATCAAATGTCATTTTAGCTTTTACACAAACAACTCATTCTGGCCTGATAACATAAAACCTTGAGGTTATGAATAAGTTATTCCTTTCCTGTGAAAGAGACTATAGAAAAGCACGATCTCAATTTGTATTTAGTACTTTTTCCCCTTACTTTCTCCATTCTAGTGAAGAAAAAAGGAATATTTTATAAGGAAAAACCATGTTTCAGTTCAATGTACCATGCAAAATAATATACTTCAATGGGTGTATTGAGCTAAATTATTTTATAATACTTTTTTTGGAAAATTGTGAGTGTATCTCTTCTGTGCATGTGTGTGTGTGTGTGTGTGTGTGTGTGTGTGTGATGCCCCAAAATTTCTACCAATAGAGCTGAGAAGCCAAAAGGAGACATTTTACACCTCACTTAAGGTGAGCATTTGATCGTTGACACTGAAACTCTTCACTAGTTTTAGAACGAAGCTTGTTTATGTCTTCAGATGGGAGGTCTATAAAAAACAGAAACAGCCCTCGAAGATGGAATGCAGGGGAGTCCACAGAACCAAACACAGATGACTTGGTGTCAAATATAGACCAGTACACAGCAATCAAAGAACATTGTCTGTGATTTAAAGATAGAAAAGAAAACAAGTATGCACCCCTACCTTTCCAGTGTTGACTCTTCTCAGGAGTTCATTTTGATGTTGCACTTCCACAGCACTGGTCACAGAAGTCTTCTCTGATCAACCCATTGTCTTAATTACTGGCCCTCTGCCTTGGCATTGTGCAGGCCTTATTACTGTCAAATTAATTTTGCGTAGCTTAGCCACAAACCACTTGCTTCAGCACTACCTGGGAAGCATGTTAAAAATACACACACTGCATGCCTACTGTCTGCAAAACTGTATGCTAAAGCAGAACCTTGACAACTTTTCACAAGCTAAACCTGAGTAATTATTCATTTTTAAGAGGAGGAATCTTTATTTCAGAATTTAATATCTAGTTTTCAGCCCCCAATTCTGCACCAAAACTTTACTGAACTCTGAGTTCAAGGTTGAGTTTCCAGGTTATTCTTTTTAATATACAGAAATGAGACTCAGCTTTGAAACAGACTCCTAAATTCAACTGTGCCTCCATACCTTCGGTTATAGAATTCTTAAGTCAATACTACCTCATGTGGCTCGGTCATTGTCTGTCTCCTCTACGATATGAAATTCCTCGAAATTAGTGACCTAAGGTGTGTAGCTCACTCTGTATCTTCAGCACCTTGGACAGCTACCAGCATGTGTTAAAGCCCTACAGACATTTATTATGAATTTGCAATAGAAATTAATTTGGAGAAATATGGAAATAAAATTATATGAGCTCCTAAGCCATTATTAACATCACTGTGAGTATGAGAAATTTCAAAAGAAGATAAATTACTCATAACAGGAAGACTGATTTTCTTCCCCTGGATAAAATAGTAAAAAACATCAAATATTATTCAAGAACACTTATTTTAAGTAGAAAATAGAAAGTTTATTCCGACTCAGAGAATAAACTTTCTTGTATAAAAATTTATATAATTAGGGTGCAAGTCTCCACCATTAAACGTGTGTATGAAAGATTAAAATTTTCCCTTTTGTTTTTAGTTTAATTTAGAATTTCTTTAAAACAAAATTTAAAGAACTTTTTTATTCCTGGAATCGAACTCAGGAACACACTCTTGCCAGGAAGGCGCTTGCGCTGCTGAGCCACATTCCTGGCAACAAAATCAAAATTATTCAAACTAGCCATTTGTTAATAGCTTGAAGTATTTCAAAGTAAAAGAAGGGCATTTATATCCTCCCAGATAAGGGAACATGAACTATGTTACCTCCACAGGGCAGGTATTGAGGTGGAGATTCTCAGCAGAGCCTAGTGATATTTCACAAAATCTACCATAAGGCCCAGCTACTGCTGCTGCCTGTTATCAGTGAAGATTAGAGAAGCCACTTCTGGTTCTTTGGATGAAAATAGTAATTCAACCATCATGACTTCTACTGCAACCTTTGTTTATTTGTCTCCATATCATTAATTAGTAATGAACATACTATCCCATTCTATTCATTAATTTTCTGTTTTCTTGTGGAAATAATACATGCAGAAGTCAAGATCAAAGTGCCCTTAACCCATACATAGATTCTTAATCCAAGTTTTATGTATGATTGTAAAGAACACAAAATTTAGAGAAAGAAAGGGTTGGACCCTGAAGAATTGGAATTGATCATTGGCACTGGTGAACCTCCAGATGTTGTTGTTTCCAGCAAGTTGCTGCTTATAGACAGCCACAAGAAAATAACCTGAAAGTCAGATCCTAACCACAACTAAAAAATACATTTTTAACATGCTTTTGAGGAAAATAAAGGGAAGAATGGCAGTTAAGGAAGGAAGATGAAGTTGCATGACTTTTACATTAAATCACAAGGTTTTCTTGAAACCATAAGAAATCTTGGGGAAGGAACTTTCTTTTGGAAAATATCTTTGTTTTCCAACTTACTTCTTCAAATATTATTCATTTCTCTCCACATCACATAACAATAACCAGTTTCAAATAAGTAACTCTCATGAGAATTAAGAATTATATCAGTTATTTATAACAAAATAATAATAGAAAAATAATAATAGAATAACAATAGTTGATAGGTTGTATATCATTATCTTCAAAATAATCTGAATATAAGACATAAACCAAAAAACATTCTTATAAAAATAAACAAGATAATAACACAATAGTAGCAGGGTTAGAAACACCAAGAATGACTTAAATCATTTGCTGATCTCTAATAAAATAAAGTAAAAAATGACCATGAAATAGGAAATAAACAATACATTTCTCTGCTAGTTTCTTAAGCTGGTACCATTGCACACTGCGACCCTAGCCAAAGAAATGTAGGTTTTTAACTAACTTCTAACTTAAAAGATACTTCCTCTTGCTGTATGTGAGGCTTGGATTTGGCTGTGGATCTGTAATACCAAAATATAATACCATATGTGTGACTTATTTTCTTCTCTATGACTTCATTAATATCTATGGCCACAAGGTAGAAAGTGAAACCAAATATACTGTATTAGTCAAGGGAAGTACCTGTCATCTTTTACTTTGCTGGGACAAAATGCACAACACCTACAATTTAAGGAGGGCAAGTTTGATTTGGCTCAGAGGATTCAGCCTTTTCTAGGCTGGCTCAAAGCAGCAACATGAAGGTGTAAAACACAGTGGAGCAAACTTCTCACCTCATGGCAGTGAGGCAAAAGGGAGGGAAGAGAGGAATTGGGAGGCAGATGTAACCTCTGGAAACAAGCTCCCACTACATACCATCTCCCCCAGGCTTCATGTCCTAAGAGCATATGTAGCTTGGATCAATCCATTCCTGCATACAGCAGCCACATGATCCAAAAGACTTTCAAAAGCCCCATCTCTGAACACATGAGAATTTAGGGTACATTCTAGATACAAGCCACTAAACAGGTTTTCAAAGACACAGATCCAGTAGGAATAACAAAGTTGTAGACAGATGAGACCGAGATAAAGAAGAAGCTATAATGCGAATTGATTAACCAGATTATGAAGGCTGAGAGGCTGAGATGTTTCACACTGGTTGAGACTAAGAAGTGTCAGCACGTTGGAAAAGCAAAGAAAGACATCACATGCATGAGTTCAAGTCAGAAAACTTGAAAACTAGTATCTATACATTCAAGGGAAACCAACATATGAGTGCAAGGCTGATCCACTGCTGGAGTTCTGATGGCAAGAAGCAAAAGACAATGGGTATCCCAGAAGCAGATTAGGGAGAAAGTTCCCCTTGCTTCTATCTTTCTGTTAAATCAGAGGCATCCATCTATTGGATGGTGCTCACCCACACTGAGTGAGCAGGTGTCTTCCTTACATAACCCACAGACACAAATACCAACTTCTGGATGCATGCTCACATAGGATGCACGGTCAGAGTAATGTCTTGCCAGCTACATGTGTTTCCTCTACGCTGTCCAGGTGACACTTAGATTTAACCATCGCATATGCAGTGGGGTCCCTGAAATGACTGTATGTATTTAATTGATATTGAAAACAGATTATTTTGATTTACACCCAACATAAAATTGGAGGCAAAAATAGAGAATCAATAGTATTGTTCCAATGAATATCTATTGAAAAGCTGCATTGTGAAATATCAAATTTGTTTACTTCTATAATTTTACAGGGAAAATACAATTACAAAATAACAGCAATGAAGACAAAAACAAAAGAAAATAAAAACCATACAGGATTTCAAAACAAGATGACAGGAATCAACAATGATTGTTATATTACATATTGTTATCTCCAGTGAAGCTGCTCAGATTACCAGATGTAAGAATGCAAAACTGATCAAACAGTTAAAGACAATAACAAGTAATAACACAGAGATTCACTAAACATGATGGTAGGAATTCAACAATGGTTGTTATATTGCATATTATTGCCTTCGAATTAGTTATTCAGATTACCACATATATGCATGCAAAATTGCTCAAGAAAAATAAATTTAAGCTTAACTGTTCCTTTCAATAAATCAATAAACATCAGTAATACAATTATCTCAGCTAGCTATCTATACGTTTTTTAAGAGAAAAGAGCAAAAACGAAATAAGAGAAACCAAGACATAGACAAAACTAGAAAAGAAACAATAAAAATGGTACAGAACTTCAAAACAAGGTGATAGAAAGTTAACAATGGCTGTTATATTACATATTGTTATCTGCAATGTGTAAACATCACATTGCCTCTCTAGTATATGAACCTGAGAGAATAAATAAAATCTGAAAGATATAGCAGACATTGTGAAAGGGAAAGAAGCTGCTCAAAAGGAAAGAACAACCAGGATGAGGGATAAAAGAAAAAAAAGAAGGAAGGGAAAAATGTGTGTGTGTGTGTGTGTGTGTGTGTGTGTGTGTGTGTGTGTGTGTAAACACACACAAAACACCTAAAATAGTTATAGTACTAATGCCTATTGGTTTATTGAGAGGAATATCTAATGTGTAGTTATTTGATCAAAATATCAAATATAAATGAGTTCTTCTTCCCTCTGTCCTGACGCTATGAAGGGAAAAATGTGAACATTCTCCAAGAGACTTGAGTGTGGGCCAGTAAATCTACTGTGTCCCTTCCCAGATCTTTAGCGCCAACTTTGACGGGGCTTTGAAGTCAGCATAGGGAAGGAAATGGCACGGCATTGGAAGCAGCAGCAACACGAGCTCCAGATGTTCTGACAGGTGGTCTCCAGAAAGACTCCACTACCAGGGCAATTAATATGGATGTGACCTTCATCGTGAAACGAGCCAAAGACGCTTTTTGATATTTCCCACATTTCATGGCTGGGGCTAATTCACAGCAGTCAAGATTAAATAGGACAAGCTTATTAAGCCTTCCTCATTTCAAATATAGTGTGCTGGTGGGAGGGAACCTTTTTCATGGATTGTCTAAATGATTTTAGTCTTCTCCTGCCCTAAATGACATGCTATAGTTAGAAAACCCCCTCTGGGGGAGGGGTGTAGAGAAACTCCCCACCCTAGTTCACAACACACACACACACACACACACACACACACACCTCTACAAATCTACAAATACACACATGGGTATTCCCTGTCCCTACTTTGCTAAGATTATAGGTAGTGCATTTGATAGTCCAAAAATACAGAATTCCTCTTGGAGCTACATACCTATATTATTCCTTGCTTGATCACATCATGCTGCTCAGTAACTTGAATTCAAGTTTTAACAAGTTCTGTGTAACCCTCTCAAAAACTTTCTTTAAACTTACCTTTACTTTAACTGCAACTTTCTGTGAGGTTTCATATCATTGTAAAGCCATCTATCTATATCTCTGGGAGCCCTTACTGTATTAGCACTGAAATACCATTAAGTATCTTATGATTTAAGGCATTTCCATAGGGAAAGACCTGGGCTTCTACTTCCAGTGTCTAATGTGTGCTGTGTTTTTTATATTCCTTGTAAAGACCACCCTAAACTGAGCCTGTATACATAAAAAGGAACCTGTTCAGGAAAGACAAATACCTCCTAAGGGAATAACAATTGAAAATACAATGATTAAAATGTACAGCATTAATTACTGCTCTGTCAATATGAAAGACAGTACTGGTAAACTCACACTTGAGTATTATTTTCAAATAAGAGTGGTCATCTAATCAAACAATTCAAAAATAAACTTAAAGGTATGTCATTGTTGTGGGTTGCTGAATCATGATTTTTATGGTATAAAATCCATAATATTTTATTTAAATCTAATGATATAATGTTAATTGCAATTAACTATTCTCTGATCTAACATTAAGTACAACAAGGTAAAAAGAAGAATTTGATTTCTTGCATATTTTCATAGCTTTCAATATAATAGCTCACACAAGTATGCTTACTACGACCGGACAAGTATATTTATAAATAGTTTATATTTGGCTTGCAACTATCTTTCCTAATTATTTATTTCTCTTCCCTCTAAACACCTACACTAGTATTTCAGTTGAAATAAGCCTGCTCAAATAAGGGCACTCTTTGTGAGAAGCAAGATTGCAGGATCATGACAGCTGTCACCAAGATTATGAATTTCTAACACAGTACTTGTATTTTCCATTATCATCACACTTTAAGCACCTATTTTACTCTAGTCCCCAGGAGGACTGATTGAACTGTCACAGGTTAAAAATGTTTAAATACATAGCTGCGACTGTTTTTCTAATTATATACACTGTCTTAGGTTTATCTGAGTAGGAACTGGGAGCCTGGCACCTACTACTCCATCTAGAGTTCTCATTCTGCTATAAAATATTTACTCACAGAAGCAGTGAGTAAATAAAGTATGTCTATCAGAAGCAAACTTTACCAACATGATACCTTCTTCCTCTTGCACATCAGTAACAAATGTAACATAAACCATCTGCATCTCTAATCTCTGGTTTAATAACTTGACGCTTACTCTGTGTTTTGAAACTACTTCAACAATCCTCATACTGCTGTTGACTAAGTGCAAAGAGTCTCCATTTTAAATCTATTGTTCATTACTAGAGATGCCTCATCTGCTTCTCAAGAGGAACAGCTCCCATTGTGCAAAGACTCACACCCTTCCACGATCACAGTGAAAAGCACCATCAACAACTCAGTATTGCACCCCAGGAAAGTAGCTGCACACTTCTATTTTCTTTCTAGGCACCAAGAGAGCTGTTCAAAAAAGCAGTTGACACATGAAAGCAGGAAATTGGCTTTTGGAATCCGTCTTCCCAATTTATTGCTGAAGTGGATAATTCTGTGATAATTATGCTCATTCCTTATTTCCTCAATATGAGATTAGTTTGCATCCTATTGTTATTTGATTTATAACTTTTGCCTTTCCACAAGAGCGAACATTAACTAAATTTTTTGAGGAACCTTTTTTCTCTTTTTGAAAAAAAAAAAACATCATAAAACCAAAGAACACATCCCAACAAGAACACATCGTGCAGTTAGCAGGAATTGCTGTTTTCCCAAAGATGATGTCTATGAAATTAAAAGTAAACCATTGAAAGATTTTAAAATACAAAAGATAAGTCATCTGATTTATTTTTCTTTTGTTTGGCTTTAGAATAGTGACTCAAAAATAAGATTAAATGTTAAACAAAATATAAAAAATAAAATATAAACTCAAGAGCCCTAAGTTTCAAATTTTTGCTCTCATTGGCTACATGACATTTGGAAGCCTCAAATCACCCTTGAATATTTTTTTCCTCATATACACTGTAAGTGGATGAACTTTATTTTAACTTTTTTTATGCTTGAAATTTACTTCAATTGTCCTTTGCCCTGCAGTTAAATAAGCACAAACAGGCTAATTTTAAGTCCATTGTTTTTATAAGACTCAAATAACTTAAGAAATTTCATAAGAGGGAGAGCACAAAATGATGCAGTCCTGTCACATTTTTCAGAAAATGAAAAATGCAGGAGAAATTTGAAAATGGGGGCAGTATTTTGATTTTTTAAAATTGATGTGTGTGAGCACAATGTATTTCTTTTTCCTGAATGTTAAAAGATAATAATACAAATCAAGCCTGGTGTATTTATGTTGAAGTATTACTTAATAGGCTGTGAGTACAGCAGAATTGTGCTTCCCTTTAATGAAAACGATCATCAAGTAATTTTCCCACAAAATAGAATCAAATGATTCTAAGAATGTGCAGTGACACAGTACATGGCTTAATGAAGTCCAGAGATAAAATAGAAGCTTTGGAATTACCGTCTCTTTATCTCTTTGGCTTCAAAGCAGAGAAAGAGATCACTCATTCACAATTCATACTAATAAATTTGGCTTAAAGACAAACAGTCTGTCACCTTGACTGGGAGATTGAGTGAACTGAGAGATACTGTAATCTGGCAACTGTCAAAAAGAAGGCCTTATATAATCGAGAAGGGATGAGAATCAGGTCCTGGAGATAATTCTATGACCAACTGTCCCCTTTCATTACTTTCATTTATTTTGCTAAAATATGAGGAGTAAAGTAACTGCTGGCTTGATAAATCATTCCCAGTAAGCTAATCCTATGACTTTAGGTAGAGTTATGCAGTGGGATCTTGCACTTCCTCTGGAGAATGGTGTTATGGTATACATAGCTGCTACCCAAGAGCCTCATATGCCCATGCCTGGCTTTGGAAAGGTGATTGGATTTTGCTGCCTAACCTGACTTGCTATTCAGCCGTAGGGCCTGAGCAGAAGGGACAGAGTACTGGTGCCTGTCCTGGAAGGGTTTATGTCCTTCACATGCTCCTCCCTTGACTCTCTCTGCTTCCCTCCACCATGTGCAGAGAATCTCTCCTCCGCCCTGGCTTTGTCACCATGGAGTCCTGCCTTGGAGCCGGCATCCTACCTTGGAGCTGCACAACTATGGCCTAAACATGTGAGTCCACATAAATGTCTCCTCTTCGCTGAGAGTGTCCAGTATTGTGTCTGATGATGAGGAGGTGACTAAGACAAATGGGAACCTCAGGGTCCTCCAATTGTAATTATATTTTGGGACAGTCCTGCTTTTGTGCAGCGTTCTTTGTGTATGCCCCGAAACTAATTGCAACTCCCGTTCTGGATTTCGGTGTAGGATCTGAATGAACACTTTCAAGTCTCTACCAAAGTCTTCTCCTGCTATGTTTTTCTCTGTCCTTCTGCACATCTCTGCATTGCCACTTCTTTCTTGGGAATTTTAGCATTCATTTATGTATTATTTAAGCTCCTTTGATGTTCTCAACTAAGGTTTTCAAAGATTTGCTAGTGTAAAAACCTTTGTACAGAGAAGTGACTTAAGATTTTGGAAAAATTAATATAGCTCTGTCTCATATTAACTTCCAGGAAAACACGGCCATGCATTGTTTTTCACTGGGAGCACAAGTAACTGGGAACAGGGGATAGATGCACTGTCATCTTCCAAGGTCTCTACACTCCTCTACCTGGCAGTTCTGAAATTCTTGTTTTAAAATGAAAATACAGCAGACATTATTTTTCTAGGGAGAAGAACCCTACCATGACCCTAATAGTACATCTAGATTTAAGATAAGCTGCACTAGGTATAGGAAAAGTTTTCTCAAAATCCATTGACTTATACATCTTATTAATTAAGCAGGTAAATCTATGAGAGTATATTTCCCCCTCAGCATATTCTAGGATTTGCAGCATATTCAAGCAAATAATCTACACAATTCACATAGAAATTTTTGTATTAATGTTAATATGCAACATAGTCTGACACTGTGGTGTGTTCTTGACTTTTTACTACTTTTGCACTTTTTGGGGGGAGGGCAGTGGTCATAATTCCAGGCACTCAGTCCTGTGATACAGAATTCTTCACTTGACCTCCCCATTTCATTTCAAGATCAACACTCATGGAAAAGAAGGAAAAAAAATGGTAAAACAAGACTTGAAGAAGGAAGGAACCCAGCATTCAAAAAGTACAGAAGCTTGAATGATAAATTTGCTATACCTCTAACACAAGGGTCGTCATTGTGATGTACAGTTGAGATGCTTTCCTGAGGTTATCTCATCCCAAGAAGACAGGGAAGAGAAACCAAAAAAAGAAAAAAAGCATAAAACAGCCAAGACAAAAAGTAGAAAAGATTCAGGCACTCAATGGTAGCTGGGCCCTTCCTAAAATATTACAGAATTTGCCCTTCAATCACACTGGGAGGAGATGAGAAACTTCCAGTCATGCATCTAGTCATCAGTAAATTCAAAGATTTAAAGTCAGCTTTACCTAAGCAGCAGCATCATTTAAAGATTATTTCAGGTGCTATAAATGATAAATGAACTAGTGATGGTTAACAGGTTTAAATACTTAATACCTGTCAAAGACTTGTCTAAATATTTGCTTATATTAGTTACTTAGGCTTTTACATAAAATGTTTTTCAGATAGATTATTATAATCTGATTATTAGATGAAGAAATAAAGGCATACAAAGGTTTTGTTAACTTTTCCTTTAGTAAATAGCAAAATCCTGGGGGTGATGATTGTCATTTTGACCTTAAAACCCAAATTTTAATCACCCTCTTCTTAATATGCACCACTTGCACCCTAAAAGGTTATAGTATAGTTAGGAACCAGAATCCATACTTGACACATTCAATTTATTCATTTGATAAACAACAGTTGTCAGGTGCCACTATATATGAGAATCTCTATTAGCAAATGAGAAGGCACAGATTAATGAACTAATATCCCTGCTTTTCAAACCCTATAGCAGGCACAGCATCAATAACCCAAACGCACTCATCGAAGCTCCTACACTTCGAAGAAACCATATTTTATTTTAAAAAGTTACAAATCCAAATCTGGTGAGAAAGGAGAAACAATTATAATACTAACTAGAAGAAGCAAACAAAACTGGTATTTATATCTGACACATGTAGAAACATGTTACATACTATAACGTATTAGCTAACTTCGAGAGAGGCGTCCTGTACCGGGCCTTTTCTAGCTACCAAGATAAACATTAGTAAATGAGAATTAGAGAAAAATAATATTTCTCTCTCCTAATGGAGTTGATAAAGCCTCATTTGTCTTTAATGTATTCCCCTCATCAGTGAAACTCTATCAGTCTAATAGACATATGAGTGCATTAGATATTGGACACCAATTTTTTATACTTTAAAATATTCAAAGTGTAGTTTTGTAATTTTTATTCACTCTTCATTTTTATTGATTTATACAAATTTCAACACTAGATATTGGTGTTCTTTCCTCAGTTCACGTTCTCAGACCACAGTGTTTACATTCCAGGTGCACAGTTAATACACGTGTGTAACGAGTCCGTGTCTCTTCTATCCATCCACTTTCGCCTCCCTCCAGTCCCCATTCTCTGTCTCCTGGTTCCGTCCCCATTGGAGATAGATCTGGCTCCTCACTTCTTATCAGCCTTTATTTTGCTATTTATACTTTGGATTTCTCATATAAGGGAAACCAAGTGATATTTGTTCTTTTGTGTTTTTCCACCAAACATGATGGTCTTGAGGTTCAACCATTTCTTAACAAATAACTCAAGTGTCCCTTTATGGCAAAGCAGTGCTCCACTGAGTGTAAATACAATTTCTTTATCCATTTATTTGTTGATGCACATGTAGGCTGTTTCCAAGTTTTAGCTGCTATGGATTGTGCTGGTCTTGTTCCTTATCTTTTGAATGTTATCATTTTCCTCTGGCAGAGAGTAAAATAATACCTATTTCTGGTTTCAAATCTCTGTTGAGTTGTTGGTTTTAATCCGAGCAGAGTATGTGCACCTGCGACTGCGTGCCAATCTCTCCCTTACGCCTGGCACAGACATTCTCCTTCCTCTAGCCCTCTTAGTTAGTTAGTTTCTACTGTAAAAGGAGATGCTCTATGTCTACCCTAAATTTACACATTCTATGGCACTTAAAATATCTCCTTTCGCCTAGCATTTTTAATTTTTTTTTCCAAGTATGTTATGCTTTTGACCTTATGGAATATGGGCAAATTGAATGTGAGGAAACAAAGGCACTGCCCAATCTGACTTAAGAACAGAAGTTCATTTAATTCCACTCTCCTTCCAAGCAGTTCCCAGGGTCTACACTAAATGAATATAATTTTACAGCTACTAATTTTCTGAGGGATTCAAAAGAAGTCATGGAAAAAAATGTATGTGGCCAAGGAAAGAGGTTTTTAATGCATTTTGCAATTTATGCAAATCTATACCTACTATAGCTTGCCATTTGGGAAATTACCTTAAACCGCTTCCACTTACCCACCATGCACCTAGCTTGATGAATGTCTACTAACTTCCCTACAGTTAAAGCACTACCAAATCCCCATTTATCCCACCTGCTGGGTTTTCTTTTTCTCAAAAGACTTTTGCCTCTCCAATGGTCATCAGCTACCATGCAGAGGTTCCCACTTTTGTTTTAGTGCAAACCTTTAAAACAAGTACTCAGAAGCAAGTGTCTTAGCAGCCCTCTTCTCTGCCGTCTTACATATGTCACTGAAAGCAAAGCTCAAAGATATTTTCCTTTTGTGTTTTTTTATGCAATTGTAGATAAAGGGCTGTAGGGTTTGGGACTGATATGAATCATTTCTGATGTGTAAGCATCTTGAGTGATGCATATTCTGTTACCTGTTGGCATCTTTTTCTCCCAAGTTGAGTTTACCTGTCAAGTTTGAAAAAGGCAATAGCTGATTTCCCAGCCAAACTCATCTTCAAGCAAAGATTCAGAAAGAAACTCTGAGACAGAGGGAGGACTTGTCTGAGGGTGTACTTTCGACATGATGCCTTGTTCCCGCGGAAACCATGTTTACCTCGCTTGTGCACGAGCAGACCTGTTTCTGTCATATGAAAGTGTGTGCATTCTTTTCACTTTTTGTTCTTTTTTATCTTTACACAGTGATTTTTAAACTCTGATTCAGTCATATTGAAATGATATTGTTTTTTGTATTTTCTCTTTGTTTCTGTAGGAGAGGATGTGAATTTGAACTGAAGCAACTGGAGAGAACATTGGGCATTATATGAATTTCAAATGTTTATTTTGTCATGGAATTTCCTGAGAAGGTAAATGTGATTACATCCCAGTGTAATGGGCTATCTCGTTAACAACAAAGAGGGGGTGCTTTAGGCTTAGGAGAAAGAAGGAAGATGTTCTTTATAAAACTGTGTAAATTTGTCTGTATGTTCAGAAAAAGATGTTGACATTTCCACTTAAAGTGCATTTAGTCTCAATTAATTATTTGCCTCCCATATATCTTACAGTGCATAACTGTTTGTTGCATCTATGCCTATGTACCTTGAAATGTGATGAATGAAATCTATAATTTCTTTGTTTCAGAGAGTATTCAAAGAATTCAGAGGCTGTTTCTGCAACAGCCCCGGATCTATTTTTCTCAAGTGATTACAAAGTCAATGGAATTAGATATCAGAAAGCCATAAAGTAATTGTGCAGGATACTGATGAGTCTCCTCGCTTCCTGTCCTGCTGCCTATCAATATGCAAGAAATAATTACCGCATTGTTTTTCTTATAAATAATACCTAACACCTGGGGAAACACAGTCCATCCTATTCATCTTCTAGACTTTGACTCCCATAGTCGATGCTGGAGAACATGATCAAAGGGAAGTTTGTTCACTATTTGTTTTCTTTTGCAGTCTCTCTAGTATGGCTATCATTCAACAAAAGCAGCTGATAATTAAAGCCCTCTGTTCTTGGAGCTGACGGGCCCGCACAACAGCAGTCAAGTTCCTATTATAGATGGGGCTTTGCCATGTCTGTGCTGCCTCTGTTGTTGCTTTTTAATCATCACTCTCACCGGGCATTGTCTGCCTGTTGAGACAGTAGCTAAATGAGCTGAGAATCCTATCAGGTTTGCATCAGCAGTGAGCACTGCAGACATTACCAACTCATTAGAAGAAGAAATTCAAAAGAAACAAAGAAGAACTTATTTCTCTCACTCCGAAATGATTTCACATGCAACTGTCTAACAGTGACTGTTCATGGTTCCAGAGGTAGAGTTGCTAGACACACTTATTTTCTTTACCTAATATTCCTAAGTGCTCAAAAGATGTTCTGCTATTTTACTTTTCATTACAGACTTCACTCATGTGTCGTATGCCTGATGAAAATGTTAAATTATCTCAGTTTTTCTGAAGTATGCAGTACTCAGAAAAATATTTTAAAAAGTCAAATCACCATAACCTGCAATATACTTTTCTATATGCTCAGCTCCAGTTAAAAGAAGGATGGAAAATCCAGATAATCACACACTGCAAAAAGCTGAGTCCAACAGGAAGTTACGTTCTCTGAGGTTAAAACTACCATTTGACTCTTGCAGAGAGATTTTCATTGATCCCTTATTCTTCTATTCAAATTTTACCTCTGCCAACAAAATAAAAAATGTGTCATTCCATTGTCATCTATTTTTTTCCATTGTCATCTAATAGCTCCATTTTTACATAGAAATCCACTATACTTAGGGACTTTTTGAATAAAAATAATTATTCAAATCTTGTGCTTAAAATTATCACAAAGATGGATTTTTTAAAAGGATTGTGTTTGGTATAGAACTCTCCAAGCAGACAAGAACTTCAGTGGAGTATTTTAGTCTATATTTTTAAATTATACCTAGCTTTGTTATGTTAATTCAAAATAAGTAAACATATGACCACTAGCAGCATTTGCCAAGACCTATTCAATATAATAACACTGACTCAATTTTAATGTTTTCATTGACCTTAATGATTATAGAAATTGTCTGTAATAAAATACTCTTATGTAGTACCAGAATACAGCTTTTCTTTACTTTTACCTTCAAAATAAACCTTACCAACTAATCTATTTGAAAATACAAACATTTTAAAAATAATTGCTATGGTTTCAATTTCTTTTTTTACAAACCCTAGCTCTCCTTTCTGGAAAATTTTATAATTTATCTTTTTACCTAGATTAATCCTGGAATGGTGCCAATCATTTCTTTTAAAATTCTTTTCTACCATACTACAGTTATAAAACTTGCAATAATAACCCAATTAACAAGAGGAGAAACTCATCACAGTCATGTAAAGCCACTAGATCTAACTCATCTCCTCTTGATTTATAAATTTTGAGATCAAACTGCCCTGGAGCCTTTAAGGATTAAAAGAAAAAATCAATATATTTTTTAAAGAACCAAGGTCAACTTTTTAACAATACTACCAAAATATTTTTCACATTCCCTGTAGTAGTACTTTCAAACCCTGCACTTACAAAGTTATCACTCCCTCAAAATATTTTGGGACTCCTTTTGCAGACTTTCTTTCTGAGACGTAGCCCACAGAGTAGACCAACTTCATGCTTCTTGGTTCCACAGGCCTGAGACTCTGATCTAGTTCTGCCTTATCACTACTTCGTGAAAAAAAAATCTCTCAATATCTCAGTTGTTTATTTGTAATATTAAACCCACAATAATAACATTTAACTCTACATTGTGATGAGGGTTATGAGAACTTAAAGAAAGCCAAAGGTTGGGCCAATTGTCTAGCACACAGTGAAAGCCCCGTGATTATGAGGTATTTTATATCAAAATTATAACCCTTTCAAAACTAAATCCCACCTGAAAAGATAATGTGTATATGTTGCCTTTGAGGAAGTTTAAAAATATATGGGGAAGTATAGAAGAAAATTTCAAAGAAGGGGATTCATTTATTAATTGACTAATCTAAAATAACCCAGTGCAGATAGCTGACATGTAGTGAAATCATACTTTGAAAGAACAGCAGAGTGATGGACTGCAGGATATGACACCTCTCCAGAACCTGAAATCCAGACACCTGGACAGCAACAACTTACCAAAGAGAAACGGAAGACCTCTGTGAATCTAGAAAGAGATAAAAAGAGAAAAGCTATAAATCACTATTTAACTGCAGATGGTGCCCGGAAAAGAATGAAATGGTCTGGAATGCTTTCCACAGTCCCTGGGAGGACACCTGTCTCTGCAAACACAATGTAAGCCTGGAAAGACTCAGCAGACCTCCAGCTCCAGACCCCAAAAGAGTGATTCACTGCAAGTAGAATGTGAAGTTTTACTCTGAAAGTGACCCCTTCAGATTGCCAAGCTAGAAGTAGAGTAGGAAATCATCACAGCACCCACCACATTTGGGGATGATGAATCACAAGCCACCTAAGAAGGGGTCCACTGTTTAAAACTGAGCTATTCCAGGAATCAGAAGCCACAGAACAACCACATGTGAAGGTTTCGGGGTCATCTAGCACAGTGACTGGGTGGGAGATGGTAAGGGGAGATGTCTCCAAGAGGTGGCAGGCTAATCACAGACCCCCTGAGAAGTTTAAGCAGCAGCATGCTCAGGGAAGGAAGGACACAGTGATCATACACATTGTAGTCAGAAGCCAGGGTTATTGTGTGTGTGTTTCTGGGGGTAGCCCAATCTGAAAATACTGGCCTTAAGTCCGTGGGCGTCCTGGGCATCCCGCACCCTGACAGGCTCCCTGAATACATCGAGCATAGAGGTCATCGGTCTGTTTGCTTTCCCCATCTGCAGATGTGACTGGGGACCCATACTGGTTCAGAAAGTAACACTGCCTAGGGGGTCTCAACACATAAACTTCAGCAGCAAAGGGGCCCCCGCACAGATCCACAGGCAATGGAGCTAGGCAGAGACAGCAGTGATTTGGGGTGCACAGAGGAGCTGCTGGAGGAAATACGGTGCGGGGCAAACAACACATCCTTGCTTGTCCCAGTACTGTAGGGAAGCCAGAACTCAGCATTCACACACACACACACACACACACACACACACACACACACACCTGGGTGGAGAAGCAAAATAGCTCATGGTCAACACTTGCTCTCTTCCACCTGTGCCCGGGAGATTCCAAAACTACAAGGAATTGAAAGAAACCACTCACCTGAGACACAGAAACTGTTTTGGGTTCATTTTTCTTCTACATTGTTTGACTTGGTGGCTTTTCTTTCTTTTTCTCTTTTTTGCTCTCTTCTCTCCTTTGCTCATTGTTTTATTCTTTTCTTCTCTCTTTCATATTTGATTTTTTCTGTTACCTTAACTCAATTCTGTTAACTGTCTTTTAGTCTTTGTTTAGATCCTTTATATCAATTTTCTTTCCTACCCTCATCTTTTTTTACATTTTTCAAATTGCAGTTTTTATTCTTCCTTTTCCCCATCATCACCATTATTACTATTATTATTGCAAATAGCTTTATTAATTTTAAGTAGTTACTTGAGTAAATGCTAGAATTGCTGAAATCTCCTATTGTTAGTAGTAGAGTTGTTGCATTTGGTAAATATTCATTTGTTAATATTTGGCTGGTTTTGTGTCTATATTATTATTGTAGCTCCTTTTTTATTGACATCAGTGGGATAGCTGTACCTTTTACTGGCTAGTTCAATGTCATGTTTCTCTGTGACATTATTATTGCTGATTTCTTAGCAGTGGTGTTATAATGACTGCCCCTCTCTGTGTGATGTTGGAGACTGTGCTCCCAGAAGAAGCCAGAACACTCAGAAGATCCTCAGATTTTACACGGGGAAGGTGGAGGAAGGGTACAAACACCAAAACACAGCCAAACCGGAGGACACATCACAGGGACACAGCCCCTAACTAAACAGGTCTGCACAGTAGGAACAGTTTCTTACCTTAAGCAATCTCCCACCTGCAGTACAAAAATAGCAGACACATAAGAAAGAAAGACAGCACAGCCGTTAGTCCCTCAAAACTGATCTGCACTGAAGTGCAAGATTTATAGGCAAAGAAATCAAAAACAAAATTGTCAAAATATTTGATGAGTTCAAAGAAGAAACATGCATGATATTGGGTGAGCTTAAAGAGGATTTTATTAAATAGGTAAAGAATTTAACTAATGAAATATTGGGCAATCTTAAAGAAACAGTAATTTAACTGAGTTAGACAAGCCAATACAAGGTATAAGTAACCAACGTGGTATGGAAATAGGAATTGTGAAAGGAAAAAAAAGCAGAAATACAAGGCATAAGAAATTCAACAGAAAGCCTGGAGAGCAAAGTCAGTGACTATGAGGACAGAGGGTCAGAAACTGAAGACTAGCTGTGAAGTCAAAAATTCAGTGATATGATACAGGGTTTCACTGGGCAAGATGCTGATCAATCTTGCATTCTTACATCTGGTAATCTGAGCAACTTTGTTGAAGATAACAATATGTAATACAACAACCATGGTTAATTCCTACCATTTTGTTCTGAAGCTCTGTATCATTTGTACTGTTTTTTCTTTGTTTTGCTTTGTTCTACATTTTTGGTACTTTGCTAATGTTCTTCTTTCATTATTCTCTGCAAAATAAAAAATTCAGTGATATCCTGCCAGCAATACACCACACAAGCTGCAGGAAACAACTGCTAGATGACCACCCTCCAATAAAACATTATCAAAATTGCATGAATAGAAGAAAAATTAGAAGAAAACTCAAAGGTCTAAATAATTTTTTTTAATCGTACAGTTTACTCTCTCTTCCAATTTCTCTTACATAAATTGAAATCATTATCTTCCCAACCAATCCTCATTCCCATGTCTGCATCTAGTGTAAGGAATATTGCCTGAAGAGTGAGGAGAAGACACTTTCATAGATTGAGATAGCTACAGGGTTCTAGCGTCTTACTTCAGCTGGAATTTTGGTGGTGGTCATCAGTCCTGCTAAATGTCCATGTTGTGTTTACCTTTTCATTTCTAGCTGTACATATTCCAAACCTACTTTAGTTGCCTTAAAAGAGACCCTTTTCCCTCTAGTAGATGCCTTTCCATTTTGCTTCAGAACAAAGTGACTTTATTGTCAGGTTGGATGGCAAGAACACCATCAATCATTTTTGTCCTGGAACTTACTAATATACATCTGCATAAAAATTCATCTTCTTTAATTTTCCTAATTATTTCAGTGAAAGAACTTTCTACCATTGCTGTATTCTTGGCGCACGCCCCACAAACACATCACTCCCTGTTTTGATAAATCTTCCTCTTTAATGGTGACAGAGACAAGGAATCCCCTTAAGTATTTTCAATGTTAAAATTAGCAACAACCTGATACTGGGTGATAGCTGAGGAAAGATTGCCTGCCCCAGATAGGCAAGGCTCTGCTTTGATCCCTAGAACTGGAAAAGAAAAGTAAATTAGCAATAACAGAAAGGATACAATAACCACTACTTAACTAACATAGATATGCAATGAGAAGCGAGTCTACGGTTTTTCCTCGCCTTCTTTAACCACCCGTGTACTCCTCACTGCACTGTACCTGGACACTTTGCCACATATCACAGAGACAGCTCTGGCTGGAGTTACAGATACCTGACAACAATAGGAACAAGCCTAGTCCAAACCTGGGAGGCTCTGAGTGCTTGAATGACACCACAATTAAGAAATCTCACGCAGACCTCACATGACCAGGCACAGTCAAAATGGAAATGAGCTAAAAATACAAAAAAATTATCTGCAGGCTACGTGTGTACAAAGTGTATATAAGACCTAAGGGATTTTGATGTTGAAGTTTCAATCCTATCCCCAAGATATCTCACTGGGTATTCCAAAATATGAAAAATACCTGAAACACTTCTGCTTCCAGATATTTTGGATAAAAAACTTGAAACTTGAAGTTGCCAATTAAAATGGACACTTAAGTTATTACCCTGTTTGGCTCCTGTGGGGAAGCGACAATGTTATCCATTTGCTTTTTCGTAAAACTTTTGTGTCTTGTTTTTAGCTTGCTCTGTGCCTCCAAGTAATGTAAATTTCCCCAGTCTAAATTTTGTTTTTCAGTATTGAATAGGCTAGAAATCATTTTATTACTGCAACATAGAAGATATCACAGTATGTTTACTACTCCTGTTCATGAGCCCTGAGGAAAGTTCCAGTATTTAGCAGTACCAAATCCTTCCTTCTTCCTACTGAATATGTCTTTTATTAGTATCATTTTTGGTTATACAGACAGATGGGTTCATTTTGGCACATTCTATAATGGATATGACACGCTTTGCCCATTCCGTCTTCCCATGGCCACATTTGCCTGTCTTTACTTTCTCTTATTTCCTTTTCATTTTATTGCAGTTTCATGTCTCTTATTTACTTCTATTTCAATGTCATTTCTCCTTTTTTCAGATTACACATGAGATAAAACCCAATACAGTATTTTTATAAGATTAACTCATTTTGCTTTAACATCATAATCTCCACTTCTATCTACTTTTCAAGAACTGTCATTTCTTATTCTTCTTTATGGCTGGATAATACCCTGCTGTGTATAAATATCACATTTTCTTTATCCATTCACGAGTGTACCTGTATCAATAGCTTAGTTGTTGTGAATTGTGTCACAACAAACAGAGGTATGAAGAAATCTCAAGGTACATGAATTTTCCTACAAATGTCTCAAATGTATCATTCTTTATGGCAGAACAGGAGTCCACATTTTTCTTTTCTACTCATCTCTCTTTTGATTCTGTGTGTGCAGGAGCTTTTTAATTTGGTACAGTGCAGTTGTGAATTCTTGGTCTTGTCTCTTATACAGTTGAGTTTCTGTGTGGAAAGTCCTTGCTATGCCTATATTTTCAATGGTTTTACCTACTTTATTTTCCCACAGGTGCAGTATTTCTGCTTTAGTGTTTAGGTCTTTGATGTAATATGATTGTATTTTAGTGTAGGGTGGGAGATGGTGAGTAGATTCAGTATTCTGTACATCGATACACAGTTTCCCCAGCAACATTTGCTAAGGACACTTTTCTCCAGCCTGTGTTTTCGCCCTCTTTGTCAAAGGTCAAATATCTGAGCATTGCTATGGTTCCTCAGCTCCCTCTCCTCCATTCCACTGGCCTACATTTCTTTTTTATGCCAGTACTAAGAAAGAATCTGTCTCAACCTGACAAAAACCATTTGGGATAAACCTATTGCCCTCATCATATTAAATGTAGAAAATCTGAAAGTTTTCCCTCTAAAATCAGGAGCAATACAACAATGACCACCATAATCGCTTCTATTTAATACAGTGCTCAAAACGTTACCCATAGCGATCATGCAAGATAATGATATGAAGGGGATACCTATAGGAAAGGTAAAAATCAAAATATCAATATTTTTAGGTGATATGATCCTCCATATAGAGGACACAGAAAATTCAACCATATACCTGTAGAATCCATTACTTAATTCAGCAAGGTAGACCCCCAAATGTACATCAAAAGGCTCATGGAACTAATAACAAAAAGTTCACAAATGCGATAGGATATAAAATCAACACAAGGGCTGGGGATATAGCTCAGTTGAATAAGCGCTTGCCTGGCAAGTGTAAGGTCCTGAGTTCGATCCCCGGTACCACAAAAATAAATAAATAAATAAATAAATAAACAAATAAATAAATAAAATCAACACAAAAAAATCAATAGTATTCCTGTAACCTGTAATGAACTCACAGACAAAGAAATCAGAAGATAATACCACTCATAATGGCATCAAGAAAACTTCAATACCTGGGAATTATGCAAACAATGAAAACTACAGTGCTCTGAAAGAGGATATTGAAGAGGATATCAGGAAATAGCAAGATATCACTTGTTTTGGACAGGCGGAGCGAATAGTGTCAAAATGGACATACTCCCAGAACTGACATACAGATATGGCACAATTGCCATGCAAACACCAATAGCATTGCTCACAGAACTATAGAAAACAAATCTAAAATTTATGTGGAACCACAAAAAGCCCCAAAGCAAACTTCAGCAGCAGGAGGATTATCTGGAGGCATCACAATCCTGAAATCGAGTTATACTACAAAGCCATTTGTTGATTCTTGGTGTTACTCCTTGCAATTGAACTCATATGTTATTGTTTCTTCATCCTATATTCTCTTGAAGTGAGGTGCATGTCTGTTTTTAGGCTGATACCAGGCTGTTTTTATCACTATAGCTTTGTAATATAAATGGAAATCTCTAATTGTGATTCTTCTTGCTTTCCTTTTGTTGCTAGGATTATTTTTGGTATTCTGTATCTTTTCTGTTTACTTATAAATTTAATGATTACAGAATAATTTCTAAGTATGGGAAAAGATTTTGTATATAGGTAATCCAAGAATATGGAATCCTAAATAGTCTCAATCAGAAGATCAATTTTGCACATCACATCATAGTCAAAATCTTAGAGGTCCAACAAAGGACAGAATCATATCAGCTGTTAGAGGAAAGCCAGAACACACTTATAAAGGTAAATCCATTAGAGTAATTGCATACTTATCAACACAATACTTAAACATCAGAAGAGCTTGGAGTGAACTATCTTTAAGACTTGAAAGAAAACAATTCCCTGCTTAGACTATTATACCCTGAAAAACTAGCTTTCCAACCTGAGGAAGAAGAAGATCTCTTTTTCTGACAAAGATCATTTTAAGAAATTCATGATAACAAACTAGCACTCCAAGAAATTCCTCAGGATTATTCTTTACAGAGATAATGAAGGTAATGATGCTAAAAAGATGAGTGGAACGAATATATCAAGTAATATGAACAATGAAGCAAGAGGGGAAAAAAGGAATCTGCAAAAGGAAAATAGTGCAATGACAGGAAGAAGTTATACCCTTCAGTAATAACCCCCCAGTGAAAAGACACAGGCTGGTAGACTAGATCAAAAAAACAAAACCTAAGAGTGTTCAGCATACAAGAGACACATTAATCTATAAATAAATTTATAGATCAAAATGAAAGCGTGGAAAACAATATTACACATAAGAGGACACTGAAAACAGGCAGTAGTTCTCTTATATTCAGACAAAGTGTACTTTAAACCAAAACTGGTTAGAAGAGGCAAGGAAAGTTACAGAATATTGTTTAAGACAATAATTAAATAGGAAGAGATAAGAATTGTAAATGCATATACATCAAGTATCAGTGTAAAAAACTTCATTAAAGAAACATTACTGGACCTAAAGATCATAAAAAGTTCTTGTAGGGCAGGATTTCAATAACCCACTAACATAAATAAGCATATAGACTATGTGAAAAGCCAACAAAGAGATATCAATGGTGAACCCTATTTTCAAAAAATTGGAACTTAATAGGCATGTACAGAATGTTCCATCCAACAACAGAATACTTAAACTTTTCAGCAACACAAGAAACTTTCTCAAACATAGACAATATGCTAATCCATAAAGCAATATTAAGGAAATGCAAAAGGATCTAAATTATCCCATGAATGATATCATATCATAGACTTATGGAACTAGAAATCAATGGCAAAAGGAATCACAGAAATTATGCAAACATATGGAGATTAAAAATACACTCTAGAATAATCATTCAGTCATAGAAGCAACTGAGGAAAAATCTAAACAGTTCTAAGGATCAAATGACTAAATATCAGTACTATACACCATAACCTATGACACATAAGGAAACCATCCTAAGAGTGAGGTTTATAAGATGTTGACCTTTATTCCTTTGGACATGCATAAATAAGTAGTATAGATCCAGCAAGTGTATCTCTATTTTTAGCTTTTTAGAAAAACTTCAATACTTACTTCTGTGTTCTCAATTTCACTTAAAAATAAATGTCTTACAGAATTACACTCTTTCCATACTGATGTGAGGAAATGATATTAATATCTTTATTATTGAGCTGAGTCATCTTCTACTATGTGTTTTAATTTTTTTATTTAGTATCCCCCAAATCACTCTAAACTAAAAAAATTCCAATGCAAATAATTAATGCTAAAATTTAATGACTAAACATCCATATTTTTATTTCCACATATTTGCAGTGTTTAATGATTGCATCTATTGTGAGGAATTGGTAATACATAATGCATAATTATAATATGTGAAACCAGTTGTTCAAATTTTATGTAGTGATTTTTACTACCTCACATATTCAATAATTTACTGTCTCTTCAGTGAAGCTTTAGGTTGCTTTTTCTTGTTTGTCTGTCCCTTCCTAGTCTAGCTGTCATCATACTTAGCTGGAATTTCTGAGCCAACTTGGAAATGACTGCACACTTCATTCTGAAGACTATACTATTGCCAAGAGTCAAATTCACCTTCTCGCCTGGTAATCCTCGCAGAATTTGACCATAATCCCAGGACATCAGCAGGGAAGATGAGGTCAGACAAAATGAACATGTTTCACACTATCACTTATGCATCTATCCCGCCAATCCCATAGTCCCATCCCTGGGGCTCCATTTCAGATTCCTTTGGGCAAAGACCACTCCACCGGAAGCCTACTTTTGAAATTAGAATACCATGCCTTGTATAATCCTCACAGAGGGGTAAAAAGTAAAGAGCAGGAAATAAGCACTGTTAGAAGAGGATGAGTGGCTTGGGTTAGTACAATCACGACCAATTACTGCTCAGGTGTTCACATGTGTGGGTCCATTGGCTGGGAACTTTCTTGTCATGTACCAATCCATTCTAGGATACTGTGTTGAAAAGAGTTCAGGTCTTCACCCTCAATGTAGCAAGTCTTAATCCATGTCTCTGAATTTCATCCACAGTACAGATATCTTCAGGTGTATCTCATGCTAGTGTACAGGAAGATGAGTGCCATGGTACTATCAAATTAACCTTCCCAGACCCCTGAGTGCTTCACCCAAGCCCAGTCATTTCTCTAATTAAGACAATAGGTGGGAGAAACATTATGGCGGACACTTTGGTGTGCTAGGGCATAGCCTCCAGGTGATCCTAGAACTTTCCAAGGGTCCTTTCCTTTTCCCATGTAAATATGATCACAACCGTCTTCCCTGTGTCTCTGTTACTTATAGATTATAAGGTATAGTCTGAAAGATATGCAAGTGATTTTCTTCATGACATTTCTTCACTTTTTTAAAAACTCAAATAGAAGCAGAAATTAAACATTCTATTCACACCCATGTCTTTGTCAGCTGAAATATTACTAGGTCATGGTACATGTCAATAAACATTATTGAATTAATTAGTATGTTTTTAAGACTCCTTTGAAGATCTGCATTTTCCTCGTTTCCTTCCAAGAAGTAGAAAACAAAATGATAAAGATGATTAATGTTTTTGGTCATGGTGAATTAACAGGTATCTGATTTGTCTCTACTTATTTAAAAGTATGATAGGATAAAATATAGTAATCTATTGTACTCAGGAAGTGGAAACTATAATGCATGGTTACAACTTCACAAACTTGGGAAAAAGGGCAGCCATGGGTTCAGATCCACCATTACGTTTCTGTCAACCACCAGAAGCTAAGCTGTGCCTGGTGCAGTGGATCTGCATGGCCATGGATCTTGCTGTTTGAGTAAATAAATAAATAAATAAAGGTTAGACCAGTGCTACTGAGCTGGTAAGATTTTAAGGGTGGGATATATAAAGGAGATACACAGAAAAGGCAAACCAGAATACATGTCTTTAACCAAAACATTTAAAGCAGAGTTCTTTTATTTTAAAGTCAAGAGATTAGTGCAAAGATGGCATAGAAGAAAACAAAGGAAAAAAATCAGTAAATTGTCAGACACAATAAAAGAAATGACTTAATTTTAACAGCATAGAAAAGGAGACTGAAAATAAGATCAGCTGGTCACGGTGGCGCACGCCTGTAATCCCAGCACTCGGGAGGCTGAGGCAGGAGGATCGTTGTGAGTTTGAGAACACCCTGCGTTACAAAGTAAACTCAAGGCCAGCCTGAACTGCATAGCAAGACCCTGTCTCAAAAAGACCAAACAAAATTTGTTTACAATAAAAAGTTAAAAAAAATCATAGCCCTAAGAGCTGGGCAGGGTGGTGCATGACTGTAATCCCAGCACTCGGGTGGCTGAGGCAGGAGGATCATTGCAAGTTCAAGACCAGCCTGGGCTATAAAATAAGCTCAAGGCCAGCCTGAACTGCATAGTGAGACCCTGTCTCAAAAAGGCAAAAAAAAAAAAAAAAAAAAAAAAAAAAAAAAAAAAAAAAAAAAAAAAGAGGAAGTAGAAAGTAATTACAGATATTTAGTTTCATTCTTTTTTTTTTTTTTGTACCAGAAATTGAACTCAGGAAGTTGAGCTTACCAGGCAGACACCTGTGCCACTGAGCTATATCCCTGGCCCCTAAGAACAGATCCTTAGGATATCTGAGACTATAACAAAATATAATTCCTTTCCCTGGAATATTGTGAAAAAAAAGAAGAGTGAAACTAAAGAAGGGCTTCAAAGAATAATGACTAAAAGCGCAAAGAACAAATTTGGTGGGAGACATAAATCGATAGATTAAAGCATCTGAGACTCATAAATAATAAGATAGGAGCTGAGATAGAAGCACACAGAACCCCAAAGAACATCTTTCCCCAACCTCTTTCATGCCTAGCAGGCCAGCACGTGCTAAATAAAAATTATGCACAAATTGATGTTGAGAGTGAGGTTAAGAATATGGAAAAGAACTCTGAAGTACAACATAACCTTTGTAAAGGTCTGTTCCCTAAAACCAAGAAACCCCTGCAAAATTTGTATTCTAAGTTCTACTAAGAATATGCATGTTAACAACAAAATTCATACCCAGTTCAAATCCTTATTAGAAATTTTCAAACTCTTAAAATTATAGACACTTAGACAGAGCTGTGGCTATTTTCAAGGACAAATTAATGTGCACCCCACATTGTATTATACAGTGTTAGGTGTGAGAACTGCCTTTAAGCAAAAAATTAAGGGTTGGAAAGATGGGAGGGAGAGGCACAGAGAGAGAGGGAAAAGATGAAAAAATAAGTAAAGAAACAATTTGTGCACTGACCACAGAGAAAACACTACAAAGAATATGCGTGTTAGCATCTAGTACTATAATAGCTACAGTTTGGAACTGAAGTGTCATCCAAACGTTCATGTGATAAACACTTGGCTGTTAGCCATACTGTTACTTGGAAGTGGTAGAACTTTTAGTGGAAGGAAGTGAGGTCATTGGGGGTGTAGCCTTCCAGTGGATACAGGAAACTTGGCCACAGTGAGATAAGCAGCTTCTCTTCCACATGCTCCAGCCATGATATTAGCCTCATCACAGGCCAAAAGCAACAGGGCCAAAAAACAATGGACTGAAAGTCTACGAGACAATGAACCAAAATAAACTATCTTTTCTTAAAGATGTTTATCAATTTTTTGTCACAGCAATGGAAAGCTAACAAAGCTCTAGAAGAAAAACACAAATACTCAAATGGTGAATTTCAGCATGGAGACAGAAACTATGCAGGTGGAAATGCTGGAAACAAGGGCATCCACCCTAGCAATTTTCACATATTCTTGTACTGGTAACTGGTACACATTCACGGGTGGCAATCTGGATGCATCTTGAGACCATAATGTGAAAGTAATTAAATCAGACAGAGGTTAAATATTACATGGTTTCTCTATTACGAGAAGCTCAAAATATAAATAAATTAGACAATAAGGTAAAATAAAAATGGTAGGAAACAGGAAAAGCCTTTGGAGATGGGAGAGGACTGCAGGGGAAGAGGTGAAAGAATAAGCTGCGCAAGGTGGATCAAAAATTATTGACTATTCTATGTGATCAAGATGCTAATATATATAAATATATGTATATTTGAATCCCTAAAACAAATATAATTATTATGTGTTAAAAATCTACATGAGTAAAATATGTTTAAATGGGCAGAAAAAAATAGGGTAATACTATTTTACAATTGAGAATACCAGGAATAAAACAGAATACAGAGAAGGCTAAACACAGAGCCCACCGCAGAAAACATCCACACTTCAGCAGTTCGTCGCACTGACCTGTGTCTGGAAGCTCACGGCCACTCCCTTGGGCACCTCTTGCAATTGTACAGGTCAAAAGTCACTTGCGTTAGTCTCATGTTGTCTCAGTAAATTTAGTATTAAAATATTTATACAAGTTTCTTTCGTGATACATACTTTTTTGGCAGACTCTGTATTTGACAGTTTTTTCTTAGGTTTATGAAAAATGAAAATCTTCAGACATTTCTGAGAGTACAAAACTAGTACAAATATAAAACCCACACTTATACTCTTTGATACATTATATTAATATGTTTGAATTGGGGCTGGGGATATAGCTCAGTGGAATAAGCGCTTGCCTAGCAAGCGCAGGGTCCTGAGTTCGATCCCCAGTACCGCAAAAAAAAAAAAAAAATTAATATGTTTGAATTGAAAGATGAAGAAAATTTCTTTAGGGTAGCCAAAGAAGTGAAAGATATTCCTAACGAAAAGAAAGCAAATGTATAAATTATAAATTATCACAATTTTGCAAGCCAGTAGAAAACTGGAATGGTATTTTTAATATTATAAAAGGAAAAAAAGTCAATATAGAAGTATATATTTAAGAATCATTTTTAGTAATTACTGAAAAAGGAGGATTCTATCAGGTATAAAAATTAAGAAAAATTATTATTAGTTATATAAAAAATTGCAATGGAAAAATATGTTAAAATAAGTTCTTCAGAAGAAACATATAAGAAAACAACTTTACAGAATGAGTTTTCTGGAAATGACAAAATTATCCAAATGTATGCTTTTAATTTTAATTGCTTTCAAAATAACCGCCAAAGCAAAATAGAAGCAAAATATGTCATATCTATAGAGTTTTGGGAAGTAGAGGTTTTTATAACTCTAGCACAAAAGATGGCAATTATTGAAGAGTTTTGCTGAAAGGCTCTTGTTTTACCTGTCCAGTGTAATAATAGGATTTCAAACCGGACTGTAATTCATTAAGGCTACATTATGAATTCTAAGATAAATCTTAATAATATTCTAAATAAACATAACAACTACATACTCATAATACATACAGTATTATTAGAAACAATGTTCTAATAGGTATAGTTAAGCAGTTAAAATGCAGAAAATGGATTCAGAGGCAATAACTACACTAATGAAGAACAAAGAACAAAACGAAATTGCAAACTGAGGAAAACGGTAAAAAAGGAAATTGTAGATTTAATCAAAGCACATCAATAATGCACGAAGCACAATTGTTCTATGTGCACTGAAAGACTGACTGAATAAAATGACAAGATGAAATGTGCTCTAGACAAAAACGCCACTTTAAATATAAAAACATACATAGGTTTAAGATTTAAAGCATGGAAACGTGTATGCAATTCAAAAAAGATACAAAGAAAGTTATAAATGCATGAAATGAATAGATGTCTGAATTGGGGATATTACCTGGAATAAACTATGATAAATGTGACCACACAATAAAAAGATACAATAATTTTATATGTTAACACATCTGTGAATACAATTTTAGATACACAACATCTTTGAAAATGGAAAAGAACAAATGTTTATGCATTCTTCCCTATCATTAGCAAATGAAAAACCCCTCCTGAGTATAATCCAGGGAACAGAAAATGTAAAACTAAAGTTAGGGGCAACCTAAAATGTCCTACCTGATAACTTGGCCAAATGACATTCAAGAGATAATCGAGCCAAAAACTGCAGATGACAATGCTTTTTCAAATACATATGGAGTATTCACAAAGAGAGACAGTTGGTGAATCACAAACCAACTGCACCAGATTTTAAAACATATTGTGAATATCTCCTAGTATTTGGGAATTTAGCAAAATATTTCTACAGTTCTCTTTGGAGAAAATGAAACAAAGAGAAAGAAAAGACCATATCACCTTGTCTATAGATTAGTTGTGATTGTACTATTTTCTATGATAATGGGTGTCTGTTTGTCAATATGTTTTTGTACTTTTATGTTTCTAAAATAAAAAAAGAAAGAAGTCAGGAGGGAGCGAGTAAGGGGGAAGTGATGGAGAGGTAGAGAGGAATTTGTAAATATGTTATAAAATAAAATAACTAAGTTTCTGAAATTTGTCATTATGTTGCTACAATTCTTTTCTAAGAAAAATTAGTGTTTAAATAATTGTATTACAAGCGATTAACATAAGAAACTGAAAGAAAAGAACAAATCAAACATAGATTATGTGGATTGGCAGATATTACAAAGATATGAGCACATTTCAGTAAAAAAATCAAATCACATACAGTCAGTGACAAAATTGCTTCTTTGAAAACATTGTCAGAAGAAAACCACATTCTCACTTCAGTTTAGGTGGTTTTTAATCTTTCAAATACTGCATCCACTGAAAGTAACTACTCACATTTATTTTCTGAAACTCTTTATATTGCCATCATCTTATTTGTGTTTTCATTATCTGCAGAAATGGTTTGTCTTTATTTGGGTATAGACATGATACATGTTTTCTTCAGAATTGTTCTTGTTTAATCAGTTCAAAAATATTAAAAAATCATATGATTTTATTGGATGCCAAAAAACATTTTATAAAATCCAACATCTTCTGTGGATGAAAATCCTCAATGAATGCATTAAGGAAAAATGTATTTCAACACATTAAAGACTTTGTGTGAAAAACCCACAGCAACTATGGGAAGCAGGTGAGGGAGAAAAGGGAGGTCCATTCTGAACATTTTTTTCAATGTGCTACTAGAAGTCCTAGACAGAATAGTTTGGTGAGAGAAAGAAATAAAATTATTTGCAGAGTAAAGATAAAACTGAAATTTCCCTGTTTTTTTCATGAGGTTGTACTACATATAAAATGCTTAAAACTCCAACAGAAATCTCTTAGAACTGCTAACCAAAAGTTGCAGGATATACAATTATCATACAAAATCAATAGAGATTCTATATTCTAATAATTAAATCTCTGAATAGAAAATTAAGGAAACAATCCCATTTCTAATGGCAATAACCACTTCAACCATATCCAGGGGTAAATTTAAACAAAGCTATAGGTTTTTAGGAAAGAGTTCTATTAGGCTGATGAAAGAAATAAAAGAAAACATAAATGAATGGAAATATGTCACATTTTCATACTGTTCCAAGAGATTTACAGATTCAAGGTAATGCTTATTGAAAATCTCAATGTTATTACTTCAGGATTGGAAAAATCCATCTTCAAACTATGCATAACCGGAAGATACTGAACAGCCAAAAGAATCTTGAGCAGTAATACCAAGAATGAAATAAAACAAAACAACTGGAAGTATCTGACCCTTAATCTTAAGTGTCTCCTTGATCGGCTGTGGGACACCTGGGAGGTTTGTGACGCACACATTTGCATGTGGCTGAGTGATGGGAACGAACCCTGGGGATGACCTACTGTCTGGCCCCTCCCAGTCTGGTACCCTTCCCTTGTGCTCTGCTGCTCACCTGCCGTTAACTGAGCATCTCTGCTCCACGATCCCTTTCCACCATGATAAACAGCAATGGGAGGACCCAACCACGGACTTAAACCTGCCAACCCATGAACCAGATAAACCACTGCCTCCTTCAGGATGTGGATGACAGTTATTTTGTCCTAGGAGCAAAGAGCTGACCGATATAAATGCCTTGAGCTTTGCCTAGATGATAATTAAAGCACACTTTAGGGAGGGTCTGAGTGGGCATAACAATGTGACTTTAGGGACTATATCTACATGCTAGTCACTTCCTTTCTGATGTTTTCCTCTCTGCTCTGCTTCCTGTCCACCATAAAGTGAACAGCATTACTCTATGCTGTCCTTCTGCCATGATGTCTGTCTCTTCCCGGTGCTCACCAATGGCACCAGCTAATGTGAACAGACACCTCTGAAACCATCAGCCTAATAGAACATTCCCCCCTCTCACTTGTGTTAGACATTTTCCCAGCTGTGGAAAAGCCATCCTGGATAGATGGATGGATGGATGGATGGATGGATGGGTGGATGGACAGACTAACTGAAAGACAGATAAATGAGGATGCTATCAATAATATGAATTACAAATGGAAAAAATTAAACATAAGAGACATTCCTATGTCAAAAATTGGTGTGTATGTAGGAAGTGTTATTTGGAGCAGCCCAAAATAAATGGGGAGATTTACTATTTGCAGGTTAGAAGTTCTGTATTTTTACAACTTCAATTATCCCTAAAGTGGTTTATGGACCTAATACTTGAATTTCAAGATTTTAAGATATAAAACTTGATCCCAGGTAAATAACTAGATCACTTATAGAAAGTGAGGAGTCCAGAAGTAACTCCTACTCTGCAATTGATTTTCAACACAGGTGCTAAAGAAAATCTGCTTTTACCCTGATTTTGAACTTCTGGTGTCTACAGCTGTGAGAAAATAAATTTCTGTAAGTCATCTGGTCTGTGGTACTTAGTTATGAAATCTCTAGTGAACTAACAGAATACAAATGTAAAAGTCCAACAACACTTTAAAAAGTGTGTAATGTCCCTGGCCTTTAAAAAAACATAGGGGGCTGGGGATATAGCTCAGTGGAATAAGCGCTTGCCTAGCAAGCACAGGGTCCTGAGTTCGATCCCCAGTACCGCAAAAAAAAAAAAAAAAAAGTAAAAAACCATAAATTTAAACCACTATAGTACACTGCTTTTCACTCAGTTCTCGGAAAAAAAAAAAATCCTACAATCACCACGTGTTACAGAAGATACAGAAAAACTAAAACACCTAAATTTTCCTAGTGAGACATAAAATAGTAGAGCAACTTTGGAAACCTTATGTTCAACATCATATAAAATCGAGAGTACCCTATGATCCAGAAATTCTGCTCCTAGGTAATTAGCTAGAAGGAATATATATGGGCACAAGAACTCTTACAAAACTAAATATTTAATTCAATTTTATTCAAACAACACCAACTGGTAACAAAACTGTGAATGTGTGGTATATTGCAAGTGTACAGTTACTTAGAAACAAAGTGGAACAACATTTAATACACAAAACAACACAGATGATTCACAAAAAGATATTCAGTGAAAGCAGTAAAAGAATATGGTGGACTTTTCCATTATATGACGTTCAAAACCAGACGAAATGCACTTGCTAGTAATGGGAAGTACAACTGTGATCACCGGAGAAAAGCCTGGGATGGACATAGGAGAGACATCAGGAGAATATGGGAACCATAGAAACATCTCCTATGCCGATGGGGAAATAATTTACATGGGCTTGTGTGCTGGACCAAACTACTGGGATACTAGCCTTAACATCTGTGCAGTTTACTCTGTACATTTGAAATCCTAAGTCACCTAGAAAATGATCTAAAAAGTGTAAGAGAAATTTTCCCTAAGGGGGAATATTGGATACCAGAAGGTAGCTACGTAAGGATTCAAATTTTGCTACTTTGAAATGTGCATCTATTATTTCTTTACAGTTTTTAAAAAATGAGTTTAAAACCTAGTCATAATATGGCATAAATTACATATATTTTTTTTAAGATGAAGCCAGGCCTAATCTCTGTACGTGGCATAGCCTTTCAGTGCAACAGGAGTTGAGTGAGAGTAAAAGGACAGATGCAATCAATATATTCATTTATCATAATATCAACAAATACAAGAGGGTTTCCTGGCTTACCAAAAATACACTGGGTTATATCATAAAAGAAAGCATGGTATTGTGATATATGATGTTATATCCAAATCAAAAGTAGTAAGAAGTATGAAAGCAGACAAATGTGGGAGCACACATGTCTTGGTTACTTTTCTCTCGTTGCTGAGACAAAATACCCAACGCCAAAAAATGAAGGAAGGAAAGATTCATTTAGCTTACAGTTTGTGGAGGTTTCAGTACATACTTGGCTGGTTCTGAGGCAGAGTGGCACATGGCAGAGGGCAAACTGTTCATGGCAGCAGAGCACAGCAAAAACAACCAGAGCAAAAGGGAAGAATGGCTGCAAGCAGCCTCCTTCCTTCCCTTACATTGTAAACAACCTACCCCCACCCAGGGAGTGTGTAGCTCTCACACAGTCTCCATGCCTTCCTTTTCCACAGGCTCAGGATGTATACAAAGTAAGCACTCTGGCTTCCTGCTGAATCACTCAGTTAAACCTCCAGATTCCCCAAGTTGACACAACGTATCAGCCATAACAACACACAAAGGAAGCAGGAGTGATTACTAGTACTGGAGGTGGTGACCTTTAATCACCACACCCTGGAGAAAGCGCTAAAATTTAGAAAAGCTAAAGAATTCAACTGAAAATTAAGACATAGTTGTCCAAAACACATCTGAGTTTATTTAATATGGAGTCAGTAACTGCAGCACAAAAAACATAAGTTAAAGAAACAACATTCATGAAAAGGGAAACTATTTTCCAACCAGGTTCTCTTACTCATGCTCAGATTACATAAACAAATGACTGAGGACACGGAAGATACAATTACTACCAATTAGTATCAAAGCCTTAATGTTAAGGTGCAGAGTTCTGAAAACCTAGGGCCCCCCTTGGAGAACAAGGTCTGTCCTTACACCTCTTTGTGTCAATCTCCAGGAGTGGCTGAACCAGCTGGCTGCTGAAGTCAAAGGAGCTTTCAGAGAAGCAAAGGAGATCAAATTCTGAATCACACTATCTAATCAACCTGTTTCCTTTGCAGCAGAATGGAAAGTAACGCTGAGGCCAGGCAGCCAGCTCTTCTGGAACACTGTGCCTGCTTTCCCTACCCATCATCTCTCCCCATATCAGCATATGTGTCCTCCTCACTCGTTTCAAGTCATGCAAGTTCAGTTCATTTGATGATGATTATGAGACAAAACCAAACACAAGTACCTAATATAAGATAGAAACATAAAAAGAACAGATGTAGTGATTTTATATAAGTACTAAGCTGGAGAGTGAAAACATGAGCACCAGAGCGATAGAGTAAGAAGGTAATATGAGATAATAATGTTGACATAGCGGAGACATTATGTAAGTAAAATGGGAAAGGTAAAGGAGGAGAAGATGGGAGATAAAGTGAGGTAACACATTGTTTCACCCAACAAAACTAAGCATAAAAGCATCATTTTAAACTATAAAGGGAAAAAGAAAATCCTTTAAAACAGACCACATAGCAGTTCCTAAAATTGTTCATTCAGTAGGCACTAAGAAAAATCTTTCAAAAGTAGAAATAGTTCACACACACAAATACACACCCCATTTTGTTCCTTAAACAAACTGCAATGAAACTAGAAATTAATAATTTAGTAATAAAACAAAATGCTACTATGAACTACCAATTTAAAACTGCTTCTTAAATATCTCCTTTTTAAGTGTCAAAGCAAAGGTGAACCACAGAACACTCTACAAGTGATGAGAGTTCATGTGAGCATCTGCGCGATGGAGGAAAACTTTCATAGACCTGGAGGCTCCTTTTGCCCTGTTATGTTCTGAGAGCTTAGCAGAGAGAGGTGGCCAGTGACAAGCGTCTGCCACAGAGGCGCCATCAGCTTTGCTTGATGTCATCCATCCTGAAAGATGATGAACAATATATCAGGCCACTCTGCAGAGATTGTGGTCTTTCTCATGACATTCCTGGGTGTAGAGATGTTTTGATACATTTTTTGCTTCTTCCAAGTAGCTGAAGAAGTTTGTGTTCCCTGCCCACCTCAAGGTCACCCACAAGTATTGAAACTGCTGGGTGGGTGTGGAGTTTGCTCTCCCTCATGAAGTTCTCTTGACTCCAGTGCTGCCTGTTAGCAGAGACAGATGCCTCTCTGGGGTCCCAACTCATGGTTGGCACAGAATTTCTATGTATGTGGCAGGGAGGTAGTGTGTGCTTTGTTACTTATTTTGTTAGTGTTTTATTTCCATCGGATAAGAACTTTGTTACATCTGATTAAGAGTTTGTACACAATGTGTTTATGGTGTTACACAGCCTCACTGGAAAATTCTAGGAACACCTTTCCCCTTGGGAGCAATCAAAGACTCAACAGAAAGCCTGACATGAAGGTGTCCAGTAACCCAGGGGACAAGGTGGCCTTATTAAGCCAGGGTCCTCTAGAGCGGCTGCTGGGGAATCTTTGTTTTAGGCTGCAGAAGTCCACTGAGAATCCCTGGTGGGAATCACTAGCCCAAGATGCAGCCAGAAGTAGACATCTATTTTGGACCTCAAAAGGGAGGAAAAATAGTGGGAGACTAGAAGAGACTAAGCCCCAAAAAAGCAGATTATTTAAAGAGTTTGGGAAATGCCACAAAAGGAAAACCTCAACCTCAATACTTAGAAGGGGACAGAAAATAAATAGGAGGCCAGGTTTTTCAGATTACGTATATTTATCTCTCCTTAGCAATACATGTGTATCTATAGAACGATAGAAATAAATATAGATATGTAAAACCTTGATTTGCAAGCATAATTATTTCCTGAAACATGCTTATAATACTAAACAGTTGTATTTCAGAATGCATTTCCCCATAAGAAATAATGTGAAACTTTGGGTTCCACAATCCAAAAATATTCATACGAAATTGATTAAACTATTCTAGGAATAATAATAAATAACAAAATAATAAAGTACAAAATATAAAGAAAAATGAACAAGTTAATCTGCACTTAACTTTTGCCTTAGTTACTTTTCTCTCGTTGCTGAGAAAAAATACCTGACACCCAAAACTAAGGAAGGAAAGGTTTATTTAGCTCACAGTCTGTGTGCAGATTTCAGTCCATACTCGCCTGGTTCCAAGACAGTGTGGCACGTGGCGGAAGGCAACTGTTCATGGTGGCTGAAGACAGCCAAAGCAACAAGAGCAAAAGGGAGGAGCGGCGAGCAGCCTCTTTCTCTCCCTTACACTGGACGCAAACTACCTGCCCCAGGGTGGGTGTAGCACTCACCTTAATAATTCCAACATTGGGCCATGAATCAATCATAAACTCTAGAAGCCTGCACCATGACTGCCTGAGGCTTTGTGGGGACATCCAGACACAAACCATAACACCTTTGAAAACCTTCATGGCTGGAGTAAGAGACAAGTGAGAAGGGTTATTGTAAAAGATGAATTTCGGTCGTTAATAGAATCACTGCTCTGTATGGGCTTTCAGTGGAATCTTTTACTTTCCCTGCAAGTTTAACAAGGAACCTGTCCCACGATGCCTGCCTTTGCCTCCTTTTGAAGATTTCATGGAAATGTGGCATCACATTGTTGTTAAACAGATTCATCATTTGCACTACTGCAGCCTTTTTCTGATGGTGTTTCTCTACAAAATTTCCCTGTTTCCCACATTTACCTCCCAGTCTCATTTGAATGGAGGGATTCTTCTGCTTTTTTCTTTCTCCTCTCCTGTTGAGAGCTCCTCCATAACTTCTTGGTACTGGGAGAGTATCAACCATAATCTTACAGTGACAGAAGAAAGAACTGTTGGCTTAATCATGATCATGTGATATTAGGCATCATGTACTACTTGTATTGCAAAATGTCCATGTATCAAGTTAAAATCTATTAGAAATTTTTGCTTGTCTTGTGAAATATTCACAGAACAAGTATTTACAATCAGAACATGTATACTCTGTATATATAGTATATATACACTCATATATGATATGTGCACTCTATACATGTTCTTTATAGATATATAATATATATTCATATGCAGTATAATATATATATCATATATATAATATATATGCACATACTCTTTCTTAAGTGTCATTTTAAGAGTCAAACAAATACAGACGACAATAATGTGAACATACGCACACAGGAACACATGCACACACACACAGACACACACGCACGTGCACACACACATACATATATATCTATATATATGGCACCAGCTAAGATGTAGTAAGATATAGTAGACCCTCTAAATAGCAACAGAGCAGATGGGCCAAAATGAAACTTTGCACAGGACTTTATAATATCAAGAAGATGGAAAAATGGGAAAAAAAAATAGGTTTGCAACTTGCTTTGTATTTCTTTTGCTAAGTAAAACTTGTAAAGTTTCTGGAACTTGCCAGACAGTGGAGGTTTCCTGCCTAATACTGTGTCTTATTTTTTGCTCTAAGCTGCGCTGCTTTTATTAATATTCTGCCCTTGTGCCAGGATACAGGTACTTGGTTACCCTGTTTTCCATTGCTGTGTAAACATTACTGTAGACCAGGAAATGTAAGCAATATCTGTTTATTAGCTATGAGTTCTGTAAGTCAGAATGCCAGGTATAGTCTGCCTGGCTTTTCATGTTAGCATTTTGTAAGACTGAAATGAAGTTCGTGCTCTCCTCTGGAGTGCACTGTCCTAGTCCAATCTCACTCAGGCTCTTGGAAGAATTCTGCTGTGGAGACTTCTTTTCTTGTTGTCACACAAGGGCAGCTCTTTCTTCTTAGTGGAAATTCAGTCCCTTGCCACAGGCTCTCTCCAGTGTTAGAGTGAACAAAGACAATCCTCCATCATCAGAGGCCAGACCATTAATTTCCTCTTCTAACACTAAATAATTTCTATGCTTCTTAGAAGCTCATCTCGTTAGGTTGGGCCCACCCATATAATTTCCCTATTTTAAAGCTGAACTGATTGGAGACCTTAATAATATTTTCAGAATCCCTTCAGAGTTGTTATCTAGATGCATATTTTACTTAAAAACAAATAAGGTTCAGAGACAGTAGACTTGGAGAACTGTGATATTCTCTTACAATTTTCTTTAACATGGGTGCAAGAACCAGTAGTAATATGTAGTTATTCATTGGATTCAAACAAAAATCAAATGCAAGTCCAAAAGCAGTGTAATCCTCAGAAACTTATCTAGATTCTACAACTGAAATGATAAGTCAGATTATAAGAAAACATACTTGGTTTTCTTAGGGAATAACTCACTTAAGGCAGGTATGTTACCAAATGTCATGTCTACACTGAACAGCCCTGACTAATGGAAGCCAATGGTGCTATGGACTTCTCAGGTTTAGATAAGAAAGTAGTGAGACCCTGTCTCAAAAAGAAAAAAAATGTAGCACTATTGTTCCTTTTTCCCTGACATCTTAACAATAAATGAATGTCCTAGCATTATGTATTAAAGTTCAGACTTATTGTTTTTATGTCTCTGGAAAGGAAATCCAACTCGATTTGCTTTTATGATAGAACACTGATGAGGCACACAAACTCTAGTACAAATGTAAATTTTCTGGGGTTGCATAATCTGTACACAGATGACTTTTTGATAATGGCCTCTGCTAAGAAAACTGCTTCAGCACTGTACTGAGTGCCACATAAACATATTTCAGTAGACGTTGATGGACAAAAACAATCTATGACCCTACCACTTAAGGGTTCACCTGGGAAACTATATTTACTATGACCCAAGAATGTTAAAAGTAAACTGTGAATAACCACAGAGGACGCTCACCACCTGATTAGTCATTTTGGGCCTTGGAGGTAGTACATTCTATTTTGGAAGGTTATAAAGGCCTGTATATTAAGTCAATAGATGATCAAATTAAGTGAAAGCCTTACAGGATGAAGCCTTAGAAAAATCACAAACAATATTAAATTCAGTCCTAGGTCCTTCATAATCTTTAGACCTCATGGAATTATAGCTGATTGAAGGTGTTTGCTACAATTTCATCAATAATTATTATCTTTGGGGCTTTTATGTGTGAGGACTTCTCTTCACAGGGGAATGGTTAGTTATTTTGCATTAAGTTATTAATGAAAATTCAAAGGCTAAATTATGATTCTTCACTCAATCTTTTCATCCCACAATGAAACTTTCTATTTAGGGCTAAAAATGATACTCAATAACTTGATACTTTTATAAGGAAAAGACTGATTTTCTGTTAGATAAGAGATAGCTTGCAGTTCCACCCATAATTCATCTCTTAGGAGGCCTTGTCTGGAAATTTTCATTCTTTAAAGACAATCAGGGTTATAGCAAAATAGCATGCCTCCAAGCTGGATAAATCTGGTGGACTGCCATTCGTAATAATAAACATAACCATTAGATCATAAAACCAGACATCACATACCATGATCTAAACTTCAAGTAGTGTTCATGCCTACAGATCACATTTTGAGACAAAAACGCTCACACACCAACAGTAATGGCTTAATTTGGGGGAAGAGTGCTAAAATAGAAGGGCTGTATTACTAAATAAACAAGCAAGTATATTAATTTCATGAATTAATCTCCTCCTTTTATTTGCAGTCATCAAGTATTTTGTCCCAGCAATTGAAAGACACAGAACTGGTCCCAAGAATAGAGTGGTTACCATGACTACAGCAGACCAAGTGGTTGAAACTGGCTTGCAGGAAGAGCATGGAAAGATTTAGAGATGCAGGTTAGAGGGGCCTGAGAATTCTACAAGCAGAGACTGACAGGTGACACCGTTAGGAGTTCTGAAGACCAGAAGACTGATAGACATGCAGAGCTAACTGTGCTCATCAGGTTTCAGATGGTATCTTAATTACTTCTTCACTGCTGGGACAAAATACCCGACACTCCCAAGTTAAAGAAGAAAAGGCTTATTCTGGCTCACAGTTTGTAGAGATTTCAGTCCATCACCTAGCTTCAAGGCAGAGTGATAGCAGAGGGGCATGACAGGAGAACCAGTCAATGGCAGAGCAGACCAGAGGCAATGAGCAGTGAGCTTCCTTCTTTTCCCCTTATCTTCCATCTAGGCTACAAGGTTATCGATTGGTACCATCTATGCCCGGTGTGAGGTTTCCCATCCCCCACAGCCAGAACGCCGCTAAACCAGTCAGTGGGCTGACCCATTTATCACACCCTTAATGCTGTTCATATGCCCTAGATACAGTCACCTCCAAAAACCCTCACACATGGGTGCATGAGGCTTTGGGGGGATCTAGTTATAAGCCAAAGCAGACGGGAACAAGGATGCTTTGGGGACTACAGACTATGCTTGTAACATTCTTGCAAAGAATTAGCGCCCATGTTTTCCACCATTATATGGATAACTGTAAAGCCTTAAGTAGCCATGTAAATAGGCAGGAAGAATAGAAATGAAAGCAACTTCTAATTAGATAATTCTTTAATAAAAATATAGCAAAGAATTAATGAAGTGAATGGTAATAAATTAGAAAACACAAAACTTAGAAATCAAACTAAATTGATCATTTAGGAGAGAAATTAGATCAATTATTAAAGATATTAGTAAAGTGAAAGAAGCACAAATAATCAATACAGTAAGTTATAGTAAGAAAACACCTTCAAAAGAAAACTAAAAGGGTTACAAAATACGCGGATAAATTTTAGTGCATGCTTAGTGGATAATATAAATTTATCCAAGTTAATGCTAGGGAACATAAGTATCCATAAATAATGATTTCATGACCAGAATAAGAAAGTTCTAAAAAAAGAAAAAATAGAGTAGGTACATCAGATTTGAGAAGGAATTTCTATCAAACCTTTGTTTATGTGTTCGGAAGAGAAAGAAGAGTCCACCAAACCTTTTTTAAAAAAAGTAATTTCGACATACATAAACTCTTTAAAGGCATATTATATGGATAAATATCTAAATTCTCACCATGAAGTAAACACAGCATGGAAAAATTTGACAAATGTCATATGAAACCATCATAAACTGAGTTCATATTTTAATTCCAATCAAAATCCATTAATAATGTTTAGTAAATGGAATCCATCAGAATACTGGAAGAATACCCAATTGATTTTTGTAGACCTGGTTATAAGTATGGAGGATAATTAAATACAAGGAAAACTATCAATACATTTTATTATATTAATAATCCACTCTCTCATGTATCCATTTTAATTAGGTTTTCACATCACAGTTTCTCTGAAATAGCTCTTTTGAATGCTGCCAATAACTCAACATTACTAAATCTATACAGTCTCCATTATAACATTTGTTAACTTTTTAGAAAATTTTGACACAAGTTATCGCTCCTGCTTGAAATGTTTTCTTCACTCAGCTTCCAAAACTCTGAAATATCCTCATTTTCTCCTTTCACCTCTGGATTTTGCTTTTCAGAATCCCTCATAGTCCTTCCTGATTCCTCAGAGCTCTCAATGTTAGAGTTAATGAGGGCTCATCACAGGTTTTATTAACTGTAGTCGCATCCTGTCGGTTATGACATTGATCTTATGGCTAGGAACAGTATGCATACATGATCCAATCTTCAGCTCACATGTGATGATTAAATTTCCAGTGGCATTCAAAGTCCCCAACTAGATGGAGAAAACATATCTCCAGCTTGTTATGTCTGAAACTATGCCCTTGATCTTTCACTTTTCCCCAAATCTACTTCTTACCCTCTGAGGTGTGATTGAAAACTATGATGAGTGGTTAACTTAGAAACAATGTATTATAATAAAAGACACAAGGATATTAATCCACTTCCAAAATATCCCGCCTCACTTCAAACATACTTATCCCATGGTTCTTGCCACTTTTGAAGCTTTTCTGGAAGTGCCCATGGTGGATTGCCTTGAGTTGTACAGTCAGGAGGGCGGCCTCATGGTCCTGAATCTGAATTAATCAAACATATACTTTTTGTCATGGTTTCTGTCTAGATAACCTCAAGAGCCTGGTATGCTCACTCATAGGTAGGGATTTTGGAAGAGGACTGGGTGAAGGGGGCTCTGTACCTACTCTGCTGTGAGAAGGTAAGGCCAGGCAGGGAGGGGCAGGTGATTGGGTGAGATCTGGAAGGGTGTGTTTCCCTCCTCATCTCCTCCCTGCTCTCTCTGCTTTGTGGCCATTATGACATGAGAAACTTTCTTCCCCCTAGAGCTGTCCACCATGCCGCTGACCATGGAGGCAAGGACTTGGGAAATGAGAGCCACGTTATCTCCCCTCCTTCAAGTTGTGGACGTTGTGTGTTTTGTCCAAGCTGCAAGCAAAGTGAGTAAAATGGCTTTCATGTTCATTTGCACTTTGGGGAAACACCAGAATTAGATTGTGCCAGATGTGCTGGAATGCTGTGGACAAGAAGACACCGCGGTCATCCGGGAGCATGACTTGGTCCTGGGGCTGGGCGGCTTCCCGCAACTGTATTCAGTGTCTTCTTGATGCTACCTTGTAAGGGAGCTCAGAACTATTCCAGAACGCCTGCAAAAAGTAGCGAGAATGATGGGATAAACGGACTTAAAGCAAAGGGGAGTAATCTGAGAGGCAGTGATGACAACATCTTTTACAGTAGTGTTTTTAAAAATTGAACATTCGCTGTTAATTTGAATCACAGCGTGGAGCCTGAGAAGTAGATTTTGAGAGGACTGAAAGATTAGTAAGAGCTCAGCAAGCTGCACTGCTCTAGCACTGTCTTATCATGGCGCACGTATACTTCATCACCTCGCATCGGAGTACCTGTCCCACTACAGGCAGAGGAAATACAACTCTGTATCAAATAATTTCTCCCCCAGTTTATGGAAATAACTTGATACCTTACCCCCTAGCTTTGCCTGTGCTTTTAAGGTAGCTAACTGATATGTCAATTTGAGTAAGAAATTCCCCAAGTAAATTGAATCCGCGTAGTTCTGGGCGTGGGTGAAGGGATTCATTGAAATCAGAAGACCCACCCTGGGGGTGAGTGGCACCACCAATAGGATGCTGACCTGAACGGAAGAGTAGAAGGACTAAGGAAGCCTCGCTCCCCTTTCTGCCCAGAAGCTCATCTTCACCTTCGCCCTGATGTCATCTCCCGGCTTGTAGCACAGGTTTCCTCAGCCTCCAGTGCATGACCTTTGGCCTTCTGAAGTGGACTCCCACTGGTCACTACAGGGAGCTCCAGGCCTTTGACTGGATCCTGCGGATCTGCAGCACCCAACTTTTCCACGGCTGACTCTGTGGGCGGCCACTGAAAGCCAATATTGTAAAATTCTTATATAATTTTACATTTGCATTAAACCTGCTTCTCTAGTAAGCACTAACTGACACAGCTCTCCCACAGTCTATTCTTCAGTGAGAAACAAGTGTGATCTTTTAAAACTATAGTCAAATTATTTCCCTTTTACAGTAAAAATTCTCAGTAAAACGCAAGGCTCCTCCAAGGTGTTTTCATAGCCTGAGACCTAACCAACTATTGACGTTACTTCCTACTCTTTTCCTGCTGCTCTTTCTGGTGCAGTCATGTGACACATCTCATTTTAAAGAAATTGCATCAGATAAGCTTTACAAGGTGCAGGGATATGGGTAGAATTTTTCCCCTTTTAAGAATTCTCATGTGTCTCCTAGCTCAGAGACTTGTAGCCCATCTTCTTCGGATTTCTTGCTCAAATGCACTACTTTCCTCTCAGGAATCCTATCCGTATTCTCAATGACATTTAATATATATCCACATTATGTGTTACCTTCCAGTTTTTTACTCTCTCCTCTCCATTAGATTACAAGCTGTCCTGGATCCAAGGGCTGTGCGCACTGCATACTTCTAGTGCTCAGAGCAATGCCTGACACGTATCAACCCTTGGTGAGTATTTATTGATTGAACTCAGTTAATTCATAAAATGTGACACATCAAAACCAGGCCAGGTGGTACATTTCTATAGTCCCAGCTATTCAGGGGGACTGAGCTGGGGAGATCTCTTCAACCTGTTAGTTTCAGGCAGTCTGAGCAACATAAAAGGAAGGACCTCCACAGGCAACAGCACCAAGAACAGATGGAGCCTGTCTGCTCACCAGAAAGCTGAAGTTCTCTGAACAAGCTGAATCTATATTAAAGACTGCATATGGTTGACCTTGGCTAAGTAAAACACTGTGATTGTGGAGAGACAAAATCATATAGGTTCGGCACCAAAATTGTCCTGGGAAATGTTAGTCCCTTTTATAGCCATTTATTTTCAACCTCTGCTCCTTCAGATTTCTTTCTCAAGTGCACACTTTCCTCTCAGGAATCCTACCCCTGACTGGTAAACCTCTCAGCACGTATCATTAAATTTAGCAGAGCTATAATATCCAAACCTAAACCTAAGTATGCTATAAGATGACCTCTGAAAGCTATTGAACATATATTCTAACCTTGCAGCAGCATGCCTACCTGATGCTCCCACTAATGTGTTTGGTAAATGTACCAATGATTTATGAATCGCTTTTCTTCACAAAAGTTTATGTAACTTCTTCAATATGGTGTCCTTGGAATCTGCGTTCCTCAGGCACCATCATTCAAATTTGGCCGACAGTAAAGCACTTCACTGTTTCCTTCAAAAGAGTTGCTGCCTTACATTGGCACCACCTAAGGATATACTTCTTGACATCACCAGAAATCTATTTTCCTGCCAAAAAATGATATTGGTGGAGCACATTTTTAGTTACTTTTCTCATTGCTGAGACAAAATACCCAACTTTCAAAGTTAAAGAGGAAATGTTTATTTGGCTCACAGTTTGTGGAGGTTTTGGTCCATAATTGGCTGGATCCCAGGCAACGTGGCTTGGCAGAGCAACATCCCAGAAAACAGTTCATGGCACTGGAAGGATACCAAAAGCAATAAGGAAGAGGAGACAACCCTATTTCTGTCCCCTATATTGTGTCCAGGCTACCGGGCCTAGGGTGGATGTAGCACTCATAGCCTTGATCCCAGCCAGAACTATGCCCAATCAGCTAGCAGATGTGCTAATCACAGAGCCTTAACCCTGGCATTCACACCCTGTAGATTCAACTGCTTCTGAAAAGCCCCAGGACCTCATGAGGCCTTGGGGTAACATCTAAACACAAACCGTGACAAGCACTGTAGCCATCTTCAGAAAAAATAAAGTGGATCCTTCTACATTATAATTTTAAAAGAACTCAAAGATATAGTGAGAGAAAGAAGCCATACAGTACTGAAAGAAAGTTAAGGAAAGCATTTTTCAATCACAAATTAGGTAAGGATTCATAATGTAACATCAAAGAGTCACAAAATAAAAGATTAATAAGCTACATCACAAAGTCTAGACACTAACTTTGATCAAATACTGTGATAATCTCAACAGGCACACAACAATGTGGACAATACTTAAAATTACTACAGTGTAAAATTATTAATCTTTCTAATATAGTATTTGACTATCTAAGTAGACATGAAAATGACCAACCTTATGAGTAAAGGATATAAACAGAAGAATAATTTAAATGAGATATTAAAAGGTTTTAAGTGTGAAAAGTTGATCATAGGGTGACTTGCAAATCCAATATGCAAAACAATAAAGGCCTGACAGTTTGGTAACTCTTTAGGCAAGAAGGTAGGTGATAGGCGGTTCCACCAAGTGCTAGTAAGAAGATATATTATTAGTACTGTGCCCAAGGAGAAAAGTTCAGCAATACCTAAGAAAACCACAAATCTATGTTCCTTGGCTCAGAAATTCCATTTCTGGGAATACTTACTTCAACATCTTAGTACCTGCACTAAACTGTGAACACTGAAGTTTTAAATATGTTCATTGTCACACTGTTTGTAGAAAACAAGACCTGAACATTTTCAGAGGCCAAACCATGTTCTGTGGAACTGACTGATATGAGGTGCATTACAGTAAAGGAAGAACAACGAGAAAGGCATTTACATGTGATATGCAAAACTGTCCAATTATCTCCCTTCCAAGTACTAACCAGGCCCAACCCTGCTTAGTTTCCCATATCAGAAGAGATCGGATGTGTCCAGGGTGATATGACCATGGACGGTCCAATTATCTAGCAGACAAGCCAGTTGCCAAAAAAAAAAAAAAAATTAGTATGCACTTACTTGTATTAAAAATCAAAGCAAATTACCATTTTTGCTTTTTCTTGTATATATTTCTAAAACATTGGGAGACTATTCTGAACATCAAAGAGCTCCTCCACTTAGCAGGTGATGAATTGGGTTGATGTAACCAGGATGTAAGGGGCATGCTTTCTTGTGTTGCTCAAATTTTTAATTGCATAAGGCTTGCCTGCAAAACAGTACGAATTTTCCTAGTTAAAACATAAACAAGCATTAAAATAAACACAGAATACAGATTGGTTGTGCTAGTTATACCAAACATTGTATTATTCCCTAAGTTTATTTTTCAGGTATTCTTGAACTTACATCTATTTTTAAGTAAGCTCTAAAAGGATATTCTAACAATGATAACTCAAAATGATGTTATCCAGCAGTTCTTGACGTATTTTCAATTTCTCACTCATATACCAAAGAAGCAATCAAAATAATCAGTACAATCTGAAAGCAATATCCCAAACTACATGATAATATCTACTAACTAGATAATGAACCTCAATTGAAAAGTACCCCATTCGAATATATTAGTCAAAAAGTATATATCATTAGTAATGAGTTATTTTGAAACTTATACATTCAAAACACAATACTCCTAATAGAGGGATTATATAGCTTCATTCTATAAAAAAATGGGTTAATATATGTTGAACGAATTGAGAATATTCTTAATATATACTATTTCCATATTTTTGAGCTCTGCCAAAATATTTCTTTTCTCATGCTTTCTTAAGCATGAAGATATTTAATTTCTTATTGAGTTTCTTTTATCAAGAAAGATTATTTAAATATAGTATTTTTATTCCAGTAAGATCAAGTCATGTTCTAAGTTGTTTCAGTTTTTAAATTACACCATTGGATAACTGTTCTGTATAAGTAAAATAAAAATTGTTTTCACCAGTTAAGAAAATAAGAAATAAAATTAAATTGTAACATATTAATATTTTATATCAAGTGTTATTGGTACCACCAAGTAAACAGTCATGAGTAAAAAACGGGAAAGAAACAAATGGGTATATGATGATAAATGTTGAATTTGGTAGATTTTTCAAGTAGAACACCTAATTAACTGGGTTTATCTAATTAAATTTAAAACCTTTTAGAGCCAGCTCCTTGAATTGCCCCCAAAACAAAACTTTAACCAGATGACTCTAACATAATCTGAAAGTACAGGAATAAGTTTTATATCGAGATTACTCAGATATGCTGAATTTAAGGATAAAAGTGACTGACATTTTGTTGCACTGAAGTTTAGAAAAATCTTTCATTTGAAAATATTTCCAGACACTTAACCAGGCCAAAATGTGACAGGATTTCTCTTTTCCTAATTTAGAAGTCTGATTTAACTAATGAGGTACAGCTTTTCATTTGAAAATCTTTCAATTTGGATTTATTTTGGCAAACACTTCTGATCAAAGCAAGGACATGAAGTACCAACTTGACATGACTTTCTCTTTCCTCTTTTCTCATACTTGGAGTTCTGTTCTTCCATCATTACTTAGGCAAGCATGGTCCCTGAGAATAGTCCTCAGTCGCTGAAATTTTATGTAATTATTGAAACCACCTGATTCTTGATTCTTGAAGTCCAATCAGCATAAGAATAGAAGATATAGTCATTTCCTTTTCTTTTCACATCCCCAAAGAAGGAAATTTTCTGAGATAACATTCAAAAGAAGCCAGGAAAAAAATAATAAAAATAATGCATTGTGAATACCCTGTCTTGAGGTATTTCTCCTGAGAACACCATGTTTCAACTTCTTTGTGTATGTGTTTAATTTTTTTGTTAGAAACAAGGACTCATATTAAGAGCCTAATATGTAGATGTCATTCATTCTTATATTTCAATTTGACACAAAACTGAAGTTGCATTATTTTAACATCAACTGTGCATAGTACAACTCCACATAAATGTAGGTGATTAGAAATGACAGTGAATTCTAAAAGACCAGTACAATGGCATTAGAAGAAGGAAGTAACAGAAATCCTTACAGTAGGACCAAGAGGGTTGGTGATGAAGGCCTGCACCATTCACTTCAAAATTCATACAGAAACTTCTGTGAAACGAAAGAAAAAGGAAAGTGGCCTAAATTTAAAACTTTTGGAATGGAAGAGCAAATTTCAAGTTGTGATACACTGACTATATTCACAAAGGACGTCATAGAGCTTATTATTAGCAGCTCATAACATACACAGCTAAGTGAACCTAATGAAAATTGTGTGATCCATGCTCTTGCATTTCCCATAGCATTCTCTTTTTGACAGTGAGCTGCTAGAGGGAAACACATGATTCTCAGTTCATGGACAGACCTTCATTAAAATAGACATAGGAAACAATAGCCTACAAGACAAAGTTTCCCATAATGCAGGGTAATAATAGAAATAGGAATAAGTCAATATTGACATTAAAAAGGGGAGGCTCCATGGAGGACATGGGAAAGATTCACTGTTGTGCTATGAAGAATATTACAAAAATCAATAAAGTACATGATCAATCAGCAAGTGTGACACTGAAATATTTAACAACTCCATAGTCATGGCAGTGAATGAAAAAAGATTCAGGATTTTTTCTTTATGGTATATATCCATATCATTCTCTATGATTATTAGCCTTTGCATGGAAAAGCTATCATTCAAAGATAAGGTAAGTTAAGATAAAGAAAGATAAGATATTCTTACCTCATGAGAAAGATTCAACAATGAGGATGAAAAAAAGTAGGTTTTCAGCATTGGTTCCTTGGGAGGACATGTGTTGAATATCTGTTTGCTCACTGGTTCTCCAGTGCAGAGAGTATAAAGGTAACACATTCGGTACCGAGATACTCTTCCCTACACATTTTGTTATTTTCTTATTACATAGCCAGTGAGGTGTCATGCTCAGTGAACAACTCCTAAATCACACATTCATCATGAGTAACTGAGACATCAACCCTACATTACTTTATAGCCTTAAGAAATTCAGATGATTTTCAAACTTTGAATTTTTTCCTCAAGAATGCAGCTTTGGCTCGGAACCCACGCTCCTCGGGCAGGCTCCGCAAATCCGAGCAGCGAAATGGGATCCTGCTCCGCTCCTGGCCCCCGCCACCAAAGCCCTCAGCGGCCTGCAGTCCGCGGCCCGCATGAGGAGCACAGAGGAGTGGAGCATCCTGCTCCCTCCCCCAGAGCCGGAGAGCGCGAGCATTGGCACTTTGGAACCTTCCTGCCGGCACGGATTCAGAAACAGGTGAGCTATCTGTGAGCCGCGACCGGATCACCGAGTGGGGGAGGAGATCTGTCCCCACATCTGCAGGGAACCCTGGGCTGGCGGGGGAGCGGATTTACACGCCCCACCCAGGTCTTCCAGTAGGGAGTAGCCCACCCCACAAACCAGCACCTGAGCAGCCATTTTAGTGGAACTCTCAGCAGAAAGCTTAAGGGACATTGTCCCAAAGAGAAGGAGTCATTGCAGCAGCCTTTGCAACAGACCTTTGCCTGGGGAACTGCCTGGGTAATTTATTGCTCAATATTTCGAATCTGTTGCCCAAAAATGGGAAGACAGAAGAACAAAACGCAGTCTCAGAACTCAACCCCACCCAGAACAAATCCTGGATGGGAGGATATAGGGGAACTAGGAAGCCACATACCTGCAAATTCTGAAACAACTGCATTTGAAATAATGAAACAACTCCAACAGGCCATAGAAGACCTTAAGGCAGAAATAAGCCACATACCTGCAATAATCTCTCAGACAAAAAATGAACTGAAAACTATAATGGAAGAGATGTTCCGTACACATAGAGAAGAAATAGATAAAAGATTAGAAGAAAGTAGGAAACAAATGGAAACATTACAACAGCAATTTAGGAATGAATTACTAAGAGTGAAACAGGTCCAAAGAGATTTCCAGGAATTGAAAACTTCCACTGAAAGCTTGCAAAACTGCTTAAATGAAACCGAAGATAGAATTTCAGACCTTGAAGACAGCATGGCAGCTTATGAGCGTGAAAGGAAGGATCTCATAAAATCATCAAAAACCTAAGAAAAATCAATCCAACAGGGGCAAGATGAGGCAAAATGAAAAAATATTCGAATAATAGGAGTCAGTGAAACAGCAGGAGACAACTCAAAGAATACTTGATGAAATAATAGCAGAAAAATTCCAAAACAAGGTAAAAGATACTGAAGTACAGTTAACTGAGGCATATAGAACCCCAACGACCCATAATCCAAGGAAAACCACACACAGATAGAAAATAGTCAAGATCTCAGATATCCAGCAAAAGAAGACAATATTAAGAGCTGCTAGAGAAAAGAAAGAGATCACCTATAAAAGAAAGCCCATCAGAATCACAGCACACTTCTCAACAGAAACCATGAAATCAAGAGCTTGGAGTGAGATATTACAGATTCTGAGACAAAGAAACTTCCAACCCAGACAGATGTATCCTGCAAAACAATCCTTCAAATTCAATGGAGAAATAAAATATTTCCAGGACAAAGAACAACTGAACAACTTCATGAGTGCCAAACCAGCATTGCAAACAGCACTAAAATATATTCTAGACAGAGAAAAAAGAGACCACATTCCCAACAACAATGATAGAAATAACCCCCTAAACAGGACAAGTAAGTAAACAGACAACAAAAGAAGGAAAACAACAACAAGTAAATAACATGACTAGAATAAGCCAACATATAACCATTATGACAATTAATGTAAATGGCCTCAATTCACCAGCCAAAAGGAAAAGATTGGAAGAGTGGATAAAGGAACACAATCCAACGATATGCTGTATACAGGAAACACATTTTACTCAAAAGGAAATCCACAGGTTGAAAGTTAAAGGCTGGAAAACAATTCTCGATGCAACAAGTCCCCAGAAAAAAGCAGGGGTAGCTATTATGTTTGCAGACAATGCAAACTTCAAACCAAAAACAATCAAAAGAGATAAAGAAGGCCATTACATACTAGCTAGGGGAAAGCTGCAAGAGGAAGAGGTAACAATCCTAAACATTTATGCACCAAACAATGGAGCACCTAACTTTACAAGTCCAATCTTAACAGACGTGAAAAATCAAATGACTTATAACACTGTAATAGGAGACCTAAACACCCCTGTGAAGCAAAGAGACAGGTCAACTGGACAGAAACTCAGTAAACAAATAACAGACCTGGGCTGGAGGTATAGCTCAATGGTGTAAGTGCTTGCCTGCTAAGCACTAAGGCCCTGAGTTCAATCCCCGGTACCGGAAAAAAAAAAAAAAAAAAAAAAAAAGGAAAAGAAATAACAGACCTGAACCAAAAGTGTGAACAAATGGACTTAGTAGATGTATACTGAGTGTTCCACCCCACAACATCAGAATACACATTTTTCTCAGCTGCACAAGGGACTTTCTCTAAAATAGACCACATTCTAGCCCATAGAGCATATCTACCTAAATGCAAAAGAAAAAAAATTATCCCATGCACATTATCGGACCACAGTGCAATAAAATTGGAAATAAATGACAAAGAGATCTCTAAAAACCACATAAACACTTGGAAATTAGACAACAACCTCCTGAATAACCAATGGGTCACACAAGAAGTTAAAGAAGAAATTAAAAAATACCTACAAATAAATGAAAATGCAAGTACAACCTACGAAATCTGTGGGATGCAATGAAAGCAGTCCTCAGAGGGAAATTTATAGCAATGAACTCATATACAAAGAAAACAGAAAGAGAGCAAATAAACAGCCTAATGCTACACCCAAACTCTTAGAAAAATATCAAGAAGCCAAACCGAGAGCCCAAATAAGGGAGGAGATTATAAAACCCAGGACAGAAATTAATGCAATTGAGATGAAGAAAACTCTACAAAAAATTAGTGAATCAAAGAGTTGGTTCTTCGAAAGAATAAATAAAACTGATTAGCCCCTAGCCAACCTTCTCAAAAAAAGAAAGGAAAGATCTCAAATTCACGCAATAAGGAATGAAAAAGATGAAGTCACTACAGATCCCACAGAAATCCAAAAGATCATTAATACCTACTTGGAAAATCTTTACTCCCATAGGATAGAAAATACAGAAGAAATGGACAGATTCCTAGAAAGGTACAAATTACCAAAATTGAATCAGGAAGACGGAAAAATCCTCAACAACCCAATATCAATTAATGAGATTGAAAACGTCATTAAAAACTTACCAACAAAGAAAAGCCCAGGCCCTGATGGATTTACAGCAGAATTCCAAAAAACATTTAGATAAGATCTAATGCCCACAGTCCTCAAACTCTTCAATGAAATCGAAAAGGAAGCAACTCTCCCCAAAATATTTGTGGAGGCAAGTATTTTACTGATACCAAAACCAGAGAGAGACCTAACCAAAAAAGAGAGCTAGAGGCCAATCTCGTTAATGAACATAGATGCAAAGATACTCAACAAAATACTGGCAAATAGATTACAGCGAATCATAAGGAAAATTATACACCACGACCAGGTAGGGTTCATTCCAGGAATGTAGGGATGGTTCAATATTCGCAAATCAATAAATGTAATACACTATATTAATACAGTTAATGACAAAAACCACATGATCATCTCAATAGATGCAGAAAATGCTTTTGATAAAGTCCAAAATGCATTCATGTTAAAAACCTTAGAAAAAATAGGAATAGATGGCCTCTACCTCAATCTGATCAAAGCCACCTATGACAAACCAACAGCCAACATCATACTAAATGGACATAAACTGAAAACTTTCACTTTAAAGTCAGGAATAAGACAAGGATGTCCATTGCCACCACTCCTATTCAACATAGTTCTGGAAGCATTAGCCAGAGCAATTAGACAAGAGAGAGAAATAAAAGGAATAAGGATAGGAAAGGAAGAAGTTAAATTATCACTATTTACAGATGTCATGATACTATACATGGAGGACCCCAAAAACTCCACAAGAAAACTTCTGGAATTAATTGACAAATTCAGCAGCGTAGCTGGATACAAAGTCAACCCCCAAAAATCAATAGCATTCCTATACACGAACAACAAACAGACCGAGAGAAAAATTGAGGAAACCATACCTTTTACAATAGCAACCAAGAAATTGAAATACTTAGGAATCAATCTAACAAAGACTGTGAAAGATTTATTCAGTGAAAACTACAATACTCTGAAAAAGGAGATCGAAGAAGATTTCAATAAATGGAAAAACATACCCTGCTCATGGTTAGGAAGAACTAACATCATGAAAATGGTCATACTACCAAAACTGTTGTACAGATTCAATGCAATTCCAATTAAACTACCGTTACCATACCTCACAGATCTAGAGAAAATATGCCTCAAATTCATCTGGAACCAGAAGAGACCCAGAATAGCAAAGGCAGTCCTGGGAAATAAGGACAAGTCAGGTGGAATCACAATCCCTGACCTAAAATTATACTACAAGGCTACTGTAATAAAATCAACTTGGTACTGGCTAAAAAACAGACCTGAGGATCAATGGAACAGACTGGAAGATGCAACCACAACGAAAAACCCACTCAGCTACCTAATATTTAACAAAGGGGTCAACCAAACTCACTGGAAAAAAGAAGGCCTGTTAAACAAATGGTGCTGGAAAAACTGGTTTGCCTCTTGCCAAAAACTGAAAATAGACCCCAGTCTATCACCATGCACCAAACTCAGGTCAAAATGGATCACAGACCTCAATATTAAAACAGAAACTCTAAATATATTGGAAGAGAAGGTAGGTAAAAATCTTGAAGACATAGGAGTGGGCAGAGAGTTCATGAACAAGAACGAAGCTGCAAGGGAAACACTTGAAAGAATCAATAATTGGGACCTCATTCTATTGAAAAGTATTTGTACATCTAAAGACATCACCAGCAAAGTAAAAAGAAAACCCACAAATTGGGAAAAAATCCTAGCTGGTTGTCCCTCAGACAAAGGTCTTCTATCTAGACCATACAAAGAATTAAAAAACATGTACCTGTCCAAATTCAAAGACCCAATACTGAAATGGGCAGCTGAGATAAATACACATTTCTCAGATAAAGAAATACAAATGGCAAATAAATATATGAGAAAATGCTCCACATCCTTAGTCATCCGAGAAATGCAAATAAAAACAACACTGAGATTTCATCTCACCCCAGGAAGACTGGCCAGTATGAAAAAGTCATCCAATAACAAATGCTGGAGAGGCTGTGGAGAAATAGGGACTCTATTACACTGCTGGTGGGAATGCAGACTGGTACAACCACTGTGGAGAGCAGTTTGGAGATTTCTCAGCAAACTAGGTCTAGAGGTTCCATTCAAACCAGCTATTCCCCTTCTGGGCATATTCCCAGAAGATCTGAAAACATCACATCACTCTGACATACGTGCACCCATGTTTATAGTAGCACAATTTGTAATAGCTAAAATGTGGAAGCAACCCAAGTGTCCATCCACAGAAGACTGGATTAAAAAATTCTGGCATTTTTATATAATGGAATATTATTCAGTTATAAATAAAGACAGTTTGGGGGACTTTGTAGGCAAATGGTCAAAATTGGAAACCATACTCATATGTGAAATAAATCAGCGGTATATGAGCTGGCAACGTATTGTGTCACTGGTGTAAGAACCTGAGGGTAGGAATATAAACTAAGAGACATGAAGGAAATCTGTTCAAAAGCAAAGAACAGATAGGACGTGGGTAAGGAGAAAAGAAAGAGTCAAAAATGTATGTATGTATATATGTAGATATATATGTGCAGGAGGGCTAACATGGTTCTACTACTGTATTATGTCACTTAATGCTAAGGAATAGTTGATGACTGGTTATTTGA
>PVLD010000698.1:0-154727 GCA_004027595.1 Dinomys branickii
CAGGTTCTTTGGGGCTTCTCTTTCTTTCTTGGAGGCGGGAGGGGAGGAGCAAGGTGTTGTCCTGCTCTTTATTTGTATTTTGGTCCCAAAATGTAAATACAATTTTCTATGTTACTTTTTTGTGGTAACTACCAAGATGAATATTTTAATTAGATAAGTTATACAAAAACAAAAATCCCATGTCTAAATAAAAAAAAAAAAAAAGAATTTCTTCCAGTTGTCTAGCTTGAGACTCATCTTTTAAGGCAAGTTTATTTCTTTACAGCCTGGGCCTGGTAGAAACCTCTATACACTGTGCTAATTTTCCATTGTGTGTATCTTCTTTTCTAGCCCAAACATGCACTTTCCCCCCACCTCCTGCATGGCTTCTTGGACTTCTTAGAATAGTCATTATTTTCTTCTTGGGAATGTTTCCAACTTTAATGCTTGGTAGGTTCTTTTCACAGTTTGTTTTCATTCTCCTAGTTCAGCTGAACCTTCTTGTCCCTAATGTCTTTGCAGAGCCAGAAAACAGCTCCATGTTCCCAGGGACTCTGGGCCTGGGCATATTAAGAGCTCACCTTCCCCCATTGGAGCCGGATCTGTTATCTGCAGGCTGCTGAGTGAGGAGCCACACGCGGTACCTGCAGAGCTGCTCCTAATGACACAAGATGAACCGGTCAGGCTCAAAGGCACAACAGAAACCTATTTGTAATGTGGTTGTTTTTCTTTCAAATCCTTAAGAACATAAGCAACCTATATGATGCTGATGGGGAGGGGTAGGGACTGAGAGATGCAGGAAGCCCATCTTTCATCGTGTTCTCAGTCTACAGGAGGCTTAGTCCTTTTATGTAGTGGGGCCATCTTCTTACGGCCTCGGCCTCCACTACAATTTTTTCTGTGGTAAAATACATATAAAACATAAAATGCACCATTTTAACCATTTTGAGGTGCACAGCTCAGTGACACTAAGTGCATTCACATTGTTATGCAACCATCACCCCATCCATCTCCAGCATTTTCTCATCTTTTCAAGCTGCAAGTCTATGCCCATTAAACGCCAGCTCCCTCTCAGCCTTTGCTGCCGTTCTTGGCATCCTTCCCCTGCTATGATTTCACTCAGCTTCTTAAAGCACCGTTCTGACTACAGAGGCTCTGTTTCTTCTTTTGTTAAATCTCAGCTTCTTGGACCGAGATTCAAGACCCTCTCCACCAGTGCCTGTGGTCTCATCCCAGTGAGCTTCTGTCCCTTCTTGGTTCAGAGTCCCTCGCTCAGAGAGAGTTCCGAGACCCAGCCCTTGTACAGGTCACTTTTCCCCATCTGACCCTTTGCGTGCCTGGCACTCCTCACACTTCTCGGTCCAGTGGGCCCATACTTTCACGTTCCTTTCCATTCTTATGTCCTAAAATGCCCCAGCCTCTATTGTATGACCTCGCCCTTTCCCAGACTCTGTGTAGTGTGCGGCTCTTATACTGTTCTTGTTTTATCTGTGTTTTACGTCCCTCTCCGATTGGAGGCACCCTCAAGGCATCCACTGAATCCATCCTCAGTGCAGTGTGTTCTGTTCTAGATCCTCACTATGGTGAGGATCGATGCAGGGTATAGTGGCATTAACATTGCTCAGGTGCGAGTGAGAAATGCAGAATGTCAGGCTCTGCACAGACCTACTGAATAAGAATCTGCATTTTAACATGGTCTCCAGATTAATGCAATGCCCACTAAAGTCTGAGAAGCACTGCTGGAGGAGGGGTAATGGATGATTTATTTTGCAAGTAAAAATTAAAATCTCTAGACTTCCTTCAGAGTATATGGACATTGGTTCTTTGCATGTATGAGTTTCTGACAGAAATACCTGGAAAGCTGGGAATTGATTCTCTAAAGCCGAGAGGGTCTCGGAGTCAGTGTCCTCAAGGGGAAGGTTTCAGACTTACACAGTGAGAAACTCCCTAGCTGTCTGTCTTGCGGTGAGGCAGAATAATGGTAGAACTCCCTAAAATGTACCTTCAGGTTGGCTGAGGGCGTTTCCCCAGAATTAAGTACTTTTACCCAAGCAGACATTTGTCACTGAAGCCCAAGGGAGAAGCAGGACTCCAGCTCTCAAAATAACTTTCTGGTTTCTGTCTCCACGGCTGGCGCTGATTCATCTTTTGTAGGAGGCTTGAGTGTAGCTGGGGATGGCTGAGGGGCGGGTGTAATTCTCTCCTTCTTCCTCACGGAGAGGGAGTGAGGAGGGGCATGAAGAGTGGGGACAGGGTGTGGGAGTCAGACCTGTTCTTCACGTAGCAGTCATCTGGCCTCATTCTCTGCTCTCACTCCAGGAAGTTGAGTCCACAACTGGGAATACGTGCAGCCAGTCTGAGTCTGCTTGGCTCATATCCAGCCTACCCCTCTTCCGTTCCCTCTCCCACTGGGAATCCGAGGGAGCGGGGAACCCCTTCTCCTATTCTCCCACTTCGTGTTAGAGCTGTGGCGCGCTGAGGCCAACGCTGTGAAGCGGGAGTCTGAATTCTCTAGCCAGTGTCTGGCCCTCCTTCCTACCTTGAGGAGAGGATGTCAGGATCCACTTGCCTTATTGCTTTCTAGGGCCTGAAGGGATTATGAACTGAAATGCAAATCTGGAGTAAGCTCAGCTCTGTGGTCTGTAAAGTGGGAAAATAATGTCGGAGGTCTGTTTTCCCAGAGTCATGAGTAAAGATTACTCTGAATCTTTGCCACATTTTTGCAGGCCTCTGGGTCTCCTCTGGGTCTCTGGATATTTTTTTTTTTTTTTTTTTTTTTTTGGGTGGAGAGATATATTTTTTGGTTTCCTAGTGGTGATTTCTGGACATTGCTGAGCAAGACCTCATGTGTATCTCTTGTCATGCCCAAAGGTACTTACCTTTGACACAGTCTCTTTTGAATTTTACCATTTGCTGGTATCTAGTGCTGGGTGTTATTGCGTGACTGGAAGTGGCAGGCTGAGGCACAGCGGCCTGGCAGTGAGGACCAGGAGTGGGGTTACAGCCTAGGTCTTTCAGAACATAATTTTCAGCATTTTAGTCACTCAGAGTAAATAATAATAATATCATTCACTGCCCTTTTTTCTGGGGATGACGTGGAATTGGCTATCATCACTATGATGTCTCAGTCTGTGTTTTATACCAGCTCTGGCTCTTACTGTAGCATTTGGCTCAGTATTTGTGTCCTAAACATGCTCATTGTTTCCCCCCTGCCTTCCTGCAGGCGAGCGTGAGCTCCCCTCTTCTCCCTGTCTTAATGCCAACTTCAGCATAGACTGGCTGATGAGGGTAGAAGCTAAGGAAATCCCACCTTTCTAGCTCAGAAGGCATCTGAGATGTGGACTCATTTGCATGGAGTTCTTTTATGAGAGAAGGAGTATGCATTTGTTAAAAAAAAAAAAACAACAAAACTCCTTAACTTCTAGGTCAGTCTGTGTTGGTTCAGTTGCACAAACCTCCGATAAGGCTGTGTGGCTCTGAGTCTATTCTGTCCTGGGCTCCTTTCTAGGGAAGATGCAACATTTTGGACCCTTGTGGGTAGGGGGCATATTGGTGACAACGGGGAGATGGGGAAACCTGAAAATTTAGCCAGGAGAAACTTAGTAAGAGTTATAACGAGTGTGCATGCTATTTCTTTTCCAACAGGCTCCATAATTTTTATGACCAATTATTCCATTTGTAACGACGCTGAGATAACAGAGATCCCATCTCAGGCTCCATGGCACATGCCAGATGCTCCTGGGAGCTAGAAGAAGCTACTCCTTATACAGGACCTGGGTAGGTGGAGTGTTTCCCCAAGATTCAGTTCTATCAAGAGAAAGAGAGACAGGGGGAGAGAGAGAGAGATGGAGAAAGGCAGAGAGAGGAGGCTAAGAAAAAATTTATGAACAGCTAAGGTATGTGAGGAAGGACATGGGGAGAGGGAGCTTTAAAATGAAGGAGAGGGGGCTGGGGATATAACTCAGTGGAATAAGCGCCTGCCTAGCAAGCGCAGGGTCCTGAGTTCGATCCCCGGTACCGCCAAAAAAAAAAAAAATAGATCACTAAAATAAAGGAGAGATTGATTGGTGATAAGTAAAAGACTTGTCTCCAGTACAAGAATTTTGTGATCTAATATAGCTTCTGAAGGTGTTATTTACACATAACAAATGAACAGGTGTCTTTAGCTGCAAGAGATAGTGTTACTCCAAGCCACAAGGACACAGTGTTTCCCATGAAGGGTTGGAAGACCCACTTGGAAAGGACAATCTTAGCGAAGTTTAGACAAAAAATAGTCCCAGACTGGGAATGGAGCATGTTCCTCTGGGGACACATTGTTGTCTTTTTTCTTACATTCAACTTTTGGGTTGCGAGACTGCTGCTGACCTCCTTGATGGAGCTGGTAATTGGTCTGTCAGGCCAGAAGGCAGGCAGGTTAAGGAATGACATCTAGTTTCTTCCATGGATTGGCCTGGAACATACCTGGCCACAGTTCCACAGTTCCTTCAGCTTCCACGGTTTTCTCCAAGATCTTTCCTATTGGCTTACACTTGTACCACTTTTCTGTCAGGTTTTTCTTGTTTATTCATCGTTAAAAGTAAGAATTTTGAAGTCAGGCAGACCTGGGTTTGAATCCCAGCTTTACACTTTCATTATATTACTTAGACTCTTTGATCCTATGTTACCATCTGTAAAAGGGGGGCAATAAAGGCCTACATCTGAGACTAATTTTAAGAATTAAACAAGAGAATGCTTAAGTGAGGGCTTGACGTTTAGCAAGTGCTTCATAAAAGGTAAACAATTTTCTTTAAAATTTCCTCCCTCTGCTCTCTGGCCACTTTTCGTTAGAGTAGAACCAGGGAGAGCAACAGCGATGTCCAAATAGGTGGACATGTAAGGTTGATTGTAAGAAAAATGGCAAGATAATGAGAGAGTGAAACCATGGAGACAGAGACACAAATATAGCTACGGTTGCAGGAGCAGACAATGAACCTGAGGCAGAAGCAGAGAGAAAGTGAAAGATCAAAAGATGGGCAAAGGAGAGGGAAACATAAAACACAAGTGAAGGAATGAGGAGCTATACAGTCACTTGGAAAAGCTAAGGCATGAGTGAGTGCCAGGCAAAGGCTGCCAGAGGACCAAGACGGGGAGTTCCTTTGTGGAACTTGGCATCAGAACTCTCCTGTCTTCTGGCCCTTGCGCTCACGAGTTCTAAGTTCCTGGTCTCATCCAAACCCCCTCATCCCTGCAGTCAGTTCGTCTCACTCCCGCCTGGCCACCCCATTTGCCTCTACCCCGATGCTGACCAGCCCCGCCCCCCTGTTTTCTACTTCCTGCCCCCCACACTGTCTTAGCTACTCAAGTCCACAGGGATTTTTCCTTTCAAACAAAACTGTTTGGAGTACAAAAGCATCGTGGTGTCAGCCAGTCAGTGCAATAACCAGGTGTAGTTTTACAGTCTCTCCCCCCCACCCCCCGCCCGACTGTAACTGCACTTTCATATATCTCTGGCTGAGACAGGCAATTTTCTTTCAAAGATTGTTTTTTCTGGAGCCTGTGATTTCTACTCTCGCCTCCAACCTCTGGGACATTAAAACAGGGCCAGTGGCTCTTGGCAGGCTGACCGATTTGTGGTCACTCCTCAGCTCCCCTATTCACCCCCTCTTGCCGTGTCTCCGATCTTGTCATCCCTGTGCCTCTGCACCCCATGTCGCCGTGATGAGGGAGAGTGGCTTCTGTTATGAAAGCTCTCTAGAGAGACCCCTCAGCCTTCTGCAGAGCTCTGGCCTCCACACTGAGAGGGCTTGTGTCTAACCTTACGAGTGGAGCTTGGCTGGGCTAGGGCTAGGGAAGCAGGAGGGGACTCACCTTCCACACCTCTCCTGTCCTCGCCTCAGCCCCTGCCTCATTCTCTTCTGGGAGGGAGGTGTTAATTTCTTTCCATTCAAGTGCTGTTTATTTTCCAAGGGGAACATTTTGAAGAAATGGATGAGTAGAACTCATATTTAACGTTAATAAAATTTTCTCTGCTAGAAATTGGGGAGATATGGGGAAGCAAATATAATCTCTATTTTTCTGAAAAATTTGGAGAACAGGAGGAATTCTCATATACTGTAGGTGAAGGGCTGGGTTAGAAGAGATCTGGCATTACGGGCAAGGGATGTGATGACCTTTGGATTCTTGATCCCCTAAAGAGAGATTGCAATTCTGCTCTTGCTGCCAAAAGCAATCTCCTTCCACTGTTGTTGGTACAGTATTTTCTGGCCAGCAAAGTCTCATTCCTATCTCATCTGTAGCTCGTGGAGGAGGGATGTTTATCCACCTTTGGGGTTGTCCATTTGGGGATTTCTCTGTTCCTTTCCCTGGCTCCTGACTTGAAGCAAAATCCTGCCTAAGATCTAACTCTGGTTCCTCTTGCTTTGCTAACAGATCGAATCCTCTTGAAAAACAACGTGATACAACACGCTCCCCCCGCTCCTCGTTCATACCATCCCCTGTTTTTATTAAATAAAAGTAAGTGGAGCTATAAGATGTGACTGGCCTGGATCCCGGCTTCATAAAACAAAACTAACACCCTCTTTATCAAGGGGCTAAGGCATCCAGAGAAGATTTCTTAGGCCATTTTGCTGTCACGTAAATGGGAATCAATATTCAATAAGCCCTTGATGCACTACACTAGCGGTTCACTTAATACCAGCTTCCAGTACAGTAAGTGGCGTTGATATAGGGAGGACTTGCTGGTAAAATAACACTGCAGCTTTCACCTCTGGGATATTGGATCTGGCTTCTCCTCGGCAGAAAGATTCAAGACGCTGAGGGAGCAGAGAGAGTCATCGTGCCAATCCCACCGTCTCAGGATATGTAGCTCGAAAAAGAGAACAGATTCTATGCTTTTATCAAAGCTAAGTGTGTAGTCTCAGAGATTTCTAGAGGTATTAAGCCCATCACTCCTATTAGGAAGTTTTCTACTGTGCCTGGCCTGATTGCCTCCTCTGTCCATAAATTAGTCAAATTGAAAACCAATTGAAGGATAGAATTTATTCCACCATTAATATTATGAGAACAGACCCTCCTGTGCCCTCAGAGCTTGCTGTGGTTAGAAATAATAGCTTGTTTCTCTCAGCCCCTGTGCTTGCTATAGGGAAGAATGTTGGCTTCCTGGCCCCCTGGTGGAGGGATGGAGGGTCTGTGTTTCTCTGCACAGAATAACCTGGAGTTTGGTAGGAGATGGACTATTTCAATAGAGTCAGTTATTTATTTTCCATCCTATGACATCTTTGCTGGGAATTTGTAACCTCAGGCTTGCTTTGCCACACAGCTCTAAGCAAGCAGGTGTTAAGGAAATATCATCTAATGCCTGCCTAAATATAATGGGCATATATTGTACTCAAGCTTTAGAGGATCCATTTCAGAGCGAAATACACTTTAGAAAATTTATCAGCTATTTGGAGGTTTTGGTTATTGTTCTCCAGGGCCAATCTTTACACAGTTTAGGAATTAATATGTTGGGATAGAAGTGGGAAATTATAAAACCATTTTTTTCTGCATTGTAGTTGTGGTTACATCTTATCCCATTTAGGGGGTGGAAACTGGGAGTAAGACTGTCCTGAATGCTGGAGGAGGTGAGACCCACTGTTTTGTGTGTGTGTGTGTGTGGTACTGGGATTGAACTCAGGGCCTTGTGCATGCTAGGCAAGCACTCTACCACTGAGCTACATCCCCAGCCATGAGACCCACTGTTCGTAGTGACTCTATAGCTATTGTCACAGAAGACATGTCCAGACTGGAGTCTCCTAGATTTTGGAAAGTGCTATTTCAGTCCATCCTGCTATAGATAGTGAATGTAAAACAAGAGGCTGGTATTGGTCTCTCTGCTTGGGCACAAATCACAGAGGAGAGCAGACTGCGTGTTTGCTCATATTGATTGTTTGGAGAGTGAGCCCTCCACAGGTGCTGAGTAATGGGTGCATGTTTTGAAAAAGAGGTACAGATAAACTCCTGAATGTTTCTTCTGTTTGGAGTTCCTCATTTGGCCCAGTCTGGTAAACACGGGAAGAGAACAGCAAAGAGTGCTGAGTTCAGAAGAGGCTGAAGGATTTGATGACCTGGTTTATACTCTGGTTTCTCTTCAGATCACATAAATCTTTTGCCTTTTGATGACCTGGTTTGGGGCTTTTACCACCAGTTCCTAGGGCTCTTAAATGAAGGATACAAGTTGGCTTTTTTTTTTTTTTTCCAAATAAGAGGAAAAGAGATAAGTTAAATGTGGAGGTGCTGAAGTTATATTCAGCCAAGGGGGTCTTCACGCTCAGCACATGAAGGACTCTCTTAGATTGGAGTCTATACTGTCTTCCTCTCAAGCCTTGTTTTCAGATGTCAGGTTCAAGGGCCAAGTATGCTTCTGACATCTCTCATCTCATCAATTTCCAGGCTAACCTGGCTCACCGGGTAAGCGTCCCCATTTCCCCCTCCCTTTCATGTGTGTGCTTCTTCAGAGCACATACTTGGAACACCAAAAATGGAGAGAGGTGCTCTTCTTTGGCCAGAATTTGTCTTCACCACTAAACCTTCAAACAAGGTCCCTGTGTTGATGAGGTCTGCACAGAGGATGGGACCAGACTAGGAAGTTGGACAGTAGAGCAGACCCCAGGGGATAGGACTCCTAGGGCACCGTGAGCTCTCAAATGACTTTCCTAGGCAAAGAGGCCATGAGAGAGGGTTAGAGCTTTCCTCACTCTCTCAGGTAACCGGGCTTCTCCCATCAAAGAAATGTGTAGCCAAATGTTGTCTTGGAGAATGCTGCCATGCCTCACGCTAGCCTTTTCTCTTTGAGTCTGTTCCCTGTAGGGGAATGAGCCAGTTGTCATGGAGTGGTAGCATCTCCACGCAGGGTATTCTGATGACCAAGCCCCTCCTCCCTCTGTTTAAACTCTCAGTCGATCATTTGGTACCTTTGGCGGTTCATTTCTTGCCACAACTTGTGCTCTGGCATCGGCATCCCCCACGCCACAGCTGATGACATCTCTTGGCCTCCCCCGTTCATTCAGCAACGCCTCTCCCCCCAACCCGCCTCCTCTGCCTGCTGTCCCAGCCTGTAACCCTGATCTCATTTCCTCCTACTTCTCACCGTTCTAAGACCTCTTGCCTCAACCTGTGCCTGGCCTCCGGTCTTTGGAGCCCCTCATTCCTATGCAAAGCCTGCTCCTCTCTGGCCTAGGTTTTCAGCTGCACATTTGTACCTTCCCCAAGACTTTCAGGAACCAGGGCACTCCCCAGAGAGGAGGTGGCTCCTATCCCCAAGGTTGCCCCCAGCTCCGCAGTGGGGCGGATTTCATGATTGGGTTGTGTGTTGTTTGTCTGTCTCAGACTTTGTACCCCCTGAGGCAATGGCTCTGTCTTTGCAGGCTCGGGCTCAGGAAAGCCTCAGCAGCCAACAAATAATAAATAACACCCTAGTAACACCACCTGCAACTTGCTAATGAGTGCTTTTCCCCTGCCTCCCCACCTCTTGGAGGCTGGGGGTGGGGACCCCTGATTTCTGGACAAATGGGTTTCTTCTCCTTTTCCCTGTCTAGGACAGTTGATGTTTGAGGGTGAGAGGCAGGTCCTTTGCAGCGATGGCCTTGATGAGTACATTAAAGTCAGAGAATACATTTAATATTTCTGTTTTTTTTTTTTTTTTTAAGACAGGGTCTTGCTATGCAGTTCAGGCTGGCCTTGAGCTCACTTTGTAGCCCAGGCTGGTCTTGAACTCATAACGATCCTCCTGCCTCAGCCTCCTGAGTGCTGGGATTATAGATGTGCTCCAACATGCCTGGCTTTAATATTGCTTTTGAATTTAGAGTGTTGGAGAGATGGACATAGTCAGGAGCAAGACACCAGATCTGGAGATCTTTGCCTTTTTAAGGGCTTCTGGGTTTTGCTTTCTAGAGGAAACCTGGGGAGCTATAGCCTAACCTTGTCTCAACTTGAAATTCTTGAAATTTGGTACTCAGAGAGTCATCTGCCATCTATTGTTTTCTTTTAGGTTTTGGGTGTTCAGGTAAAAACACTAAGTAGAGTCTTCTTGAAAGTGACTGTGGTCAAAATGCCCGAAGTTGCCTGCCACCAAGTGAACCAGTGATGGCTGGGCTTTGGTCATCCAAAGAGAGCGGGACAGTATCCAATCTCGTCCACTTGTGTATTTTCAAATTGCTACCCCAAATGCCATTATTCCAAAGTATATTTTCTGGTGTAGGTTTAACTCTATTAAACATAAGCCACAAGGCAAAAACCTTTTGAACTTTTTGTTATGGTTGTGGGGGGAGTGGAGTATGTGCATCTCTGAATTTGTCTGTCTAGTGCTGTATCCAAATGCTCCATGGGTTTATTTTGTGTCCATTTTTCTAAAGGCAGGCTTTGGGGTCTGTGTCAGAAGGAGCTGTTCAAAATGTTCTTGGATTCACCCCAGTGGTAGTGATCTCTATGGAACCGGGGGAGGCAGATTCGAATGTGTTCATATAACTGGCGCACACTGGTCTTGGTGTAGGGTCAGGAGGGCTCTCCAAGGTGGGGCAGGAGGGCAGGGTGGGGTGGCCAATGGAAATCTCATTCTGAGCTACACAGCACAAGAGCAGAATGTAGTGGCTGAAAACTTCCCCTTTGTACTCTGAATTCAGGCTTCACAAAGAGGCCATTGCTACAGAAAAGGTGACTCAGGAAAATGAGACCAAAGAGGTGCATTGTCACCCTAGGAATTGTGTTTTCCAGAACCATTCTCTTCAACCCCCCACTCTTGATTCAGAGAGTGTGTCCTTAGCCACTGTTCAGCCCCCTTAAGAGAAGATGTTTTCCTAATTTCTGCTTCTAGCTTCCAAAATTACCTCTGCCCGTGCCCACTTCTCCATGCCTCCTGCCAGTCCTTGGGGTGTAAACAGTTCTGTCTGGTATTTGGGGTAAATGAGCTCCGTGCTGGATTAATTCTGCATGACCCTGCTTGCAGACTTGGGGGGTGGAGGGAGGAGCTAGCCTGCTTTCTATTTCCCTGGAGTCCAGACCCAGTGCAGGCCAAGCGGGCTCATTTTCCCACGTGTGGGAAGCCAGTGGGCCCCCTGCCCCTGCAACATTTGGCTCCTCAGCTTCTCTGAGTCACCCACTGACCCTGACTGTAGTAAAGGCTCAGACCCGTCAGGCCAACCTCACCCAAGAGGGCTTAATAAGCACCTGGCGGCTAAGTGCTTTGAGATCTTTAGATGAAAGGGGCTGTCAGTGGTTCTGGGGTTATTATTGTTAGGGCAGCGGCGGCGGCAATTACTCCAGATGATCAGGGCATCCAGCTCCCTGTGTCCCCAAGAGAGCACCTGGCACTTGGCTGAATGGCTACTGCCTTGCTTTACCCACCTGAGATTCTGATGGGATAGCAGCAAGGTTCCTTTCACCGTTTGCCACCCTCCCTCTGCAGCTGGGCAGGTAGCACCACAGAAGCTCAGTAAGTTCTAAAACCCTCACTCACTAGGGATGAAGGGTTTAGAGCGGAAGCGACCAGTAGCCAGGGAAGGAAGTGAAACCACCTCCTTTGACTTCTGTCTCTAGGATTGAAAGCAGAGGAGAGTGATTAGTGCAGGAAAGCTTGAGAAAAGCAGTTCTAAGTTAGCATGAGAAGAGGAAATGGGTTTTAACGACAGTGGCTCAGGGGCATAGCTAAGTTCATAGAAGGGCTATGGAATAGGCCCAGCCAGGGAAGCTTGCATTTCTGTCTCGCATGGTTGGAGCAGAGGAGCGGGAGAGCAAGGAGGACCCCTGGAGCGGACCTTGGGGAATCTACTTCTGAGTGAGCACAGCCATAGGGTACACACAGTCCACTTTTGTGCCCAAGAGTGGTGAGGTCTGTGTCCTGGGCTTTGGCCCCCTAGTAACAGGTGGGTGATGGCAGAGTATTTGCGGGGAGTAAAACTGGGCTTGCTGCTCCCTTGCTCTTGCAGCCACCTGGGTGGGATGGTGAGCAGGAGTATCACAAACGGAGGGAACCAACGCCTCAGATTCTCATTTCTTATCTTGTCCTTGTTGCTCTGGGAGCAAACACCGTGATTGTACCATTTCCACAAATAGTGGAAAGTTCACAGATTTTCCTTGAGGAGTCATTTTGTTCTGCCCTCCTTCAAAGTTATTTCTACTTCCTGAAAAATGTTCTGAGACAGACAGGAGACGTGCTCTTTTATGTTTAAAATCCTGGCAGAAAATTTCATACATTCTAGCATTAGCGCTCTTGCCTTAATCACCTAGACTGTCCTCTTTCCCTGGGCTTTTAGGACCACAGATTACAAATTGGGCGATCTTCTTCCTTCACATGTGTACTGGATCGGTTATTACTTCCCAGGCTACTGGTCTTTGGAGTTTTGACCTGTATTTCTGCATTCGTTGTTTGCTGCTGAAAACAACTATTGTTTATTATCCATTCTGAAACACTGACACTCACTATAATAATGAGAAGTCTGGAAAAGTGTTTTTAAAAAAAGTCTAATGTCTGTAAGAAAAAAAGGGTATAAATAGGAAAGTTGTGATTAATATAGAGAGAAGATTACCATAAGGAATGGGGTGGGAAACAAGAGGAACAGGGAGAAAAGAAAATACTGGCCAGTTCATTTAAAGTATTACAAGCCCAAGAACAGGAGGCTTCTGGCCTTTCCTGAGGCTACTACAGAGATAACTGAAATCTTAAACATGCAGGGTTAGGATTAGACTAAAGAAAGCATTTTCTTGCCTCAGAGTTGCATGAAGCTGGTCTGGAAAAGACAATAATCTCCTATTCTTGGAGATTCTGTGCACAGGAAAAGTAAAAGTGCAGGGGAGCCAGGGTAGAAAGAGAGGACAGAGATAGTCCCTTGTCACCCTCCTCCCTGACTCGTGCTCTGCCCTCCCTTATCTGGCAGGATTGTCCAATCCTGCTCTCTGAAACAGATTTGATGACTCAACAATGACCAATTAGGCGTTAACACATCTATCTCTTGGGCTATCTAGCGATCTTTATGGAGAACAGGATCTTAAATCTCTGCTCGTGGTCGGGACAGCCAGAGGCTTTGCCTAAACGGTGGAAAGAGCCGTAGACATTTTTCATAATTATAATGACTTTTTACAAGGAGAACCGTAACTCCTGCTCCATAACTCCAGTGTGTGCGAAGAGCCCATGGCAGATCCTGCCATGCAGAGAGCAGAGCCATCTGATGGCTGTCTTCCTCAGGTCATCTGCGCTCTCCTACCGTGGTCGACTCTTGGGAGCAAAAGTCACAAAGGAGCCTTTCCACTGAGACAAGACAGGGTACAATCCAGGGGCAGATAATGGGTGACAAAAGGTCAGGAAATTAATAAGTAGTAATAGCTTGGCTTAGCTCTAAGTACGTGTGTATGGGAAGTCCATTTTGGGGTCACTGGCTATGGAAGACTTCCTGGGGGAGGCAAGCATGGAGATGAAAGGAGGAGATCACTCTCAGACAGAGGACATGACCTATGTATAGAGCTGGGTAGGTTTGAGATGTGGACCCCCTTAGGAATATAGACCCCCCCCATTGTGGATCAATGAGAGCTTGTCTTAGTTTTCCAGTTGATTAGCTGGACAATATCCCCATCAATCCCATCTAGTGATCCACTGCAGTACACTTCCAGCTCTTGTAAGAATCTCACGACACCTTAAAAATCAGACCTGAGATCCTCCCATTTCACGGTCACTCTAGTCTTGGCCTAGAATTTCTAATCCACTCTCTTCCCTTATAATACATTCTTCCAAAGAAGAAATGCATGCTTCTGATTTGCATTTCAGACATATTTCAACTATTAGATTGCCTTTTTCTCATCCTCCCAGCAGTCTCTGCTTTCCTTATTACACCTGAGCAACCTTGTGGACTGGGAAGAGAACAGTGTGTCAAGTGTGAATCATTCATAGTCTGTTCATTTCCTAGGCCAAGTATCCCACATCCTTCCTTACCTTGCTTGATTCCTTTCTTTGACTAACTGTGGCATTCATGGTCTTCAATTTCCTTAGGTTAGTTTGGGAGTCCCTGGGTAGCAGGGCCTGTGTTTGCATTATTTGCTCCATTTCACATGCCTCAGTACAATGTAGACCCCAAATGCATATACTCCAGTGTGTTAGTGATAATTTGGTCTGTGTGGACAGCTCTTGTTTTATTCAAGCATGTTTGGAAAATTAAGATACTCATCTGATTCCTTCTGTATGGTGTATATACATATATGTGTGTGTGTATATATATATATATATATATATATATATATATATATTAGAAATTGGATTGATATTTTCCTAAAAGATTATTTTTGGTTATAACACACAAAGATGAGTCATTGTGCTTCACTAACGTATTCAACCATTTACAGGGCTACCTCGGTTCACAAATGCTTTTGTTTGTTAACAATTTGGTTAGCAAACAGAAGCATTTGGCAAAATCTTGTTTTTGTTTGCAAATTCTGCATCGGGTGACAAACACGACCTTGGCCATCTTTTCCAACGTTGTAGAACAAATTAAGTTTGTGAAGTGAGGTATCACTGTACCTTATCTGTGATATCTGCTACTCTGATCAAGGTCTGTATCTTTTGGGTACTTTCAGGTTGGTGGGTAGATAAACAAGTTAAGCAGTAGGTAGAAGGGAGCATGGTAAGAGGTGTGGTAAAGGTGCACATGGGTACTGGGATGGAGAAGCTATAACTCAGATGCAGAATCACTCACAGATCCATTCAGCAGTGGGGGAGACTGGGTAGGACTAAGGTAACACACTAGAATAACCTCAACCCGATTGTGGATTTCTGTATCTATGCCAGTAGTGCTGAACCTACGGCACCTGTGTTACTGTATTTTTCTTTTGAGACAAAAGATGTTAATGTATGAAATTTTTTTTTCTAAACCAAAATCTCAGTATTCAGCATTAATTGCAGTGTTGGAACTTTGGGATAAGTAAGAGGGTTTTGGGTTTACATTTGGGCGCTCATCTCTAAAAGGTTCGCCATCACTGATCTGTGCATTGGTGCAAGGAGTAACCACTTACTAAATGCCAGCTGTGTGCCAGTCACTGTGCCAGCTCTGACTTAGAGGTGGATCAAATTAAATCCCTGCCATGAGGAGCTTTCAGTCTAGAGAGATAAGCAGAAGAATTCAACATTTAAAATATAGTATGATAAGGGTTGAGGTGGGAGCCTAGGAAAGCGGACGCTTCCTTAAGTAAAGCCTGTTAGATGTTATGCTGCTTAGTGTGTGAAAGGGAAAAGAAGAGGGTAATTCCAATGACTTACCCTCTTCCTCCCTTCAAGCCTGTGAATAAGTTGATTCAAATTCTGCTGTGCAGTTTATTTATCATCTGGGATCTCAGCAGTTGAAGGATCCGGAATATATCAAACTTCCTAGGTCTCTGTCTGGACACCCTTCCCAGTTCAGGAAGCAATTAGTCTGAGAAAGACAGAAGTGAGAGTGGAGAAGCAGAATATATATCCTTTTAAAATAATTTAGTAACAACCTTAGGTAAGTGACCAATAATTTATAGAGTCTATTCTTTTTATAGAGATATTTCCTTGCAGCTCAACCAGCAAGCTTGCCGGGTTTAGAGGATTAATCTTTGACGTAGTAAATATGTTCAAGTTGTAATTCAGTCGCGGGGATAAAGGGAACTTAGACTTGTCTTGTATAAGGGGAAAATATTAAATGGATTTGTGGAGCACGCACCATGATCGTCCTTACTGTCTCTTGTTCCTTAAGGTTGCAGAGGTTTGGAACTGCAGAGGACCTTATGGATTCTCTCAAACTGTCACTGTTTTAGACAGAAGACTAGGATTGATGGTATGGGAGAGGCGGGCAGATCCAGGACTGGAGCCTGTGTCTCTTGACTCACACTTCAAAGCTCTTAGTACTGCACCATATTACTACATACCTCAATCAAACTCCAGTCTTATTCCCAAAACTTGCTTATCAATCATCTCATTTCTGTTGTCTCTCTTTATTGTCTACTGTAGCCAAAATCCAAGTGTCTTCTTGGCCTCCCGACCATACTATATGTTTTCCATCTCTGAAATTTCCTTTAAACTCTTCACCTCCCTAGGCTGGGGCACCTTACTTTTTCTCCCCCTTCTGCTCATTCTTCCTGTCCAACCCAGCTCCAGACTCCCTCTGCCAGGAAGCTTTCCCTAAGATCCACTTCTTTTTTTTTTTGAGATAAGGTCTTGTTATGTAGTTCAGCCTGGTCCTGAACTCACTTTGTAGCCCACACTGGCCTCAAACTCCTGGCGATCCTCCTGCCTCAGCTTCTCCAGTGCTGGAATTACAGATGTGCACCACCACACCTGGCTTCTCTTCTAGTTTTGAGTGTTTCTTGGTTCTGCTTCTTTTTAGCCCAGTTATTGGATACAGTTGCTGATTGGTTGCTTCATAAGTGCTCTGAGATCACTTTTTAAGATATTTATATTTCTACCAATTTATTTAGATTAGGAACATCTTACGGGCAAGGCATAGAACACATAAGGCATTTTATATTGTTACCTGCCTAGAAGTGGACCTGGGATTGGACAGCAGGAGAAACCTGTGTGTTTGGTGAGAGAAAAAGAAGACTGTGTGATTTAGGGAAATAGTTATCCTGCTTAGCAGCAGTGGGTATTTGAAATGTCCTATTAAGATTATTTCCAGTTCTGGGATTCTGTAACCCTGTAAACCAACTTGGATATGCCATACCCTTAAACCAAATGTTACCAATTTTGTGGTCATGTTAAATAACAAGACATCCCACAACTAGTAGGTGCCAGACTGGCACCTCTGCTACATGTTATGAATTTTAAAAAACAGCCTAGTGAAGGGACCTTCCTATGTGAAATGTATTGTTAGCACCTGGCTGCCCAGCAGATGACCTCAGTTGCCACCTGGAGGTCCCTACCTCAGGCAAGGGAAGCCTCAAGAGCCATTTTGACCCAAGTTCAAATTCTCTAGAACAAACAAGCTGATCTCTTGCTCCAAGCTCCAGCCAAAGAGGCTCCAGTGTGTTTATTGACTCTTGCATGTCCCTGCCCTGGAGAACAAACAAACAACTCAACCTGACTCATTCCCTCCACCAACTGTGCTCTCCATTCCATTGCTGAACTTGGCCAGGAAAATTCCCTCAGACCCTATAGAGTTAAGGCAGCCAAAGGTTACCGGTCTCTGTTCATATATCCGTACTGCTTCTTCCCAGAGAATATTAATCCTCCTTTGAGGTGCAGAAGACTAGCAGGGACTTCCAATCCACTCTTATTATGTTCCTACCTTTTCTCTCCCCTTCCACCACTAGAAGAATTTAGTTTCTGGGCTCTGATTACCGCCTTTCATTAGGGCTTACTGGATCATTTTTATCTCTTAGGACACCCCATCTTACTTCCACTGAGCTCCGCTTCACAGTTCCTCCATAGAGGAGGAAGATGCCTACCTCCTATTATTTTGGGAAAAAATCCAACTCAGACCTTCCTCATATTGTGTTTAAAGGAGGACTGTGTTTCCTAAACTAGATAATCCTCAAAACTTCTTGTGTCTCACACGATATTAACAGGGGGATCTTGAAAAAGTAGGACATGATCAGGTCAGCTTAGGAAACAATGAACAAGGCAAAAGTAAAATCTTAAGGCACAGGACTTCTAAGAAACTTTAATGTATTCATAATCATTTTGAATGTCTAGAAGGGAACATCATATGCAATAGTTTCCAAATTATTATGGAATTCCTTTTAAGGAAAAACCACTTAGCACTCGGGATGAGTGTTTTGTGAAATTCAGTTTGGGAAATGCCAGTGTAGTGGAAGGTTATTGAATTAAGAGACAAGAACATCCCTGATGCCACTCCTTTATGTAACTCTGGTTAGATGAGTTCACCTCTCTGGATTTCTAGTCTCCTACTTGGAAAATGAAGAGGCTGAATTAAATTATCTTTTAATGTTCTAGTTCTGTACAAAGGTATTCTCAAGTTAGTCCAGTGAATCCTAAGAACCAGAAACAAAGTCTAAGACCAATGTCTGTACATCTCTATTAAGGTTGTAAAAATAACGACATAAACATGAAACCAGCACGTGACTGGAGGGAGCAGGAGAAAATGCATTTTATGTAAAGGTATTTGGAGAAAGCAAACGTGGTTGTTTCTTGTGTTGCTGAATGTCTTAAGAGACAGACCTGAGAAAGCTCCTTGGAAGAGCAGAAAGTTGGTATTAAGAGAGGAAAGATGGTCTTCTTTACTGACAGGGGTGGGTGAAAATAGGGTTATCCCTGGACTGGGGGAAGATCTATCTGGATGAAAATTCAAAGAGAATGAAAGAAGCGTCACCTAGGAAGTATGAAGGAATGTGGCAGCATCCGGGAGTCAAGGAATATTTGGGAGCTTTACCTGAACCACTTGGGAATTAGCTTGACACACATTTCCCTCCCAGTGATCCGTGGTCAGGCCAGTCTCAAGGAGCTTGGACAAGACATGCACACGTGGTTAGCTCTGGAGAGGGGTAGATTCTCTGCTGGGTAGCTCAAGCCTTTTATCTCTTCTAGCACTGGGCTGATTATCTAGAGCCCTGGATTAAGTTCGTGCCTCTGGGCGCTGTCACTTAGAAGAGATAAGAGGGATGAGCAGAGACACTTATCTTTATAGCTGCTCTGGTTTTATTTATGTTCTGTGTTTGTTTTGTGTCTGTGACTCTATATGTACCAATCTACGTATATTAATGTGTTTTTAAATGACTGTACTTGCACATAGATGAGGCCATGTGGCCATAATTTTTACATAATCTGGTTTGTAAAATACTTATATATTGCTGTGCTTATTGCAAAAAAGTAAGGCTTGATTTTATGTGTATGTGTATAAAATGGTGTGTACACCACATGAATATATGGATACTGGTCCGTTTTATGTACATTAGAGGCATGTATTGTTTTTACATATATATTTTATGAATGAATATTTATATGACTGTATTTTAGGTTATCTATTTGTGCTCCTTCCTTTTATACTTCTCTGTCTTTAGGGCTGGGATTGTCTCATTAACTCAACAAGTATCTCCTGAGAGCCTACTAAGTACAGGGTATGTGTCTGCATCTATATAAGGGTTATGTCTAAGTTTGGAAAGCATACATACACCGAGTTCATGAAATGTCTGTGTGTATCCCAGTTTTCTCTCCTATCTAATATTTAGTCTTGCATTGATATCATTGCTGCAGGGCTTGGGATTTTTAAGGGCTGGGGATATAGCTCAGTGGAATAAGTGCTTGCCTAGCAAGTGCAGGGTCCTGAGTTCGATCCCCAGTACCGCCAAAAAAAAAAAAAAAAGTGATATCATTGCTGCGCCCTTTCCCTCAATTATTTTTAGAAAAGGTGGGTGAAAGGTAACCAGATTTTGTAAAAGACTGCACATGCATCTGATATGTCCATGGGGAGTAAAATTGTACCCTGTTCATTACTTATTACAACACAATGTTCTGCTAGTTCTTCATGCCTTCTCACTCATTTCTTGCCCTTACAGAGCTTGGAAAAGTATTGAAAACACTCACTCATCACCAAGAATAAGTAGCTTGTCTTCCCTTCCTGGTCCGTCCAACTCCGGAAGAAAAGGTGGGACGTAGTCAAGAACCTTTAATAAGCTCTGGCTGTTCGAGCAGCGTTCACTTCTCTCTCTGCCTCTCCCTGGTCCCATCTCCAGTTTTCACCCAGTTCTCCAAATCCCTCGAAAGACAGACACAAGATTTCCCCAGAGAAACCAGAAGAAGAGCAAGAGAGATTTTGCTCCAAGGGAATCTGCTCCCATTTTATTGGGTTTGTCAATAATGTTCCTTCATTAAGATAGCATCTTGGCAGAATGAAAGAGCCCTCTGCTCTTCCCGAAGAGTTGTTTTTTTCTTGATGGGGAGAGTGTGGGGGACATTAAATAAACCTGTTTTTTAAAAAAGTACCTCTGCATCAAGGAAATGTGTTATTATTGTAATTGTCTAATGCTAATTATACTTATTACTATAATAACCATTTTGTTGTAACAAATGATGTAATCCTCTTTATTTCTGTCGCCGCCAGAGGCAAATGGTGCGTCTGTAACAAGGGGGAGATTGGGGTGTGTTTTTGAGGGGAGGGGCAATCCAGGTCTAGTAAAGGTGGGGATGCTCCTGAATGGCAGGGCCGGAGATCTCTGGATTGTTTCACTCTCCAACCTTCTTTCTCTCCAGAACTTCCCATTCTAGGGGCTTTTCTGAACATATTTCATTATTCATTCAGATCTCAATTTATTCATTCAACAAACATTCATTTAGCGCCTGCTGAGTTGTATATGGTAGAGTCAGCCCTGGTGATATAAAGTAAATCAGATAGGATCTTTACCGTGAAGGTCACAGTCTAGTGGTGGAGATAAGCATGCAAATACTACTTTCAGTTCAATAGAACAAGTGTGATATTGAGGGGTATATTTAGAGTGCTCTGAGCGTATGTGTAGCAGAGGTAGTTTATTCTGTGTGTGGAACCCTGAGAACCTGGATCAGTGGAAAAGCCTGCAGACAAAAAAGGGGAAGTCAGGCATTCTAGAGAGAGAGAATTGTGTTAATAAACCCCTGGAAGAACAATCAAGCCTGCTGGGTTCTGCTAATATTAATAATAAATAATAAAAATAGTTCATATGACTTCATGCCAGACACTGTTCTAGGCACTTTCATGTGTGGATTCACTTTACCTTCGCAACAGTGCTATGAAGGGGTGCTGGAGTGAAGGTGCAGTGAATCAGAAGAGGCAAAGTGCTCAGAACAGTGTCCACTATTCGATTATACGGAGCTATTTTTGCCGTTGTTTCATTACCACGATGACAATTACCATTTCACAGATGGAAAACTGAGGTTCAGGTTGCATAAGTTCCCAGGGTCACGCAGTGAGACACAGAGAGCTTAGACATAAAACCCAGCACTGAAGGGAGGCCCAGATTTCTAGTGATGAGGGTACCGGCTGCGTGCTGGGGTGGGGAGTCGTTTGTAATGAGACTGCCAAATAGTTTGGGGTTAGAGTGTAGGTGGTCTGGTGCACCAGTAGAGGTAAAACGAGAAGAAAAACAAGGTAGTATCTGCCCTTGAGGAAGACAGATGCAGAAAACTAGGACCATGTGAACAGCTGTAGTACTGGGTCTTCCCGTGGGCTCAGCTGCGAAGGTGGCCCACTCTGACTCCAGGCAGTCGCTTTGTCCCGCTGAGCGGTGGCCTAGTGAGCTGCGCCGGTTCTCTGCGCAACATGGGCGGAGGCAGGGTCTGGCCAACGATCAGATTAATAAACTCTGCAGAGAGCCAAACCAAATATCCAATGCCTCCTAATTGGATTAGCTAACTAATAGTGTACCCATAAGCCTTTGCTTCCTACCGTGTTAGCAGATACTGCAGGCCTTTTCTCAGTTTGGGGCTGAGACCTTGTCTGCCTTATTCACTTTGGTATCGCCAGTGCTAGCAGAGGGATTGCGATAGTGTATATTTATACATACCATTATGATTTGGTCTACTACAGAAATGAATTATGTTTATTTTAGCAATATATTTCATTTCTTTTTTTTTTTTGCGGTACTGGGGATCGAACTCAGGACCCTGCACTTGCTAGGCAAGCGCTTATTCCACTGAGCTATATCCCCAGCCCCGCAATAGTGTATATTAATAAATGTGTCATGTGAATTCCAGCCAGTTGTCCTGGAGTTCTGGGCATCCCAGACTTGGCCTAGTGCTCCAATGATTAAATTCTTCATTAGTAATCAAGGAAATTATTCTTCATGTTTCAAGGACCTCTGTCCATTCTGACACACACATTTATACTTCCCCCCATCAGCCCCTGTCACCTCGAGTTCAGTCACCTTGCTGTAGTGGAATGCATCAAGGACAATAGTAACAACGGCCACCAGACAGTGAGTGCCGACTGCTGGCCGGACAGCATTCTAAATGTACTACATGAGTTAACTAAGGTATCACAGCTACTGTATAAGGAGGTGCCATTATCAGCCTCAGATTACAGGTGAGAAAACGGCTACACAGAAGTCAGATAATTTGCCCGAAGTCACACAGCTTGAAGGAGCAAACCTTTATCCTCTTATCACTGCTCCGGAAACCCTGATAACATACCAATCACCTGGAGTCTTGCTAAAGCGCATCTTCTGATTCAGGGACTCTATAGTGGGCACCTGCCATTCTGCATTTCTGGTAAGTCCAGAGAGCTGCTGCTGCAGGGCAGGACCACACCTTGAAGAATGAGGGTCTATGTCACATTTGCTGCCTTATCGTACCAACCAACTTCAGATTCCCTATGTTGTGAATTGTCAGCTATTTCCAGAATACATACGACAGACAGCCGACAGTGACAGACATTAAAACAGTCCTATTAACCACTGGAGTCAGCTTTCTCTGGGAGAGAAAGGGGCGTTGCAACTAACAAGTTGTTTTGACATGTCTTTTGATGTTTGTGCAAACGACTGAGCCTGAATGAAGCGGGGAGGCCTGTAGACTTCCTGCCGGGTGTGGCCCAGTAGCTTGCAGCAGCCTTGATCTGGTCTGCTGGGGGATGGCCTCTGGTCCAGGCTCCACTTCCCCTATCCCTCCAAGGTCGCTAGTTGAGTTAGACCTAGGTATTTCAGTGAAAGTATTCCAGCCTCCAGGCTTCTGGTGTAGTCTATTGATCAACATGCTCTGGAATTCCCAACCGCAGATGTCTGCAATCTTTGTCAGCGCATACCAAATACAGTTAATACGAGAAGGTAGGAAGGCACTGGAGGGCAGAGCTTCATGAAAAAAGTAGATCAATAAATTTCTCCACAAGCATTTGTTTGAGGGGCTGATATGAAGATGAAATTATTTTATTCTAACTCCCAGGTCTCAGATGAGCTACAGGAATAATGTAGTCAACTCTCATTCAATATTTTTTCTTACTTGAAGCTGCCCTGGCCTTTATTTTCCAGCAAGGTGTCTTCATGGGACATAATTCTGAAGGTAAAGATACATTTTTGGAAGATAAAAGAAAAGCCATATGAGGAAGTCCAAAGTAAATTCTTTCATTTTTCTATTGAGTAGGCAACAGCTAGTCACAGCCCTCCTGCCTGTGCTCACCTGGAAGCTGACAGTAGCCATTTAGATGGGGGCAGAAACTGAGATTTTCACCTGAAAATGCTCTCAACCCGTTCCAGCCATGCCTAGGCCTCTTGTACTTGGGTGAAGCAGTTAAGTCACCAGGGACAAGCACAGCTCCTAGATAGTTTGGGTTTTCTCTTGGGAAAATCTTTGGTTTCCTCTTGGAGAGATGGGACTTCCAGGGTGCTGGCAGTGGTGCAGTGGGGGGGGGGGTGCAGGAGCACAGACCTTAGTGCTGTGGGACTTCCCATCCTTTTTTGTTTTTCCGATCCTCCTGGCTGACCATAAAGCCTAGAAATGTCACCCACCTTGCTAGCACCACCCAACTGAATCAGTGTTTAATCTTCAGACCCTTCCTTTCTTCTCCTGTTGAAATGAAAGCAAGACAAAACACTAGCTTTTAAACTCACTTGACAAACATTTTGAGTATCCATATGCATACTACATTGGGCTAGGCGCTATGCAGTAAAATGAGAGAATCGCTGTCTTCAAGACAAGGAGAAGCACATGCGAAGATCAAGGTAAAGATCAGGACAATACATCCACCATCCAAAGAGCACCATGGATACCAGCAGAGCACCAAAAGCTGGGGAGGGACATACAGCAGATCTTTCTCAGTCCCCAGAAAGGGGGGTCCTGCTGACTCCTTGGTCTTGGACTGCTGGCCTCCAGAACCGAGAGACAAAAAATTTCCAACATTCAAACCACCCAGTTTGTGTCGTTTGGTCACAGCAGCCCGTGCAAACTGTATCAAGGCAGAAAAAAAAAAAAGAATAGCATAGTAGAAGAATCAGTTATGAACTGGAGTATGTGCCATGAAAGACCCAGATAAAGCCCTTTGATAGGTGGGTGGAGACAAGAGATTGTATTTCAGTGGCAGAGTGCATGCCTTGTGGTAGAGCGGCACGTGTGAAGCCCTGGGTGCCATCCCTAGCACTGGGGAGGAAAAAGTCCTATGAGGCTTCAGAGAAGAAAATGTAAATAAAATTTTAAGTTCCTCAAGCACGAAAAAGAGAATAAGATTGGTAGTCAGCAGGCCTTGTCATAGATGGGGAGGGGGCTGGCAGGTTATAGCTCAAGCTTGTTTTGGTACAACCTTCTCACTGGGAATTGTTAGGAACATTTTTAGAGTTATACTGAAAAACAACAAAGAGAAACATGAAACGCGGACCATATACAGCTTACAGAACCTGAAATGTTTACTGTCTGGTCCTTTACAGAGAAAGCCTGCCAACCCCTGGTCCAGATCCAATTTTGCTATAACTGTGTGACCAAGGATAAGCCTGACTAATGAGTTGGACTTTATCCTGGAAGTAAGGGGGGCGATCAAGTGGATAAGATGGCTAGACCCGGAGATAGGTGGGGTAGGATGGGATAGCAAGTGGGAACATCTGAGAGGCAGTTTAGAACCCTAATCCAGCACCCAAAAGCCAGCAGGAGATGCAGATTCGAGAATTATGAGCACACATTCAAGCGCTGAAAGCAGAATAAGAGATAGCTCCCGAACACAAAAACGTAGCGATCCTGACCTCTTTAAGGGAGGAGGGAAGAGCCAGAGAAGGAAGGGAGGAAGCGGGAAACAAGCCATGCAAGAGGTCGGAGGAGAACAAGAAATAAGTCGTCACCATAAATACAACAAGTTGTCAGTGGCGTTAAACGCCAAACAGAGGCAATGTGGAATGAAGAATGACAAGAAGCTGCTGCAGATGTCACCAATGGCCTTGTCACAACAGATCCAGGAGTGTAGCGGGGAGGAGTTCAGGACACTGGTGTTTGGAAGGAGGAGGGTGGAGACCAGCAGGCAGACTGAGGGGGAACAGGCAATAGAAATGATGATACCTACTTTGCCTACCACACAGGGGTACATGGTCACTGTGTTGTTATACCCTAAAATATTTTTAAAATCCATGATCATAGAAAACTACTTTAGCTGGGTGTAGTGGTGCACGCCTGTAATCCCAGCACTCAGGAGGCTGAGACAGGAGGACTGTTGCGAGTGTAAGACGAGCCTGGACTACAAAGTGAGCTCAAGGCCAGCCTGAACTACATAGCGAGAGCCTGTCTCAAAAAGACAAAAAACAAAAAACTGCTTTTTCCTTCCCTTTAAGTTTGTAGCTTAGAACCCAACCCTTTCTCTCCTTTATCATCAAATCTAAGCTTTCTGTTCTTTGAGACCTTCCTAGCAGTTGACCATGACGAACGTCATGTTCCTACTTTTGACTTCCTAGTGTGGAACTATCTGTACCAACTAGACAAATGTTTCTCATCTTCCCTGCAAATCCTTGTTTTCTTTCTCTTCATTGCCTTTGCCTTGGTTGGGCCATTTGCTTTAACTTTAAGAGTTGCTTGCTTTAAAGGTTGACAGATTTAGCAAATAAAAATGCAGGATGCCAGTTAAACTCAACACTGAGATAAACAGTGAATAATTTTTAGTGTGTCTCATGCAGTATTTGGCAATGGACGTCTTGAATTTTATTTGGCAACCTACTTCCTCTGGCCCTTTTGTTTATCCATTTGTGTCTCTTCTTTTAAAACTTATCTCAAAGCGCCTCTCTGCTCTTTGACATAATGATTTAATACAAAGAGTATAGCCTTTTGTCAACAAACAGACCTGGGTTCCAAGCCTGGCCTTGTATTTATATCTTACACGACCTCGATTAAATCTTTCAGTTTTTCTGAATCTATAAATTACCTGTCAAGGTTCTTACAAGGACTAAATTAAACAATGCTTTGTGTGCTTATGATTTTACAAATTTATTTAAACCTCCTAATCCAACAGATGCTGTCTTTGCTCTTCACACTGTCTGTGTTTACAGCCTCAGTTTGGACTTCTCATCTGTATTTCTGGGTCAGAGTCCTGGGGTGGAGTCTTACCTTTCTCATCAACCAAGGATGATCTATATGGATCATTTCTTCCAGCATCTAAGGCTGGGATCTATCCGCAGGGCCTCAAGATAGGGACAGACTGATAGTCTCTCATTTCTTTTCTTTCTAAATCACTGGGAAAGTATTCCTTATACCTTAAAGACATGTCTTCCAGCCAACCTCTCTCACCACTGCTGCACTAGGTTTGCATAGGTTCTCTGAGTAGGTTGAGTATAAGGACTTAGTGAGCCATTTGGGATGAGGGGTGGGGGTGCGGGAAAAGGCAGTATTACTGCTAATGTTCTTCTCTGCGACTCAGATTCATCATAAATACTGAGATTCAGAAGAGAGAATTGTGGCGATGGGATACAGGTAGAAAGGCAAAGGCTTTTGTGGACTTTCTTTGCAATCCTCAAATTCTCCACTGGAAGATAACCTGATTTGCCTGCCCCAGATACTCCTAAGTGGAGGGTGGCAGGTAGAATCTGATGCCTCTGCTTCTTCTTGCCTGAAGCTTGCTTTCAACCATACCCTTTTCAGTGTCTGCCCGCTTCCTCTTTCCCTGCTGCTGGGGATGTGGGTAAGTAGCCAGATTATCTAGATCTTCTAGTTCTGATTTTTATCTTAAGCCCAAGGGAGAAAAAAAACCCACTACACCTGACCAAACTCAGTAATAGAAGGTGTTTATTCCTCCTTCTCTTTGGTCCCCTGGAGCTTATTTCACTGGAAGGGAACGCAGGTTGATGTATTTTTAAATGGCTTTGATTTTATCACCTTGCTTAATGATTTGGCACATTATTTATTAGATGGGGAGCTTCCCAGAGGGGCCTGGCCCATTAACGTATAAATAATGTGGCAAATAGTTCAATAGAGCCATAAAAAAAGTGATTTAGAAATAAATTGACCTCTGTTTGTTACATGTAAACGAAGGCCCAGGGTCATAATGTGTTTTGTGCCCTTAAGCTGGCTGGGGCGGGATGAGCACGGGGTCTTACAGATATTGGGGGGTTCTTCACCACAGCCCTTTTGGGGGGGTGTGAGTGGGTTGCATTTTGTGTGTGTGTGTGTGTGTGTGTGTGTGTGTGTGTGTGTGTAGCTGGGTGAATACTGAGAGTACTTACCTATGGTCGGAGTAGCCACACATTGGGTAAGGATTGAGGTAGGTGGGGCAGAGGTGTGGGTTTTCTTCTGAGCACAAATCCCTGTTTGTGATTTTGTTACTAGTGAGAAGTGAACATTTAACCTGGGAATGTGGGAAGAGACTTCGATGGCTTGGGTGGTTCCCCGGGTCTGAGCAGAAGCAGATGTCTTAAGTCAATCTGATCTCTGTAGTGAGTTCCCTTTAACGTGGACCCTGTCCGGGTCTTCCCCTTCTAGTACATGCACGTAGTGTGCAGTCAGTGAGTGTTTATTAGGAATATGAAACAAACAGCCACATGTCTGCCATCATTAGTGGAAGGAAATAATGGTACAGGTAATTTCTGAACTAGTGACGGATAAATAATGGGTAACATTTATTGAGTGCTTAGTATGTATGAAGACAGCTTGCTACATTACATTCGTAACCTAATTAAATATTTTATGTTTAGATTGTGATGTGAAATATGACACATTCATAGGAGTGCGCAAAGAATATACGTGCATTGTAACGAAATATCCATGTAACTAGGATTTTAATGAAAACAAACCACAACTTTTCAGAATACCCTACATGTCCCTTTCTAATCACAATCCTTTCTCTTTCCCAAAGACACCTATCTAGTATTTTGTAATAATAATTTTCTGGCTTTTCATCGTAGTTTTGCATTTTATGTAAATGCACTTAAACTGTGTATATTCTTTTGGTTTGCATTTTTCACTCAGCATTTTGTTTGTGAGTCATCAAGTTGTTGCATGTAGCTGTGATTTGTGGTTTTTCATTGCTGTACATATTTCACTGTATCAATGCACCATAACCTGCACCTTCTGCTGGGTAGGGATATCTGCCTCCTTTCTGCTTTTATCAATTCAAAATGTTCTGAACATTTTGTGTGTGTGAGTGGTACTAAGGATTGAACCCAGGGCCTTTGCCCTCAGCTACATCCCCAATCCTTTTTAAAATTTTAAGAGGGGTCTCACCAAGTCACTCAAACTCTGCTCAGACTTGTGATCCTCCTCCTTCAACCTCCCAGAGTGCTGGTATTACCAGGTATATGACACCATAGCTGGTGCCTCTGAACATTATTGAACATGCGTCTTAGTGCCCGTATTTTATAGGATATAAACCTAGTAGTGGAATCTCTATGGTACAGGATATGTGAACATTCAGGTTTACTTCAGCTATACCAGATTATCTACCCAAGTACCAGGGTATCTTAGTATTCCCGTTGTACCATCCTTGACAACTCTTGAGGGTACCAGGATGTTCCAGTTTGATCTTCTTAATATCATTTGATGTTGGAATTATTCTTCTTCTTCCCAATTTTTCAGATGACTGAAATGAGATCCAAAGTGTTTAAGTTTAAGCAACTTCCTTTACAGCACATAATGGCAAATGGCAGAGCCACTTTTTAAAATTTAAGCCTGACTGTGTAACTACAACTTTTACTCCTCATATCTACACTTTGTTGTGATAATCAACACTTGGTAAAGTTGAGGCAAATTATATAATAAAAATTTTAAACATTTGGTTAAACACTTTTTAAAAAAGCTTTTTGTTAAATATTTAAAGGAATGTCTTTTATGATTACTGCCCAGCCGTGCAACTGAGAGGTGCCTTGATTCCTGCTGTGTTTGGGGGAACTGTTTAAGGGTTAATATTTGCTGGGGAGTATCTAACATGCATTTGACTCTAGGGGCTTCGAAAGAAGCTCCTAGAATGATCTAGACCACCTTATGGGCAGGTGAAGAACCTGCAAACAACTCCAGGGAAAGAGACGCCACCCAGGAGCCAGCAAGTCCTTTCTTCCAGGTTACCTTAATTCCTGCTGCTGTTTTAACTCATTCCCTCTCGTTCATTTTTCCAAAGACAACCCTTAATATATGATCAAAGGCCCCCTTTCTGGTTTCAGGGTATCTTGTTGGCTGGGCAGAGTTTCCAATAGAGTCAGGGCTTTAGGGTGTCTTTCATCCCAAGAGCTCAAAGCCTCCCACGGACATTAACCCATTAATCACCAAGCTGCTCTGTGAAGTTGAGAACTAGTCAGCGGGTGCCTCCCCCGCTTCCCAGGTAGAGAAACTAAGTCCATGACCTGTCCAGAGCTGCCCAGGGAGCCAGGTTGGAGCCAGGCAAGAAACTGAGGTGTCCGGAGAGATCATCCTCTCTACTGCCAGTGATTCAGGGCTCCAGGTTTCGGCATATTCAGCAGGAAAAACTCACTGAAGCACAGTGAAAGTGAGGTTAGTGGTTCAAGATGGCAGGTTCCTGTTTGAACTGCTGAGGAAAATGGCCCAAACTAAGGAGATACCCATTTCTCAAGACCCACCCAGGGTCTTATATTTTCAGTTATATTCTCTTACATACATTCTCTTACATCTTCAGTTCCTAACTGTGCTCAATTGACTGAAAACTCTTAAAAAATGCTTTGTTGAATGAATGTGTCAGTGAATAAACGAATCAATGAATGAATGCCAGGTTGTTTGAATCTGTTGTGCTGCTCTGGGCCTCCTCCCCAAGTCCAGCTTTTTCTTTTAACTCCAACATCTTTGGGAAGGAACATGGGGATGAGACGTTGAACTTTGTTACAGTCCTCTGGAGGAGAAGTGAGCCCAGGGAAAGCAGAGAGAAGAGATGCCTTAGAGTAAATGTTAAGCTTATTGCAAGAATTCTGTGGGCTTCTACCCCTCATCCTAGAATATGCGTCTGGAACAAACAACTTGACCAGAGGTAGGCTTCCTCTGTTCCACGACAGTCAGCAGGGTTCTGGGCCATGTAACCACATAAGAATGTGAATTTTATTTTCTCCAGGTAACTGTCCTTTTGATGACATTCTCAATGAATTCTGTTGGGAGGGGCAGTGAACATATATCATTTTAAAATGCTCTGTGTGTTCAGAGATCACAAAATTTTAGGTCACGCTTTTTTAAGGTAGAGAAAGTCTCTGAGAGCATGGCTTACAAATTTGTATTTTAGTTAGAAGATATCTAACTCAGTGACCGGATGGGTTGGAAGAGAATGGTCTTGTTTAGAATGTATATGCCTGAGTGTCCTTATTATGGATATTCCTATATAGGTCTATTGTGTATATGCAAATTCTTTTGGTATATGCAAATTGATTTAGCTGCTGTGAGAGTATTTCTGAGTGAATATGCCAGGAGTGCAAAGGTCCACATTCGAGGAGGCCCCTTTGCTGCTATAGGCCTGGTATTTGTGGGTAACTTTTTCCATCTTCAGCTCCTCCTTCCCCTCAGCCCCCACTTGATGCCAGTTGGAAGCTCCTGAAGAATCTCAAGGTTGAGGACATTCACAACCGACTCTTCTCCTGGCAGATCTTTATTTCAGCCACCCATCTGATCCCATCTGCATCCCTAGGCGGGTTCCCTGCTGCCTGCGTTTATCTCCCTGTTTTATGATGTCATTTAATTAGCTCGCACACGGGGGTTTTATGGGACGAACACAGCCTTGTTTGCCTTATAACTGGATTTCATGGCTCTGTGGGGACAGGTCAGGAAATCTCAGCCTGCCCATGTTTGGAGTCCAGGAATGCTGGATCTTTAGGAACTTAGAAAGTCTGGGAATGGCCTGGCATAGAACTGTTATCTTTGGGAATCTGGAAAACAATCAGTTCTATCTTCTCCAGATAACCTTTTTGGGGAAGTAGGAACACTCTGCCAACCACTAGGGCCGAGGAAGATACCAGTTCTCTTGCTGGCTTGTATTTCTGTTGCTCGTGTGACTTGTACTACTTTTGCCTATAGAGTGGCCACTTACGTGATAATTATAAGCCTCTGAACCTGAGATACTGAAAATGTAGGACACATAATAAAATAGGGCTTGATCTACTGCAAATGGGAAGAAAATCAGGGGAATGAATGAGGGGGAGAAGGGAGGTGGGAAAGGGGAGTAAGAGAAAAGAATTAATATGTGTCATGTACATGTACCAGGTACTCACAATGAAAACAGTCATTATATATTGCAAACATGTACTAATAAATACAATTAAAAAGAAGTGGCAAAGAACAAAATTTTTAAAACAGGGCTTGCAAGAAAAGCAGAAAAATGTCTCATTCTTTTGACAGAGGGCTCTGTGGGCCAAATGAGACAGCTGGAGTGTTGAGCAGAGCAGGGTGCATCCAGATGTCGGCTAGAGAAATGGAGGCTACCACTTACTATTTAGGCGTTCTTTGCTTGTGGCAGGAAAGTAGCGTACTCTGGGGGAATGGTGTGTCATCGTGGTTTCATTAGTGGGTTAAGTCATGAAGTTCTGATAAGAGTGAATTATCCAGAACCACCCAGAAAGATGAGCTCCATGCGGTTGGTTTTCTAACATCGCTAGTGAAGGAGACCTTGACCTCTGCTGCTATGTGTGACAACCTTAGCTGCCACTGCTTTCCTTCTCCTCTCATCTGCAAAGGTGCTTAAATCCCTAAACATTCGCGAAGTGGAAATGTCCATAAGCTCTTTCTTGATAGACATCTGATTCTTTGCTCACCTTAGATAACACGTTGCTGTGGCTTGCAGGCTGCAAGTGATCAAGTAGATCAGTGTGAAAACTGAATGTAGGCATGGAGAGGCTAAAGGAACCCTGAGAAATCTCTGCTTCTCTCATTGTCCCTCTGTCCTCCTCCACCCCCTCAGGTCCCTCAGGGATGAGATTCTAAGCCTGGGGCCATTGCTCCTGCCCTCCCCCTGTTCTTCTTTCCCTTGTCACTTGGGTTGCTCAGCTTTCCTGTTTCTGTCCTGTGCCTGAACCTGTGTTCGTCACACCTTTGGCGTCCTACTTCTGAGACCCATCAGTCTGATTTCTCCAGCACCGTGGTAGAACTTTGTGTGAGAAAGGTAGCCTGGAAAAGGAGAGGAGGAGGCAAGGCAAGTACCCATCTGCAGTGAGGAAGAACGTTCAAGAGCAGGAACTGGGCGAGGAGCACCCTAAATGGTAACTATCTCAAAGAAGAAGTAAGGTAATCCTACTTTCAGATACAGGGACTCATTTGCATAAATTCATGTTATCAATTTAAAATGGATAGTTCAAACATCACTCTCCCCCACTTCTGGGACAGTCTAGTTCTGTGTGGAGGCAAACATTAGACTACAGTGAAGGAAGAACAGGACTCAAACTCTCTGATGCCAGTCTCCAGAATCTCCCTGGTCAGGATGTCTTCAGAAAATCTAGACTAAATGCCCGCTGCCACTGCTTGCAGAACCTTACAGGAGTAGTAATACATACGGTTCCTTGGAGTGTCCCCTCCACCTTGGGAGCTTGTGATGGCACATCTCACCTGAAAAACCATTAGGCTCAGTAAGTGTTGGGACCAGTCCCGGCACGTCTTTGTCCTTCTGTGCTGTCCTATTCCAGATGACTTCAGAGAAGGTGAGGGTGGTGTTCAGTGGGTGCTCCAGCCTCCCCCTCCTCCTTCACTGAATTGCCAATATATTTTCTCTGACAGTTTGCACAGATAGTTAAGATACCGTGTAATTACAGTTGCATTTGAAAGCCAAACATGATTTATTTCTGACAAGCTCAGTCATCTTTGGGATGACTTGGTGTGTGCCTCTGTGTGTGTGTGTGTGTGTGTGTGTGTGTGTGTGTGTACACTGGTTTTGTCTTTTTGTGGAAGCAGAACAGGTATTAGGTCTTCTGCCTCTCTCACACTTAGCTGCCTTCCTTTACTGAATTAAGAAGCACTGGAATACCCAGAGAACTAGGGGGAAATCCAAGTCCTCACGCTTGGAAGCCTCAGTGTGATGGGAATGATGTGATGCTCACCTGGACAATGACGATGACAAACACATACACATAACAAGACAAGGAAGGGATCTGGACAGTGGAGGGGATGGAGCAAGACCATGGAGAGGGAGCACAAGAGTGGCTTATCAATAGAAACTTCCTGCAGGCGGAGTTTGTGGGGGCGTGTTTGGAGTAAGAGTTTAGGTCCAGAGAGAAAGGCAAGAGGAGCATCTTTTTTAAAGGAGAAGAATGACCTTGAAGGCAGAAGGGGCAAAATTTGCACAGAGGAAAAAGCTACTTTGCCTAGCTGAAGCAAAGTGTCTTCATGATGGAATCACAGGAAAGTGGACCAGAGGAAGAGCAATGTCTCATGGGTAGAGGGGTCAGAGTGCTGGTTGGTGGTGTTTTGTCAAAGCATCTAGGTAGTGCCTTCTAAACAGAAGGTCCAAAGTGGGTGGTGGCGGCTTCCCACCTGCTTCAAGGGGCTGGGGATGAGAGGGGCAAGGAAGCGATGGGGCTGCCTGAAAGGAGCAGGGTAACACAAAACCTGGAGAAGAGACTTCCAGGGCATCTGACTATAGCTGCCTAGCTTGTAACATTTGGAAAGAGTGATTGGTTCTTTTCAAGTTTCTTTCTAATCCCAGGAGCAGAGTTTAAGGCTGGACAAGAACATGGATTATATACTTTCTCAAAGTAAAAAATACCATTGCTTTTTTGCATCGTCTTCTAGGTCCTAAAATAGGTTTGGGCAGTGAGGAGGGCACTTGGCTCCAAGGCAGAAAAATGTGCAGTTAGGGCTCATCTTTAGCCTCTGGGGTGGAAGGGGAGTGTGGGGAGTTGGTGTTCTTAAATTTTGCTCTTGGCGTCTCTGGCTCAGGCTTCTGTCAGTACAGACCTGCATCCCCGCCCCGCCCCAACTGTTGATTATACCCCTTGGGATGCATCATTGCTAGGAAAGCAGATGTGCCAGATGTGACATGTTTGAAAGAAAAAAAAATCTCTTACCTCTGAGCTTTGGGGAGAGTTGCTAATCACCATCTTGCTGTTGCCCATGGGGAGGGCAGGTCTGAAGTTGGGTTTATGCCAGCTTCATACCCTCTTAGCCCCTCTGCGGGAGGATCTCCAGCTCTAGTGAAGCCAGATGTGGGAGAAGGGGCATGAGGGAAGAAGGAAGAGAGACTGAGGCCCATATGAGATGGAAGAGATTGGTTTGCACAGTAGTGGGTGGGTTGCATCTAGTTTATTTTACTGGGTTGGCTCCTTTTGGAGGTGCTAAAGTGTGTGTGTGTGTGTGTGTGTGTGTGTGTGTGTGTGTGTGTGGTCTATAACAGTGGGTTTCTAGGAAATCAACCCAATAGTATCATCATCTTCTGGAGGATCCTGACTTCCGGGGAAGCCTCCTGCCAAACACCTCCCCGCTGTCCCCGTAGCCAGTGCTCTTAGCTTAATTTCTCTCCTGTCCTCAGAAAAGGAGCTCAAGGCTTTCTATGTCTCTGTTTGTCCTGTGCCTGAGGAGGAGCCTTTTGAGTCTTGCTGACAGATGTCTTAGTCTGGGGATCCCCAGCATGCTTTGCTTACTATTTTTTGGCCAAGACAGTGCCTGAGGTACCCAAACATCAGGGCCTTGGTTCTTTAACTACTCCTCCTCCAGGTTTCCCCAAAGCTGATGGGACAGGGGAGCAATTCATTTCAGAAGATGAGGGTGCAGAGACTGAGAGAAGATGTCTAAGAAAGACCGTCAGATGTACAAGGAAGTTCTAACACTGAGGTCAAGGTAAAGTCATAAAATATAGCACAATATGCCTGGGGGATGGATATAATGGTCTTTTGGCATCTACAGGCTTTAGAAATGTAGTTGATTCTAAAAGCCCTCTGTTTAGATTCCCAGGAGATGATTCTTGATTACATTTTTAAGTGTTGACATTTCTTATTTTCTAAACCAGATTGTAATTCTTCTAGTTCCAAAGAAGGTAGACCTACCATAAGACCAATGCTCCTCAGAAGCCAACCCTAGGACTTCAATTCTTGTGAGTTAGTAGAATTCTATTAATCCCTACTAGTTAAAAACCTGCTGACTAAACTAAATCCCAAAGTAGCTCTAGCCCTAAATCTGTCCTTAATCCTGATCCTGAAATTAACTCTTACTCAAATCCAAATTCTACGCCAGCTTCTGGCTCTCCCCTCCCCCACTGCGCAGCCCGGAATCATTTGGGGTGGGAGGGCCTGGGAGGAGAGGGCAAGATGAGGAATGCCTCTGGGGAAAAGGAGGAGGAAGAGCTCCAGCCAGAGCGACCTGGAGGAGCCAGCGTGGTATCTGGGAGCCCGGGGCATGATCCTAGTTCTTGCCAAGCCGTGAGTCACGCCATCATTCTCCGTGGCATTTTGTTGGGGGTGTGTCTGGGCTGGCAGCCGGTAAACAGGCTTGCTTAGAATAAGGTGCTTCCCCTCGGCCCCTCTCCCCTAATTTGGGGAAAAGGGAGAAAGTCTTTCCTGAGAGTCTTTTCTTTCTTTGTTCTTTTAGATTTCATAAGACAAAATACTTGGGACTTGGAAATTCTTTGTCACTAATTCCAAAGAAATCATGGAGAGACTAAATCACAGAGAACACAACTTCCCAATGGGAGAGGTGACCTTGTCCAGCCCCCTAGCGTCATCCCCCCCAGGGATGCTGAGTCGCACCATTCTGCCGTGTGCCCTCTCAGGACAGGGCCCACGTTCTACCCCACCTCCCTCCCACTGTAGTCATTGCCAAGATCCAGATAGGCATCCACTGCGGCTGGATAGAGATCTTTATGGGGGGTAAACCTGTGCTTGCGAGTGACACAGCAGCTGCAAACACCTGGAACATTTCCCTGAACTGGGTACCTATGCCCAGCTACCTCCGATCGTGATGCATCAGTTCCCTATCTACAAAATGGAACCAGACCTGACCTGCACTCCTGGGGAAGGAAGAAGAGGAGAAGGACATTGATGACTGCTGTCTGCTGTAGAGAGATGATTAAGCTTATTATTGTTTATCCCTTGGGAAAGCCAGACAACCATCAGCCTGACTCTAAATACATGGAGTTCACCACAGCTACTACCCTCCTCCTTCCCTCACTATCTTTGGCCCACATCTGCCAGTCCTCCCATAAGCATGGCAGATAATACTTGTAGGAAAAGAGGTGCTTGGTTCCTTCATGTCTTCCCTCTAAGCCTCATTTTCATGACCTCAAGCAGGATTTACCCTTCAATCACAATGTCAGCTCCTATCCCAGTACCCTCTGCCAGGTTTGAGGCTTGGGGCTCTCCAAAACCAACCGGGCACTGATGATTCCAGGATCTCATGTACAGGGGCTTGGAGAGGTTTCTAGTGCTCCCACTTTGGAATGACACAGCGTGATCCCTTCAGCTAAACCATCTACACTCCTAGGTGCTACCTCCTTGGAAAAGACCAGTGGTTCAGCTTGTTGGGGATTTAAGAAATGCAAGTTGATTTAGAAAAAAGTCAAAATACGAAAGTCACAAGAGAACCGGGTCAGAGTTCTGACAAGATGCCTCTATTTTCTCTCTTCACAGAACACTGAAACATTATAGTAATAATAACCAACATTTAAGTGGCATATTCTGGGTTCAGAGTGGATTTTTGTATATAATCATGCAATGGTCTCTGTGCTTGGACTTCTCGCCTTTGTTTTACTGATGAGGAGACTGAGATACAGAGCACCTGTGTGATTTCCTCAAAGTCATAGAACTAGTCAGTGACAGCTGGGTGTGGTGGCACACGCCTGTCATCCCAGCACTTGGGAGGCTGAGGCAGGACGATCGTTGTGAGTTTGAGACCAGCCTGGGCTACAAAGTGAGCTCAAGGCCGGCCTGAACTGCATAGCGAGACCTTGTCTCAAAAAAGACAGAAAAAAAAAAAACAAAAAAAAAACAAAAAAACTAGTTAGTGACGCTTGGTGCTAGATCAAAATTCAGGGATTGTGATGAGGGGTTGAAGATCTTTTTACTGTCCAACTACAAAAGAGCTAGGGCCCCTTTCTGAAGAACTTTTTTCTAATTTGTGGATGTATTCCTAACCCACAAGGATAGAATGAGATCGCCTGCAACCCCAAAGAAATGAAGAGTAAAATGTAACGTACATCAAACTGCAAGGTTGACAGTATTAAGAAAACCAGGAAAGAAGGGCCATCATCTCCGGGCTGGTAATGTTTCATGGTTAAAATTGTGCACATTCTAAGCAGTCTGACCTGAATGAATCTTCAGCCACTACTCCATCCAGGTGCCCACTGCTAGGCCACATCTGTGACTAGATGCCCAGGCCCTCAAGAAAGGAGGGGAACAAGAGTCCCTTGCAATATTTGATTCACCTGGCTGTTACTAATTTTGACATAGGTCTAATCTAAAACTCTTTTTCTGCCGTTCCACTAGCTCTGAGTTAGTAAAACGTGGGAGGGAGGGTGGAGACACATATATAATTACTATATATACAATATATAAAATAAATATATGGAGAGAGAGATTTAGAAAGCTGTCATAAAACCTCCAGTGCAACATCCATTTATGAGTTTATAAACAGAAATTCACACTTTTCAGACTTCTTCAGCCTACATACACCAAGTCCTTTGGCCTTTTCTTCTCATGTCTAGCTTTTGAATTATACTGTTTGTTTCGGTTCTCTCTGGGAGGTCAAGGATCCGATAATAAGAACTGTTATTGTTTCTGCTCTGATCTAGGATGTTCTTGTATTTTTGTTTTATCTGTAGTAAAAACTTCTTAACAAGGACTCGCCTCCTTCAATTCTCTCTCCTGTAGCTATCCTACACACTCTAATCATGCCATTTGGGTTTGTTTGGCTTAGAAACTTTTGCTTGTTCTCATAACTACCTTGCTGACTGCTTACCCAGTGTCAGGCATTAAACGTTTTATATACTGCCTAATTTAATCACCACGTACCTCTAGGTGGTAGGAATGTTTCAGTTCTCTATTGAAGAGGAAACAGGGGTACAGAAATGTGAAATAATTTGTCCAGTGTCCCATCCTGGAAAAGGGTAGAGCTGAGACTTGAACCTAGACAACTGGTCCTAGAATCCATGCTTGCTCTTTGTGTGTTAGAAAATGGAGCTGGCACATTCCTGATGGCAAGACCAGATTATTTCTACCAAAGAGCACACATGGCACCTTATTTAGTGATGTTCAATAAATGCCTGTGAACAATTATGGCAATGGAGAGAAAGGAGTTCTCTGATCAATGTGATCGCGAGGAAGGGGGGGATTTTAATTGTGATCATCTGACTTGCCAAAGAGAAGATGGACTTCTTGATCCCTTAGGATTTTATTAGCTCTGTCTCAAGAGCCCCTGGTGCATGCAGAGCTCTCCATGCAGTGGAGCAGTACTCTAGAGATGAGATTTGATTCTTGTCTTTTGGGAGCTCGCGGACCATTGTAGGCAGCTCTGCGCAGATCTGTGACATTTGCAGAGTCTGCCTGACTGTTGAAGGTACCAACACTACCCAACAAGAGTTTGGAGGATGTGATTTGCTCTGATGGTAGGAGACAGTGACAGGGGGACCAGAGACATACTCTTTGTTGGCCCACAGTTGTCCCTTAACATCTGAAGCCTAGTTGCAGCCCGGAGATTGAGCTGTTCTGTGGCGCATGTGTTCACAGTGTGATCTCCAGTGAGCCACTCAGCAAGGTGAGGGGAGCCAGTGAAGAGAAGCCGGGGCGAGGGACAGAAAGAAACTCCTCAAGGCCACAGAGCCAGCCAGCAGAACTCGAACTCTACCCAAGGTGCCAGAGGAACCCACCCGAATGTCTCAGCCTCACGGGGTGGGGGTGGACGCAACAGCGTCTCAATGTCAGAATGACTCGGCGCTCCAGTTGCCTGGCATGTTCTCCCCGCCCCCACCCAGCTCCGCCCCCGCTACCCGCACTCTGCCTAAGTGCCCTGCCCTGAAGCCAGAACTGAGATCTCAGTTTTTGGGGAAAGTGAGATGTAGCGTCAGTGGAGAAATGGGTGGGTCCCAGCACCCCTCCCCTGCCCGGTTTACAAGTGCAGGGTGGCTCCCTCCTTCTAACACCCTCCCTCTCTTTATGGCCCTGCGCAATCTTTGATGTCTTCTCGTGAAAGGGGGAGCAGAGAAGCAACCTTAGCCAAGGAGAAGCTGCCCGTGGTAGTACTTAGGGGAGGGAAGGAGCTTCGGGAACAGGGCAGGGACTTAGCCCAAGGAAGAGTGGGTTGGACAAACTGACAAACTGAGCATCCTCTAAGAACTGTATGTCTTTGGGAAGCAGCAGCATTATAGTTGGTCTCGTTGATGATGATATAGTTGGTCTTATTAGGAAGAATATGCACGGGCTTTGAAGTGACCAAGACCTGGGTTCAAATCCTAGGTCCTCAACACTCTTTTTCTTTTTTTCTTAACCTTGGGCAAGTTGCTGAACCCTTCCTAATCTAAATTGAGTAATATACTATTCATTTCCCAGGATGGCCCGAGAGCTAAGTGAAACATACACGTACAGTGACTACTGGTGCCATACATCTAAATTTGCTTCCCTAATTAAAAGATAAGTTTCTTGACAGCAGGGACCTCCCCATCTCGCTCCCTACAACTTCTGCAGCACCGTGTCTCTACCTCTTTCTGCTTTACTGAAATACCCTTCACTTCCTTGCAACGCACAAAGCCAGCCTTGTTTTCTGCCATCTGCAGGCCCCCACCTTGGATGCCATTGAAAGGAAAGGTGAACACAGACACCTCCCATGGTGGCTGGTCCTGTAAACAGCCCCCTCTTCCCACTTGGCAGTTTTCTGTATTCCCTGCCATGTTCCCTCTCTCTTCCATTAAGGTGATTTTATTTGCTTTGCTCCTATTCTTAACCATCTATAATTTTTATTTTATAGCTACTCCATAATGGTCTGGGGCCATCCCTACTGAATCACCAACTGGTCTTACTTTAGGATTTAATTTGGTTTTATTAAAATTACCAAAATTCTCCCTGGGCAGGTGTAGACCTGGGAGGGCAAGGCCCTGAGTGCTGGTGACCGTGAGGCCCCTCCCCACTGGTACATTTCCAGGCCTCTTCACCTTTTCTGTTTTGGTTCAGTGACAGTAGTGAGTGTTCCTGGTGCACACACAGCATGTGAGCATGTGTGTGTCTTTCTTAGCCCTACCTAGCCCTGTAAAACTCACAGAAAACAGGCTCCCCAGGCCCACTACCTTTACTTATCAGTTTCTGTGTTTTTTCTGGGAGAAATTGCTAAAGCACCTTTCCTTTGCCTGGCCTAAATTCATAAACAGGAATTTAAGGAAATCCTAGGTATATGGTGTAAATGCAGCTGAGACCAGTGAACAAATGTCTATCTGACATCCACCCACCGCAGAAAAGTGTGTGTGTAGAAATGTAGCTTTAAGTAGAGATGTTTTTCAGGTGGGTGATCACTATGGGGTGGATGTTGTCTGAGAATGGAGAGAACACAGCTCCGCACTGCCTAGGGAAGGAGCTGAAGTATATTTTAAGAGTCTAAAGACGCTGCCTACAAGTAGCCACTCTGCTTGCAGCCAGGAGCATAGACACACCCTAACATGCAGAATCCATCAGAGGTCATTTTTGGTGTGAAGTCAGCCACAGTAATAGGGTTCAGGCTATTTTGTACCTTTTTGTTCCAGGGAAGTGGAGCAGGAAGAGCTTAGGGGAAAAAAGCAGATTTCCATTAAGCTTTTCTAGTGTATTTCTTCTCTTGAAAAACAGGTATCTCCATTAGGATTCTGAAACCTTACTGTTAAGAAGATTGAACCCAGACACGATAGAAGAGGAAACTCAAAGAAAAGGAACACGAACTTAAAAAGAAATCTCCTGAATTGGATTTCTCTCATGTATGTTGGTGGCTGATTATTGACTGTTCCTCCTTGAGGCCACCATGCACGCAGACCCTGTGGAGAGGTAGAACTCAGGGAAACTTTTCTCTAGTTCTATGGACACCTTTGTTTTGTTCCTCTGCCTGAAGATAAATACAATATTTTCAGTTAATTAGAGCTTATGCCTCTTTCTGCCCTTCCAAGTCTCCTCCATTACCTAAGATCCAGGGAAGCATTTTCCCACATCTGTCTACCTGTGCCCCAAATATCTCCTAAGGGATTGGGAAAGAGTTCTCCAATGAGAAACACAAATCATACACGTCTTTACTAGGGAATCCCATAAAATTGGGTCGGAGCTGTTGGGCTAGGAGTCTGTTCAGGTGCCTCAATCTCTGCTCCTTCCCACCACTTTGCCTGGCTGGAATCAATCAACATCAAATCTGCCTGTTGTTTTTAAGAGAAGTGGGAATACAGAAAAAAAAAAAAACTTTTGAAAGTTTAGTTTTATTTTAGAAATGAAGATGGGACTCAGGTTTCCCCTTAGCAATCTAATTTTGAATCTAGGGGTTGGATAAGAAATGGGGCCCTGTGAAGCATCCCCAAGCACTTGAACATTTTTTTCTCACCATCCATCCTTTCCTGTTAAAAAACTAATGTAACTTAGAATATGATTATCCTAAAACATTTTATTTTTTAATTAAAGAGGGTTCATTACACTACCCGTCTCATCTCGTCCCAGAGCAGGGAAACACTGTGTTCAGCAAGTTTGCTAAGAAATAATTATAGGTTCAGATCTTCCCCAGGCCCAGAAATTCAATTAAAATTTTTGTTTTAAGTTGCTTGCAGTCACAGGTATGTGTGTGTGTGTGTGTGTGTGCGTGTGTGTGTGCATGTGTGTTCTGGTTTTCTTGTAACTATTCTGGGAATGGATCCTCAAAGGTGACAATCATCTTACTCTCTCAGCCCAGTGTCTTTGGTAGCATCTCTGGGAGCCCATACTAACATGATAAAAAATGTTTCTGCAAGAGGAGCCTTACCTTGTTATTTATGTATTTATTTGGCTAGAATCACCCCAGCTGTCCGACAGTGCCTGGGCTACTTCTGTGGTTTATATAGAATCCAGTCAGTGTAAATCAGCAGCTCTCAAACTCCACTGCGGATCTGAGTCAGCTGGGGAACTTTTAAACCGTCGGGATGCCCGAGTCCCACTCCCAGGTGTATGGCTTTAGTTGCGGCATGTGGCGTGGGACCCACGCATCAGTGTTTTTTAAAAGCTCCTTAGATGATTCTAATACGCAGCCAGAGACAAGAACCACTGAAGAGGTGGCAGCTGTGTTTGGATTGCACAGATGATGTGGGGATTTGGTGATTAGTAAAAGGCCCAGGCGGGGGCATGAGGCCCAATCTGACTGCTCCATGCTCAGCTCACTGTATAGTTATTTTAAGTATGCAAGCACAGGGCCAATGTGGTTTCCTGTTGCTTCTATCCAGACTCTGAGTTATATTTAAAACCACTTATTTACACACATCCGTAGCTGTCCTCATTATCACCTCTGCCACCCCACGAGGGGGCATTTCTGTGGCAGAGCTGTCCCTGTTTACATAAAAAAGTGCGACAAGATTATTTAGACCAGTAGATCCTGTCGAGGTGACAGACCCTGTGTGAGCAGCTGACACACCCAGGACTTCCTAGGTGATGGGGCAGTGTTTATGGTGCTGCTTGACCTCTCCTTCAATTTAAAGAAAATAGCTAAAACTCCCCCAGGCTTTAGGGCACAAACCCTCCTGGCAGGAATATGAAGAGGGAGGGTAGCGCTGTGTGAGGCCAGATCTTACCAGGTAATAAACCAAAATAGACATGTCTAATAGAAATCTAATAAATGAATAATAAATAACATAAATATACCTATGAATTCCCATACATGTTAATACAGTAACATATATATGTATATATAAGTGGCTTGTATAATGTATATGCAGATGTGTAGGTTTAAATAGAGTGATATGTAAGTTTACTTATATAACTACATTAGCCTTGTGGAGGTGCAGAGGTGATTATACAGATATTTCAGGCATATTTTTTGAGAATTGTAACCTTTCTTTCTGTACTAGAGTTAAAACCCTGGACCTTTGCCCAGAGCTACCTTTTTGTTTGTTTATTTGTTTTGAGATAGGGTCTTGATAAGTGGCTAAATTGTCCAGATTAGGCTTGAACTTGTGATCTTCCTGCCTCAGCCTCCCAGAGTGTTTGAATTACAGGTGTGTCCCACTAGCCCTGGTTGCCATTTTTATCTTTTGACTGAAAACTTCACCAATATCCTGATGCTTTGAAGTACATAGATTTATAAAGTATGTATATATTTTCTACTTTGTGTACAGATATTTACTGTTATCTTTATTAGCTTTCTCAGAAAGAAGATGCTTAAACTGTGTAGCTAGCCAAAGTGAGCAATTCAGACTTGAATCATCTACATCAAGGCTCAGATGATCTGAGTTTATGTGAATCCAGTTCTAAAACCTTCAACGACTTGGCGCCACATAAATATAGCCCCTAATAAGTAGGCCCCATTGAATATACTTCATTTTGGATTTGAGCATGCAGGCTTGCAGTGAAGAAATGGTAGGACCCCCCGGGCCCACTTCCACTTATCTGCATCCTTGGAAGGAGAAAGAGTAGAGGAGTATCTACGAGATAGCTAAGAAGAATAATTTCAGTTTGACTTTGAGGTGCACATTCTCATCAAACTCACTCTTACTTCTTTCCAAGCTTGACTGATTGTAGCTGGATGGGTCAGGAGGGGAGGAAGCGAACCTAAGCAGTCTCCACAGGCAACAGACAGCACACATTATCCACAGAGCTAGATGCATATTAGCACATACTTTTGTCCCAAGAGAGCTTGCATAAGAAATTACTTACAGATCAGTCCCTATCTGATTTCTATAACATTTCTGCTTGTGTGGAAATACATATGGTTCTGTATCTGATCCTGGAACAGACATTGGTACTGTATCTCCACACGCTGCCAGGGTTCACAGTGGACAACGGGCATGGAAGGAAGCGTCCACTACCATCTGCCTGTCCCCTGTGGATAGTCTGGGCTGAGTTAACTTCCGAGGCTCCCAAGGCTCTGCTTTACAGGTGCACTGAAGATGATTTTTTATGAAAAGGAATATAGATGAGTTTTAATAAAGCTCTTCTCTCTCCCTGGGCTGGCTCTGCAACAACTTAGCCTTAAATATGCATCTCATTCTCCTAAGTGCCTCTCTTCACTTGGTGAAATCAAAATGAAGCATAGGAAGAGACAAAAAAAAAAAAAATCACCTATCTTTAGAAAAAGACAACTCTTTCCAAACCCAAGATTGGCAACTCATGAATGAAATAACACAAAAGGGAGTTTTCTGAAGTATATGTTCTCAGACTTCCCATTGTACTAAATACACAGAGGATGAAACCAATTGTTGCTTTTCTTGATGCCCCATCTCCATAGATTCCACATCGCCATGGATTTAGCTCTGGTAGGGAGAGGAAGTAGTTGTTCTATGACTCTTATGGATGTGGTTCTGTTTCATCTCTACCACCAGTGGGGCTGCCAATCATAGTGTTTTTCTCCTGGGGGTATATGTTTACATATCGAGTGGCTTTGTACCAGCAGAATAAAGAAAAGCAAAAAGGACTGGACCTGCTACTGGTTTGTAAAGGTTTATTTGAGCCCCTCAAGGTGCCAAGCAGTGTGCTGGGTACTGGGGTAGCAGAGAGCGGTCATCTGCAGGACACCCACAATATTAGTGGAAGAAATTGACATACTAGTGGATAAGTACATGTGAAGTGTAGCCATAGAAACAATGCATAGAACATTGTGGAAGGAGAAGAATCTAACCTAGTCTTTGGGATGGGGGATGCAGGCAGTGGATTTTCAAGGAAGAACAGATGATGAGAGCTGGAATTCACCTTCATATCTCCTAGTCCTGACCATGGCACCATATTTGTTTAATAAATTGGTCAAGGACTAATTAAGTGTCTGGAAATGCAGTGGCAGAAGCACTGTTATAGAAGTCAGGAGGCCTGGGATCTGGTCTAGGTTCTGCCATTGCAGACTGTAGTTTGGCCATGTCACTTCTTGTCATGAGATTAAGGAACCATACTGGACCAATACCAGGCCTTTGCTTCTTTTTTAAATTTTTTTTAAATTTTATTTTAAATATGAAAGGATATAAACCCAAATAACATAAAAACAATAAGGAAATACAAAATTATAGAGAAGATAGTAGGGAGTTGACAATGGGTGCTGTATTGCATAATGTTATCTTCACATTTGTTGCTCAGTATAAACAAGAATAATGCAAAAAAAAAAAGGAAATATACCATTATAGAGAAGATATTGGGAAATTAACAATGGATTACATAATGATATCTTCATTTTTGTTACTGGGTTATACAAATAATGACTCGTTCGTATTAATCAGTTTTCTCCACCTTCATCTCCGTTGTTCTCCCATCCAATCAGTCGTCTTCCCTCTGTACTTTCTGGTTTATTTACTCCCTCTGGCTCTCACATTGGGGAGGCACATGGCTGCTTCAAATTATGCTGTAACAAATATGGGTGCACTCAAGTTACTATGGCACTAGGTGGAAAAGCACCCATCCTCAAAGACAGTACATAGGCAGGGAAGCAGATACACTATGGTCAGCACCCCATGAGTAAGCCCTCTAGGCCTTCGGGGGTCTGGTTGGGTCCTCAGGGTTACCCCCGCGGTCCTCTGCGCTCCGCCCCAGCCAGGCACTCCCAGGGGCCTGGTTTAGTCCATGGGGTTGCCCCCACAGACCTCCGGGCTCAGGCGTTTGCTTCTCTGTTTAAAAAAATACTATCCCTCCTTTCAGTAGGTGTAAAAATCAAGATTTTCTTTCCAAAATTCATTCGTAAAGTTGTCCAATTTTTGTTTACAAACCGTGCCCTCTCCCAATTTTCTATGACATTTTTAAAAAGCACTGTACAGTTTTGGGAGAGAGAATTTATAGCTTTAAATTGTCTTCTGCAAAAGCTGGGGTAGGCTGGTTAGGACTGAAGAAGTTAGAACCTGAGAGAAAGTGAAATAATATTAATAATAATACTATTATCATTTGACTTAGATCTTCCAATGCTGGAAATCCATTTAAACTGTCCCGAGTGTAGCACAGGGGGCGGACATCGTGCAGGACACGGGGACTGCATTTGGTCCTCCTCCGTGGGGCTCCTGTTTGCTTCTCTGCATGAGCCTGGCAAGGAAACAGACTGGTGGCCAGTGTGTCCTGCCCCCATTGAAAGAGGGGGACTTTCATCCCTCCTAAACATGTTTTCACTTCGTTTTCCTGAAGGGCAGGGAAGTAAACCCTAAATACTCTGTGTCTAATCAAACAGCTCCATGTTAAAATTGAAGAGCCTGACCCTGACCCTTCTCATAACATCTCGTGCTCTCTGCCTCCAGAATGTTAAAGCCCTTGTTTACTTGAGTCTTCTTTTTACCTGTCCTACCTCTGTTGACTGTGCTTTTCTTTTATAATACTTACCACAATTTGTAGTTTATATTTGATTAGTGTTTATTTTTCTAACTCACGAAGGTAAGGATTGCATTTGTTTGCCTCTCTGTTTATTCTCAGTATCTACTACAGTGCCCCACAGTCACTCAATAGATAGTTTTGAATAAATGAATGAATGGTATAGCAAGGATCAAGCAAAATAAGGTGTTTCAAATCCCTTTAAAAATTGTAACTATGTTTGTCTTTCTGTGCCTGTCTTATCTCACTCACCATAATGTTCTCCAGCTCCACCATATGCTCAACGTGCTTCACACAAATTACAGGAGAGCTGTACAATTCATGAATTCCATAGCTGTGAATTCACCTACTTGCCCAAATCTGTTGGTAGCACCCAAATCAATACCTGGAGGGATAAGCATGGAACTGGAAAGTTTTTTTCTTCTCCTTTAAAAATATCTTCAATAAATTTTTAAATTGACAAAATAAAAATTGTATATGTTCTCCTGGGTAGAATCTAAAACAATTGAAGTCAAAAAAACAGGAAGCAGAGTGGTGGTTGCCAGAGGCTAGGGCATACAGGGGATGTGGAGATGATGGTCAAAGGCATAGAACCTCAAATAGGAGGGATGAGTTAACTTGGGGAGGGTACATGTACTGCACATTTCAAAATCAAGAAGGTAAATTTCAAATATTCTCACTATAAAAAATGATAATGAGCTGGGACTGGGCGGAGTGCTTGCCTAGAAGGTGCAAGGCCCTTGGGTTGAGTCCCCAGTGCTGAAAACAAAACGGTGATGAATATGTTAATCAGATTGATTTAATTATCTCACATTGTATGCACAAATCATAATATCACTTTGCACCCCATAGACATATACAACTCTAATGTGTCCATCTGTAATTTTACAATAAATTATAAAAGGGAAATGTGTACGGCATCATTTCTTGTAAGTTCCTTGAGTTCAGGGACCTTGTTTTCTACTCTTTATTCTCACTCGACCTAATAGAACACTTTCACCCATAGTTGCTCTGTAGATAACTATGTCTAGGGCTTGTTAGAGTGTGGATCTTGGGTGTCCCCCCAAATCCCACAGGTTAAAGTCTTGGTCCCCAGTGTGGCGCCATTGGGAAGTGGTGGGAGTGGAGAGGTAGAGTCATGTGGGAGGTACGAAGTCATTGGAGGTACAGGGGGTTAGGGGGCCCTGGTCTCTTGCTCTTACTCTCTTTGGCCTCATGGCCATGGGGTAGGCGGCTCTGCTGTGTCATGTGCTCCCTGCCATGATGTGCTGCCTTGGTACAGGCCCAAAGTAAGGGGCCCTGATCTTGGACTGAAAACTCCAGAACTACAAGTCAGAATAAGCTTTTCCTCTTTACCAGTTAGTTACCTCAGGTATTTGTTACAGTAACAGAAAGCTGTGTAGAGTTTAAAGAAAATTGTAATATTTATAATAAACAATTGGAAAATGAATTTAAGAATACAAGTCCATTTACAATAGCATTAAAAGTAACAAAATGCTTAAAAATACACTTAACAGAAGAAATACAAAACTTACACTCTGAAAACTACAAGATATTGTGTACATAGAAACTAGAGAAGACCTAAATAAACGCAAAAACATCCATGTTCATGGCAATAGCTCCCAAACTGATCAGCACAATTCCTATCAAATCCCATCTGGTGTCTTTGCAGAAGTTAACAACTGGATCCCAGAATTCATATAAAAACTCAAGGAGCCCAAAATAGCCAAAACAACCCAAAAAGTACAATAAGTTTAGAGAAGTCACATTTCCTGGTTTGAAATTTGCTATAAGGCTAGAATGATCTAGATCGTATGGGACAGGGGTAATGATACACACACACAACACCTTGACCCGTGGAATGAAATCAAAAACAAACTCTTACATTTCTGATTAACTGACTTTCAAAAAGAGCACCAAGACAGTTGAATGGGAAAACATAGTCTGTTCAAGGAGTGCTATGGTAACCGGATGTCCACATGCAGAAGAACTAAGTCAGATTTCTACCTTACACGACACATAAAAAGTAACTCAAAACACATGAACGACAGCTGGCTTGATTAAAAATGGACAGAGGATTTGAAGGGACATTTCTCCAAAGGAGAATGGCCAATGAGCACAACGAAATATGCTCACCCTTATTAGCTATCAAGGAAATGCAAATCACAGCCATGAGGAAATATGACTTCGTGCTTGTAGGGTGGCTCTAATGATAATTGATAATGATAATAACAGAAGGTGGGAAGTGATGAGGATGTGGTGAAGTTGGAACCCTCATACACTGCTGGTGGGGACATTAAAATTATGCAGCGCCTTTGAAAACCAGTCTGGCAGTTCCTCAAAATGTTAAACTTAAGACTTACTACATGACTCAGCAGTTCCACTTCCAGGTACTTCCAGGTACAGAACCAAGAGAAATGAAAACATGTATCCCCATAAAAACTTGCATATGAATATTCATAAGTGTTATTCAGGGTCACTGAACAATGGAAACAACCCAAAGGTAAATAAACAACATATGGATTATCTACACAACAGAATAGTACTTACCAATAAAGGAACAAAGTATGGGTGCAGGCTGCAATATGGACAGACCTTGAGGACGTTTTGCTAACTGAAAGGAGCAGTCACAAAAGAGCATATAGTGGATGATTCCCTTTATATGAAGCGTTCAGTGTAAGTAAAAGAGAGAGATAGTTTAATGGTTGCCTAAGGATAAGGGTGTTAAGGGGAAACAACAAGTGACTGCTAATAGATACAAGCTTTTCTCTTTGGGGTGATGAAAATATTCTAATACTATTGTGGTGATGACTGGACAACTCGGTAAATATACTAGACACCATGGAATTGTATGCCTTAAATAGGTGAATCATATGATTGGTGAACCACCTCAATAAAACCTTTTTTTAAAAAAAATCTTATAGTTCCTGCTCTTAGGGAGCCTCCAAGATATTTGGAAACTTTTTTTATTACCGTTGTTCTTCATCTTAAAAGTTCTGGTTGCTCCATTTGGAAAGTGTTTATTTTTCCATCAGCTACAGTACCTTAGAGCCAGAAGTAGCTTTGTCTTCTGGAAAAGGACCCAGGAAGCCTGTTCACTTTCACAGCCAATGTAATTAAGAAAGTACTATGTCTTTTAAGGCTCCAAACGTGACTATTGTTACTGAGATTTCTAGTCTTGGTTGTGCTGTGTAGAATCAAGCTGGTCTAGCCACCTTTGGGGGGTCCAGAGACCCTAAAAACATTCATCTTCTGTCCTCTAGTTTCCCATATCTGACTGAATAGCTGATAGTTGGTAGTGTGGGAGGAAAGCCATGGAGAACTTGTGTCCATTTAGAGACTGAAATGGTGAAAAGAAGCGGGATGGGGTATAGGACAAAACCTGCCTGCGTGCATAATGGGAAGAAACCCGAACATCTTGATGACTGAATTAACTTTTACTATGCTGTAGTTTTGATTCTAATCTTGGTTTATTTCCTTTCTCCAGAATCTAAATATTAATGACTGATACCTGTCACGCCCATTTGCTCCAAATGGTCCCTTTGAACAGAGCCTTTCATGAGAGGAGTTTGGATACGTGTGGGAAGTAGATCTAGCAAACAATAAAAGAAAAGAATTAATTCTGGCCATTGGAAACTAAGGGGAGGAACAGCGCTCAGATATAAAAACTAAAGGATCAACACCAGAAGACATTGCCTGTATTTGAAAAAGAAACGCTTCCTGGACAAGCTAGATGTTAGAGGAAGTTCAGAATGTGAGTTGTTGCGAAGAGAAGAAACTCCGCCTGAGGTAGCCTGCACAGGAGTGGCTGAGTATGCGTTCCCTCCTATGGTCCTGGGCCGCAACCACAGGAACAGCCCAGCACTGCCTGACTGTGGCCTTTGCCTGCGTATCCTGAGAGGCGTGGTATGATTGGCTGAAATCCAGTTAACTGAAGGGTCAAGCGAGGGGGTACAGTGAAGGAGCATTTGGCGTTGGTCTTTCTAGAGAATTCGGTGTATTCCCAGTTGCCTGTAAGGGGAGTTGAGGTAAGAGAGTTAGCAGCCTTTGCTGCAGTGGGGGTTACCTGCCCCCAGACAGACCTGCGTCCTGCTCTCTGGCCAGCCCTGCTCCCTGATTTTCTTATCCCAACTTGCCTAATTGATACCTTGGTCGATGGTGTCATTAACAATGCTTGAATAATAGCCTGACCGGCTGATTTCAAAATGGGAGAACTGATTAATATGTTGAAAAGCCAGTGGAGTGGGGGGAGCAGAGATGTCCCAAAAAATAGAAACTGGGGCAAGGAATCCCTCTGGGTCCCCTCACAGCCCACTGTCCTCAGAAGAGCTGGGGCTGGAGTCTGAATTCCAGCCCCTTTTGCCTGTCTTGGTTTCTCTCCGTTCCCTTCCCGTACTTCCCCCAACAGCACACGTTCCGACACCTACAAGCTCGTTACATGATGATGACCTATATTTTTATCTTTTTTATGAGCATCAGACACACACCGTCTTGCAAGCACATGTGTTTTTTTTTTTCCTCCTACTGACGTGTGAGTGCCTTTGATGGTAATTTATTGTAGGGTTGAGCAGCCAGGTCTTAATTGTACCCTAAAATTGCTTACCATTTTGATGCCTCCAAACCATTCCAAAATGTACCTTTTTTCCACAGAAGGGTGTGGGGCAAGCTCCTTTTTACTGTCTTCTATGGTGGCATGTGGAGTGCGCAGAGAACATGAGGGAGCGATTCCGCGGCCGGGTTTCAGGGACGCTTTGGTCCCTGGCTTCTAATTGCAGTTGGGCTACATCAAAGTTTTGCTCTCCTCAGCAAAATTGAACTCGGTCTTTTCTGCACAGTCTGGAGTCAACATGGCTTTACTAATTGCTCAGGAGGATGAATGGGTAGTTCCTACCCCAGCATCCACACTTTGCAGGAAATTTCTGTGGCGACTGCTTGCATCTGTGAATCTAGATTTGGCCTACAAAGGAGAATGCTGCGCATTAATCTAGGGAGTCTGACTATGAGAGGCAGCTAACCCAAAGCATATGAGGCCTTCTGAAGTCATTCTGTAATAACCACCTCTTCCACATCTGACCACTCCCTCCCCTGACTTAGGTAGGATTCAACATCCCTACAGGATATCGGGTGCGGGGAGCGGGCGGGGGCAAGTGGAGGAAAAGGCAGATGAGGGGTGGAATCCTAAGAATGTAAGTTTACCCAAGTAGAATTTAGGTTTTAATTATAACTTATATCTGAGCCTAATAGCCTCCTTTCCTCCGGCCTTACTTCGTCTCTCTGTCCTACTCCACTCATATTCTTTCCCAAAGGATGAGTCAATGTTCCAGAACAACTAGAAATGTAACCCATGTCTCATGAAAATATAAGGGTCCGAGGCCAAAACTCCTACCTCTCTTTCTAGAGAGGCAAGACGCAGGGCTCAGGGTGGTCCCACACCGCCGAGCTGGAAACTGGTGTATGCGAGACCTTGTTTGCTCTTGTTACAGACTCTCCATTCCAGCTGAGTTCATTTGTTCTGTCTCCCACACAAGACACTCATCGCACACGCTTGCTCATACTTGTCTCCAAGCACTTACCCAGGCTAGTTTCCTCCTCTCCCAATCCCAGGTACTGTTTCTCTGTCCTTCCTGTCCAGCCCTGTCCAGCCCTTCCTTCTATACCTCACCCTAAACTCACAGCAGAAAAGTTCCCTAATCAGCCTTTCGTGGCTCCCAGGATTCCACTGTTGTATATCTTCCTAACATGTTATCAATTTGTCCATATCTCTGTCCTACTGTCTGCCCCAGTGTGACAAAGGGACTTTGTATGGCCATCTGAATGAGTCTGTGTCTCTTAACTGATGATAGCAGGTTCCATGAGAGAGTCTGTGTGAAATCTGTTTTGTGAGGGTAACTCGAAAGCTTTTAGAACTTCTCAAACTTCAGAAAATGAGTTAGTTATCTGTGATCTCAAACAAATATGGCGCATCTATCTCAATTACCAGATTCCCCATTACACAGAGAGTAAAATCCAAATGCTGGGGCCTCAGCTTAGAGCCCTTCATGGTGACATGACTTTAATTATATCTGCATCTCATTATATAACCTAGACTATAGCTGCATGGGTCTACTTGAGGTTCTTGAACTTATGCTGTGTTCTTCTGCCACTAGAGCATTGCACATGCTGTTCCATCTGTCTGGAATGCTTTGCCTTTCCTCTTCAACTTATTAAGGTCTGATCTCTCCTTAAAGCCCAGTTTAAAATCTCCAAAAATACTTCCTAGATCTATAGTGACAATTATTTTTTAATCTCCCAACTATAGCATCATATTATTTTAGAGTCTAATTTTCACAGTTTTTTACTGGTATAACATATATGGAATTGTCTTATTTACTAATTTTGGAAGATGGACATTTATTTTAAATGTCTATTATAATTACTAATGAATATTCACTGTATAAATTAGAAAGTATACATTTTAAAACTGTATATTACTTTTATCTGTAGGTTTAGCACAATGTTTTGCATAGTAGATGCTCAAGAAATACAATTTGAGGCATCTGCAGTGGTGCCTGCCTGTAGTCCCAGCACTTAGGAGGCTGAGGCAGGAGGTTCATTGCAAATTTGAGACCATCCTGGGCGATAAAGTGAGCTCAAGTCCAGTCTGAACTGCATAGCGAGACTCTGTCTCAAAAAGACAAAAAAAAAAAAGAAAGAAATACAACGTGACAGCCAGGAGTGTTGGCACACACCTGTAATCCTAGCACTTGGGAGGCTGAGGCAGGAGGACCCCTGCAAGTTCAAGGCTACCCTCAACTACATAGCAAGACCCTGTCTCAACACACAAAAAATAGAATTTGAGTAACAGGGCTGGGGTTTTACATTTACCTTGTTCTCACAGTTGCTTCTCCTGCCCTGTCACTGTTTTCCTCTGTCCAAATCATCTTTGGGAATTCTCCACCTGTCAAGGGTAGGAACAGAACATGTCAAGTAGGAGGTTAGAGTGAAGATGGAACTGACAGATTTGAGAATAGATTCCGTGGGCCTGAACCCAGAGTCATCTTTGGGAGGTTTCTACACTGCTCTGGGATCGGCTTTCCTGCTTGGCGACAGGTGTTTGAAAGGATGTCTGTGCAGGTCCCCTCTGAGAAAGCAGGAACTAGGGAGAGGCAGTTAGAGAGGGGAAGAAACTCATTGCTGGGAACAGGATCAGCCTCAGGACTTCACATGTCAGCAAAAAGCGCAAAGTATTTGCTTAAAGATGCTTCTTTTATCTTGGCACCGGGCTAGCTTCTGGATGCTACAGTAATGTCCCTGCCAGCACTTTTCCTGTGAGGTGCTGGAGGTAAGGCTCACAGCTCTGCTTCCTTTTCCTTGTTGTGGGGCGAAGAGGAAAGTGTTTTCTGATTGCTTACATTCTACATTCTGAAGAAAAGACCAGTGTAAATCTAGGCCAATTGCTGATGTCCATATCAACGAATCACTCCCCACCTCGCAGTGCTCCTGACCTCCCACTAAGCTTCATTCTCAGATAACCTGTTATCAGGTTCCCTTTTCCGTATTTACTCTTGCTCGTTTCTGATGGCCCAGACAGTTCACTTCTTCAGTCCTGCTTCTCTGTGCTCAGCCCTGTGCCTTCCTTCTTGCCAAAGTCTCTGGTTTGTTGACTCTTCTTCCTGAAAGCCTTCCCTGACTAGCACCCAGAAGGGTCTTTACCCTCATCTCCTCCAGAATTGATTCTCTGCACAGTATCTTGTTTTGCATTGTACAAGCAATTTCCCCATGTTGATATTACTTTGTTATTGTTATTATTATTATTAAGACAGTCCTCATCTCCATTTGTATTAGCGGACTGGGCTATTCCTTGCTTGGAAAGCCAACCAATTTTAGCAAGTTATAAGACAGATTCAGAACCTACTGACTTTCTGAGTCCTTTCCTAGCCCTCTCAGTCCTTCCTTTCTATCTTTCCTTCCTTCCACAAAGGCTGGTAGAGAGTCATTTATGTAATAGACACTCCTTACTCTGAGCTACTATGCTTCTCCCCTGGGTAAAGCTGATATCTGATGCTCTTTCAGAGTGGAGGTTTAGACATTAGAGTGATACTGGAAACTGCTTCATTAAGTGTCTCCAAACACGAAGGTCTAATGGACTGATCAGGATTTCTCTTCTCTGTTAGCCACTTTCCTCATTCTTGGCATTGCTATGCATCCCTAGTTCATCTCTCAGGACTCGATAGAGAAGATTCATGTATTTCATTCTGTGATGAGTGATTAGTTTGTATCAAACATAATTTTAATAATTGCTGAAAAACCTTAAAAAAGGAAGAGGACAGACTAAATACTTAAATCCTCCATTATTTCTCCCCCCCCACACACACACACATACAGGTTTACAGTTAAATATTCCTGCAACTAAATGGTTAGGTGAAACTGGAGCAAAACAGTTAACAAAGGAGGAATCTTTGCAGGAAAATGTTTTGAGCTGGATTTTGATGGGAGGATGTGGAGAGTTGGGACTGAAGGCAACATTGTAGGGATAGTAGACTGTTCAATAAAAAGGTTAAATGTGGGAATGAGGCAGGTTGTGGGGATTCATGACGGGGTTATCTTCTCTGAGGCACAAGCTCTAAGTGAGAAAATGAAACACAGTGGATCCAGTGAGAGATTAGTTTGCAGCCCTAGATGACATATTGGCATATGTCTTCCTAGCTGCAGGCAAGGACACAAATAAAATAATTCCAAGAGAACTGAAAGGTTTATTCCCTTGCACATACCTAGTTTTTGAGAAAAAAGGATTAAGATTTTTGAGACTCTGACTACTATCTGACCAAGGTGTTCTACCAACACCTGGTAAAGAACAAAGACCAGTTATAATATAACCTTAATATCCAGATTTTTCTAAAATACCACTTAAATTTCAGCTGTAACTATTTATTCAAATGGATCCCATACTTCATTATGCTCGGTTACACTCTGGAATCACACAATGGCCTGGAGAAGCTAACACACCTAGCTACACACTCTTGCACCCTCATTTCTCCTGTAACAAATTTTCATGGTAACACAAAGAATCTTTCTTAGTTTCTGTCCATTGACCTTTGGTTTTCTAGAGTAACTGTGCTTGAAGGGAGGAAGTACTGCCTATTTTTTCTCGATTTTTCCCAGCCTGCTATAGGGAGATCTTCAGAGCCTTAATTATGCTTACTGACCACAGGGAAGGAAAACTCTAGCTTCTTAAATTTTATGATATTTCCACCTAGGATTTCCTCTGGAGCAGAAGGAAGGGCAATCACTTTCCAAAATACAGAGGGGAAATGTACTATACCCATCTCTCCCCTTTGACACATTTAGATTTAAAAGACAAAATACCAAGAAATAAATTAAATTTTGCAAAGATGGATGGAATTACCAAAAAAAGAACTTTCCAACAGAATGGATTATTGAGCTGATGAAGTAAATTTTATAGTTCTTTCATTGGAAGCTAGGAAAATAGGGTCAATGGCCATCTATCTGCATGATTTTGGAAACACTGGGATGGTTGAAAAAAAACATTCAGAGGTCTGTCTTCAAAGCTCAAGACCTCATCATTTGAGAATGTGACATAGAAAAGAAAGCTAAGTGGCTCAAACCCATTTTTTTCAGGCTCCTCTTCTCTATGGCTTTATGCCCCTCTGATTCCTTTACAAAAAATTTTGTCCTTCTACCTCAGAGATGGAAAGTTTGGAGGAAGTCAAGAGGAAGTTTGTTTTGCAACCTTGGTATGGAATGGAAAATGAATTCCATGACTGATTTTTGTACTGTTTTCATATCTAGGTGACTAAGAGTGACTTTTCATTCTGACACAAAATCAACTCTTTTTCCATGATTGGTGGATTATTTACTTGGGAGATGTTTGCAAACTCCATGCTTTCACTTCTTTGGGGTTGATAGAAATATAGGGTTAAAAAGAGCACCAGGGACAAACAGGATGGTATGTATGTATGTCTGTCTGTAAGTAGCTCTGCACAGGTATCCAAAGGTCAAGCCATGTAAATTTATTTCCCTTGCTTCTTTGTAACATGAATTCCACTTGTGACCCTGTTTAATGGCAAGCTATGTGTGAAGCTCTGTGTGAAGCTGATGTCAATCTCATGCATCACTCACCACTTAGCACAGGACTTGGTGCACGGTAGGTCCCTAAATGGAAAATGTGTGTGTGCTTCTGTGTCTACTAATGCAGGTAATGAGAAGTTGCCTGCTTCTCAGGGGCTGGGGGTATGGTACGCTGTGGCATAGGATAGCCATGGACTTAAGGAATCAGCAATGAGTATTCACGGAACCTGTGATGTGATCTCCCTAGGTGAGGCCGGCAGCCATAGGGTAGATTCCTTGTTGACTGTCTCCTCATCACAGGCAGTCTCTCATCATAATACCTGGGGCGTGGGCCAGGGAGTAACCCAAGGCTGGGGATGGGAGCATATGCATCCTGGCTATCAGGATAGACATCTTATTCCAGCTGCAGTTGTCCTAGATGTGGCAGGGATCCCAGCCCACTGACCTGCAGGGCACCATGGGGGGTTGGTAGAGTGAGTCAGAGAGAAATGTGAGGCTGTTTGTCTGGGAGTTTCACTCTGTGGGGAGAAGTCAGTTCCCCATGCCCATTATTTCTCTAATGGCATCTCCAGTAGGGTCTTAGAAACAATTACCTGAAGAAGGCACACCGAGCACTCTTTGGAACCTCCAGGATGCTAGCAGGCGAAGAATTTATAAGGATTTCCATGGGCAAAGAACAGTTCATGCATCGGGAGAGTATCGAGGAGTATTTCAATAGGAAGGAAGTTTGAGAGATATTCTTAACTGTGCTTCTGCCTCCCTCCCATTTACAAGTAAAAATTCTTCCTCTTGAAAATTTCCTAAAAGTGAGAGAATTCTGCTGTTAAATGTATCCTAATTCAGCCTGCAACCATGGAAGTTATGAGCAGGACAGTTAAAGGGCAGTGCAAATTCCCCAAGGTATCATCTCATTCCTCTGGTGGGAGGGAGTGGACGCGTCAAGGAATCCCGCACCTCCCGAGCACAGCAGGGGGAAGTGGCAGCAGGTGCACAGAGGCCCTCATTCTTGGATCCAACTGGAGAGGGGACCTATGAATCTTGTAAATATGATGACATCTGCAATGACAGACTCTTCAGCCGCCTGCTAGTCTGTAATTGAAGCCAGGAATTCAGCACACGCTCAGACACACCCAGCCTTCACTGTGGGTTCCCAGAAGTGAATTCTCAAATAGCCACTAGGCTGGGAGGACCCTCACTTAACCAACCCTCCCTGGCCAGCCGAAAACTTTGGAACTGAATCCTAAATCCCCAAACTTAGCAATAATTTGTATCCCTCTCTGTTTCGATTTTCTGTAGTGTCTCAATTGGCTTGCTAGTTGTTACCAGGTACTAAATTCTCCAGTAAGTGGTATCCAAGGTCCATGAAAGGCAGTGTCATGGAAAATCCCTGTAGTTTGGGTTAACTGAAGTCCCTTTTGGTTATAATCAGAGCCTAAAATTAATCGAGCCAGAAAACTTCTACACTGTCCTGAAGCCCCAGGCAAATAGGCTGGTTTTTTTTTTTTTCCCTACTGTTCTCAACCTCTCTCCATAATGAGATGCTTTGTTTCCATGAACCGGCCCTGATCCAGACTTCTAGACTCTATGACAGGACGTTTCATCCCTCCCTCTGCCTCCAGGCAGGACTGAACTTAACTCATCCCAGAGCAAAGGGTGTCTCCTTTCGCCTTTGTTTCCAGATTTTCAGAACACTTAGCTTCTTCCCATTAAAAGGGCACACCTGTCACCCCTGTCCTCCAATCTCAATTTCCTATGGCAACTCCAGCCCACTTCTTAGTGTAGGAGGGAAGAGTCTCATCCCTCTTATACTTTTCCAGATAGGAGTCTCAGTTCTTTTCTGCCTCTCAAATGTTAGCTTGCTTCTTTATCAACCTTATGTCAGAAGAGGACAATTAGTGTTATTTAAGATCTACCACTTTGTCTGATCATTGCTGACCTGAGCAGCATTGCATATCTTTGTCTGTTGTTATTGTGTCCAGCCCCAACATATCTCATCCTTGTCTTGGATGAGACATCAAATCTTTTTCTACACCTCAGATACATTTCCCTCTCTCATCCGTCCCAACCTGCCAGTACTTCCAAGTAGTGTTCATTGTTCTTCTCTCGGCTGCATTTCCCTACTCTGCATTTCCTCTACATTCCCAATCCTCCTGGATTCCCTTAGCAACCATGTAAAAAGCTTTATTCAGCTGGCCTCAAGATATGCCCTTGATTGTCTCACTGTCTCCACATATGAAGTCTGGAGGAGAAAAATCCCCGGGGACCAGCAAGCTAGTGCAGTGGGGAAATAGCATGAATGTCAAGAACCCTGGAGTTCTAAGGTGAGTCTGGAATGTCAGGCAAGGTGTAACTTTTCTAGCCTTTGGGTTTAATTATCTGAACAAAGAAGTATTAGATTAGGCTGCCTCTAAGACTTGTTTAACTTGAAAAGTGTTATGATTTGAACTTTCCTGTCTACCTTGACCCTTTCCATGAACATGGACAGAACTCTATAAGCAAGAAAATGATCAAGTAGGAAAAGAATAACTTGAAAGATGTATCTGAAAGAGAAAATCTCTGTTTCCAAGTGGAGGCAGTACTGCTGGGAGTGAGTGGGAGGTGGTAGTGAGGATAGGAGAAGGCTCCTGTACCTTTTTCCCACAATCTTGCAAATTTGCTGTGGTGTGTTTTAATGTGTTAAAGGGTAGGGAAGTGGCTGTGACCAAGCCCTGCATCTTCTGCACAGTGGCCATTAGGGATGTCCTAAACCTAAAGATATCCTCGTTCTACTGTAGAAAGATTGGCCTATTCTCGTTCAGGTCCCCGAAGGAAGAGCCTACATTAGGTGCTTACTCCTTTCTCTTTTAGAAATTTCTAAAGAGTTCATATGTGAGTAGAAAATAACATTATTTCTACCCAGAACCAAATTTTTCTTTTTCTAAGTAGAACTTAAGTTTCTTCTATGATATGTTGGTCATTACGCTTCATAACAGTTCCTGTAAAATAAACGGCCATGAAAGCAGTAATCTATAAAGTTATGTGGTCTCCTCTGTGTGTGTGTGTGTGTGTGTGTGTGTGTGTGTGTGTGAGAGAGAGAGAGAGAGAGACGGAGACAGAGAGAGAGAGTTGATTACCATTGTGGACGAGAGGAAACTTAGACAAAAGTCATCCTGATCATGCCACCTGCCCTAAGCAGGGATACTTGTTCAAGCAGCTGAATGACTCAGTTGTTTGTTTTTTTTTAAAGAGAAGTCCCCAAAGAATTAGGAGAAAGAGAATAAGAAAAGAATGACACTAAATACTTACTATATGTTAGGCATTTTGAAACACTGTTTATATGCCATGTCTTCTTGCATATAAGGTGAAAATTTATCTTCCCCAATCACTTCTTAGGCAAGAAGAAGTTGCTTTATATTTGAAGCTTTACAAAGTGCCATATTATGGAGATTCTTTCCCAATTATTAGGAAGACAAATCAGTCTCTAAAACAAAACAAAAAGTGAAAGTAAACAACCTCCACTCTCGAAAATAACAACAATAACAACCCTAGTCAGTGCCAGTTTGGGCTGCTTATAAAGGCCATTAGGTGTCTGGGGTTTTGGGGGAGGGTTGTTTTGCTTTTTAAAAAACAAGCTTCAGTTCCTAGGAACATGATAGGGTAGGATATTTGAACCAACTCTCCTGCTGAAAACAACTAAAACTGCAGGATACAATTTTTAAAACATCTTAAAAGCATCAAAGAGCTGACAAGATAATATGGAAATACCAGGCCAAAATGTAATGAAAACTGAAAATGCAAACTGCTAAGTGGAACAAAAAGACTACTTTTAACCAGAAGGTATTTGCTGATGAAAGCAAACTTGAACTCCAGTTTTGATGGCTAGCCTCAGAAGCTAAAAGTCAGGGCAGAACCAAACTGTGGAGTCCAACGGCAGCCCTTACTCTGAAAAACCAAAGGGTTATATTCTTAGGGTGAGGATGAAATAAAAGTAAACCTACCCTGTGCTTCTTCCACAAAGAACCTCAAGAGAGCTTTCTTGATGCTGAGAAGAAAAGGGGAAAAGGCCCATGCCAGCCTAGTCTGTACCCGTCGGTAGCCAAAGAAAACCAAGCGCTGATTTGAGTGTCAGATGATTCCAGACTTACATGTCCCATAAGCCTCCAGCAAAGCAAAGGCAAACCTTCCCTCGATGAGGACATCTTCACTCTAAGCCTCAGAAGTCTCCACAGGTAATTTTTTCAGAAGCAGTGAAACAAACCCCACAGTGGGAGTGAGACTCCAAGAAAAAAATTCAGCAAAATAGACAGATAGACTTCGGAAACTGAAAATGTCAGTCACAGGAAACAACCCAAATGTCCATCAACCAAGGAATGAATAAAAAAGATGTGGTATTTTTCTACAATGGAGTACTACTCAGCTATGAAGAAAGATAAATTCAAGGCTTTTATAGGTAAATGGATGCAACTAGAGACCATACTCATAAGTGAAATAAATCAGATCCACATATGTAAACATTGTATTGTCTCCCTAGTGTAAGAACCTGAAAGAGTAAATAAGATCCAAAAGGTACAACAGATATTGTGAAAGGGAAAGAAACTGCTCAAAAGGAAAGAACAACTGGGATGGGGGAAAGGAGAAAAGAAGGAAGGGAAAAAAGTGTAAGCACACACACACGAGATAGCTAAGATAATTGTACTACTAATTTCTATTAGTTCATTGAAGGGAACAGTTAGTGCTTATATTGTTTGATCAGTTTTGCAGGCGTATATCTGGTAATCTGAGCAACTACTTTGAAGATAACGATATACACATTGTTAATTTCCTATCATCTTGTTTTGAAATTCTGTATCATTTTTTTAAAATTCTCTTTAAAAAAAAAAAAAAAGAAAATGTCAGTCACATAGTATAAAACAAGCTTGAAAAGAGTTCCAGGGAATGTAAAGAGTGACCCCATAGATTTGAAAAAGAATTAAGTAAATGAATCAGACTGAACCCAGTTGAAGAAATAATTAGTAAACTAGGAGGTAGGTCAGAAGAAATCCGGAATGCGATACAGAGAGATGAAAATATGGAAGAGTTGAGGGATAAGGAAGATAGACTGAGAAGATCTACACACAATAATTAAAGACCCAAAACACATGGAAACTTGAGGCAATACTTGAAGAAATAATGGTTGAGAATTTTCTAAGACTGATTAAAGTCACTAACAAGCCAAATCAATCAAAAACTAGATAAATAGAAACAAACCAGTATCTGTGGTCTTAGCTACTCAAGAGGCTGAGATGGGAAGATAACTTGAGTGTCCGAGTTTGAAGATAACTTGGGCAACACAGTGAGACGCTGTCTCAAAAACCAGCCCATCCATCCATCAATCAATGAAAAATCAACACCTAATGTGCTTTAGCAAAACTACAGAACAAGAAATATCAGGAGAAACAGGAAATAGAGAGTCTGCCCCCCCAAAATCACACACGCACAAAAATAAAACATAAAAACCAAACCAAAACAAAATAGTATGACATTTTTTCAACAGATGGTGTTACCCTCATATGGAAGACGCTACAGGATGCTGCATATCACAGAAAACCACCTACATTTCCAGGCCTTAGAAAAGAAACTGAAAATGCATGTGCAAAAATGAGAAAAGAAGGAAAAAATGGAAACAAAGTGTTTGTAAATTAAGGAAGGGGAGAGGGGTTGAAGGGAGGATAGAGGAATGGGAAAAAGGAATGAGGTTATATCATATACAGGTATGAATTCTCTATGATAAACGTGATCTTTATGTGTACATAAAATGTACCAATAAACATAATTAAAAAAAGAAAAATGTTTGCGCACCAATCTCAATGACCAAGGTTACCCAAGCAGCAGTTCACCATACGATAATTGTCTGGAAGCGGATGTCCACCACTTTGTTTGTTTGTTTTTGTCTTTTTCTTTTTTGAAACAGGGTCTCCCTGTGCAGCTCAGGCTGGCCTTGAGCTCACTTTGTAGCCCAGGCTGGCCTCAAACTTGCAATGATCCTCCCGCCTCAGCCTCCTGAGTGCTGGGACTACAGGCGTGCGCCACCATGCCCAGCTGGCCACCACTTTGAGCATCTATTATAATGGTAGAGGCCAAAGGTATTAATTGTGTTAATCTTATGGTGTCTCAAGAAACTTACTAGGAAAATATTTCTACAAGTTTTTCTTTCCCTGAAGTGTGTATACATTTTTGGAACTCTCTCTCTCTTTCTCTGAGAAAGAAGATAGCTAGTAGAGTTGGAAAGTTACATCAAAATGTAGTACAAGAGGTAAAACTACCAGCTGGGGATGTAGCTCAGTGGAATAAGTGCCTGCCTGACAAGTGCACGGTCCTGAGTTCGATCCCCAGTACCACCAAAATCACAAAACTACTTAAAAAAAAAAAGAAGAAATAAAACTACTATAACTGTGAAGAATAAATAGGCAAATCTGTAACTGCAGATTTTATTTTATTTTATTTATTTGTACCAGAAATCGAACTCAGGATCTTGGGCTTGCCAGGCAGGCGCTTATGATGCTGGCCCATATCCCCAGCCCCCTTGCAAGATTTTAAATTCTCTTCTCACAAGAATCACTAGAACAAGCAATGAGTTTTAACAAGGATGTAGCAAGTTTGAACAACACAACTAATTAACTTGACCAACTTGTCCTTTATAAAACATTACTGACAATAACTGCAGGATGTATGTTATTTTCAAGGGTGTATGGAACATTCACTAAGTTAGATCATTTTGCTGGACCATAAAACAAATTGTGCTAAGTTTAAAAATATTGAAATTGTAGTCCCTGCACTCAGAAGGCAGAGGCAAGAGGATTGCTACGAGTTCAAGGCCAGCCTGGGCTGCTTAGTGAGTTCAAGGACAGCCTGAACTACATGGCAAGACCCTGTCTCAAAAATTAAAATAAAATAAAAGTACTGAAATCAAGCAATACACTCTAATCGCAGCAGGATAAGATTAAAAACTTTGCAACCTTATCAGGAAAATTGCCATATTTTAGAAAATTAAATGAAATGGTTCTAAATAGTGTATGTAACAGAAATCACAAGGCAGAATAGAAAATACTTTATTAGAAAGTGAAAAATACATTCAAATTTGTGAGATGTAGTTAAACAGTAGCTAAAGGAAAACTGTCTGTGAATGCTTATATTAGCAAAGAAAGAAAAGTCTCAAATCAATGGTCTAAGAATCTAGTTTAAGGACCTACAAAAATGAACAACAACAACAACAAAAAAAAAAAACTAAAGGAAGTAGAAGGATAAAATGGATCAGATTAGACTGGAAATCAATGGATAGAAAATGGGCAAACAATAGAAAATCAGAACCGGGTGTGGTGGCACACGCCTGTTATCTCAGCACTTGGGAGGCTGAAGCAGGAGGATCATTGAGAGTTCGAGACCAGCCTGGGCTACAAAGTGAGTTCAAGACCAGCCCGAACTGCATGGTGAGACTGTCTCAAAAAGACTGTCCCCCCCAAAACAGAAAATCAATGGTACTAAAAGTGGCAACCTTGAATAAATTAATAAAAATTGATAAACCATTAGCTAGATTAGTTATGAAAAGAGGAATACAGAGATTATAAAACTGGACTACAACAATACATACTACACATTCAACAGATTTTAAAAGACTAACAAGAGAAAAATCATAGATAATTTTATTTCAATAAATTTGACCACTTAGATGAAACAGACAAATTCTTAAAAACTGTTACCAAAACTGACAAATGAATACAAAATATGAGCAACTCTATTAAAAGAAACCAAAATTATAACAAAAAACCTTCACGTGAAGAAAACAACGAACCCAGATGGCTTTAGTGGTGAATTCTACCTTACCCTCCTACAACTCTACAAGACAAACCAGAAACGGGGAGAAGATATAAGCAGGCATTTCACAAACACGCACACAAACACACACACACACACACACACACACACACACACACACACACACACAAACAGGTACAAAGGGTCAATACATGCATGAAAAATTACTCAATATCTTTTGTAATCAGGGAACTGCAAGTTAAAATCGGAGGAAGGCTGGGGATGATGGTGCATGCTTATAATCCTAGCACTCTAGGACACTGGAATGGAAAAATTGCAAGTCCAAGCTCAGCCTCGGCGACTTAATAACTTTGCAAGGCTCTCTCTCAAAATTAAAAATGAAAAGGGCTGGGGAAATAGCTCAGTGTGAAGGTCTTGGATTCAATCCACAAAACCACTATCTAACTAACTAATGAAAATCTCAATAAGATAATGCACACCACTAGAGTGGCTCAATATAAAAAAGCTTGATAATAACACATGTTCATGAAGATGTGGAGGAACTGAAACTCTCAAATACTGCTGGTGGGAATGGAAAATGGTACAGCTACTTTGGAAAACACTTCAGCAGTTTCTTGTTGAGTTAAACATAAAATACATCAACTGTATTCCTAGATACTTACCCGAGATAAATGAACACATGGATTACTACTTTATTTATAATAGTTAAGACCTGGAATCTGTGCATGGTCGCTCACACTTGTACTCCCAGCACTCTGTAGGCTAAGGCAAGATGATTGCAAATTCAAGCCCAGCCTGTGCAACTCGGTGACTTAGCAAGACCCTATCCATCTTAAAGTAAAAAACAGAAAACATTCCCAGGAATATAGTGCAATACTAGGCCCAGGTTTAAACCCCAGTACCATAACACAAAACAAAGTGAAACTGGAGGTAACCCAAATGTCCATCGGCTGAGGAATGGATAGGTAAATTGTGATATGTAGAAACTATGGGATACTTTTAAACAATAAGAAAGAATAAACTACCAATATATGCAACTTTAGAATGCTGGGAAGCACATATTCATATGTAAGTTTCATCACATCATTCATATTATTCTATTAAGCTTATTTTCTTTTTTTTAAAGGGGTCTCACTGTGTTGCTCAGGCTATCCTCAAACTCCTAGGCTCAAGTGATCCTCCTGCCTCAGCCACCTGAGTAGCTGATACCACAGGTACAACACATTGTACATTGTTTCTTTCTTAATTACTCACATGTGTTTCTTATATAGTCAAGGTCTTCACTACTTAAAGAGTGGTTCATGACCAGTAGTTTTGACATTACCTCGAGCTTATAAGAAATGCATAATCCTAGGTCCCACCTCATAGCCACTGAAACGGAATCCATATTGAACAAGGGCCCTAGGCATTTCATATGCACACTAAAGTTTGAGAAACACTGGTCTAGGTATTTAATCATTTCTCAGGTCTAAATATTACAATTAGTTTTTTAAAATCCTGTCCTATTTCTATTACTTTTACTCATGTGTTTTTTACACTCTTCATTGGAAAGTTTCATTTGATGTAATCACTGTCAGCATTTTTTGTTTTGCATCTTCATACATTCGACAGAGCGTTTTCTTCTGCTGATTTAGAAGTTCTTACATTCTTGTTCTTAACCTGACACCCATAATCCTGTTGTTTGTGCCCCGCTCCTTTAATTTCTTAAATACATCATTAGGTCAGATCCTAATAGACCAAGATCTTTAGCATGTTGGCTATCTTCGTCTTCCAAAATTCACTCCTCTACCATGTGGATATTATCTGGATTTTGAGTTTGTTCTTTTGTTGGCTACATCTTTTTTCTTTAATCCTAGCTTTTTTGTAAAAAAAAATAAACATAACCAAATACTTAATCATCTTTCCTTTTCAGTTTTTCTTGCAGTGTTATTTTTTATTTGTCTATCTTTTTGTTTGAGTCCTTCCTCAAATAATCTTTTAAATATGATCCCTTTATGACCAACCTTTTGAGGCCTGGTATACCTGTGACTATTTTTATTATGCCCTCACAATTAAATCACAATTTGACTGGATATAAAATTCTAGATTCAAAGTTCTTTTCCCCCAACACTTCAAAAATATTCCTCCATTTTTTCTTTTATCCTATGTTTTATTTTTTACATGCCTGGCATGTCAAAAATATTCAAGAAAACTTATTATTGTTATTGTTAGTTTTGTTTTGAGACAGGGTCTCACTATGCAGTTCAGGCTGGCCTTGAACTCACTTTGTAGGCCAAACTGGCCTTGAACTCACAACGATCCTCCTGCCTCAGCCTCTCAAGTGCTGAGATTACAGTTGTGTTCCACCATGCCTGGCCTTATTTTTTTATAAGGAGACATTTTGAAATACTGAAAAGGAGGTTGGTATTTCTGATGTGAAGGCCTAAGGGTTTGCATGAGTGTGTTACTTACGAAAAAGCTGAAGTAGAGTACATGAGCCTGAGGTGAGATTCTATTTAGAAATACATAGAGGGCCCCTGGAGTGTCTCCACGCGGGGAGGAGCCCGGCAGTCTGCTGAGGTGGGGAGGTGTGGGGGCAGCCCCTGAGGACTCCACTGGGCTTCTGAACTTGCTGCATCAAGAGGAGCCTGGCGGCCTGCGGGGTAACCCCGCCAACTCAACCGGACTGAGGGCTGGTCAAGGTGGGCGTGACCATAGCGAACCTGGTTCCCTGCCAATTTACTGTCTTTGAGGATGGATGCTTTTACACCTCCTGCCATAGCAATCTGTGCGCATCCATGTTTGTTACAGTATAATTAGAAACAGCCATGTCTCTCCCCAATATAAAAGCCTGAGGGAGTAAGTAAATCAAGAAAAAAAAATACAGTTACTATCAGACGGAAGATGACTGATTGGGTGGGAGAACAACAGAGATGAGGATGGAGAACGCTGATTAATCGAACGAGCCATCATCTGTGTAACTGAGCAACAAGTGTGAAAATAACATTAAGTATTACAGCGTCCAGGGCTAATTCCCTATCTTCTTTACACTTTTGTATTTCCTTTATTGTTTTTGTGTTAACAAAGATGAAGATAACAATATGAAATACAGCATCCAGTGCTAATTCCCTACTATCTTCTCTATAATTTTGTATTTCCTTTATTGTTTTTGTGTTATCCTGGTGTTTATGTCTCCATTTTTTTTAATCTTTAAAATAAAAAAAAGAAATACATTAGATAGGGGGCGTAGGGGTGTGGGGGTGGGAATGGGGCTGCTCATGCGATGAGTTTGATTTCACATGATGACCCACAGTTACTACTGCCTTGGAAGGGAACGCTGTGAAAAGAGCTCCTACAGATTATTGTAACTGAATCACACCAGAGTCAAGGACAGGCACTTCCTGGCTGGAGTGTCTGGTGTTGCTGAGCGGTCATGGAGGGCAAGTACAGTTGAGCAAGATCTCTCGGGTTGACTGTGGGTGTGCAGAGGCTGTGGCCTCCTTCACGTGTAGCTGTGCATCCTTTATCCCCCCCCCCCCGCTCTAGGATTTCCCTGTTGCCACAGATGCTTAAGAACTTTGTGCACAGGACAAAGGTACGCAGGACTCAGAGGGGAGGAGTACTTAACGCCTCCTTTCCTAACAGGATTTAAGTGACCAAATACTCTTGAGTTTTAACTCTGTCTTGGTTACATTTCTCTGATTGCTGGGACAAAATACCCAACCCCCAAAATTAAGGAAGGAAAGGTTTACTTACCTCACAGTTTGTGGAGGTCTCAGTCCATATTTGGCTGGCTCCAAGGCAGAGTGGCACACGGCAGAGGGCAACTGTTTGGTGGCAAAAAACAGCAAAAGTATCTAGAGCACAAAGGAGGAGCAGAGGCAAGCAGCCTCTCTTACATTGTATGCAAACTACTCGCTCCAGGGCAGGTGCTGCACTCAACCCCATAACCCCAGCATTGGACCATGAATCAATCACAAACTCTAGAAGTCTGCCCCATGACTGCATGAGGCTTTGGAGGGACATCTGGACACAAACCATAACAAACTATTTCTCAGACCTAACTAGCAGAAGCAAATTGTATTAACAGCAATCCAGCCTACAATTTCCTGCCTTAGAGCCCATGATGAGGAAACTCCTCAAATTCACCTTTTCTAGGTGAGTGAGATGCAGTAGGATAACTTTTAAACCTAACAAATAAACCCAGGAATTTGTCTGTACCCTTCTATCTGGTACAGAAGTTGACACAATGTCAGCAGAGCCACATTTCCTTGGACATTGTTAGGTCTTCCCATGACATCTGCTAGCTTTGGGGTAGTCAGCTGCCAAGGCTTTGAGAAATTAAAAACTTGAATAGATGAGCATGATTATTCAAATAAAATAGAATTGACACCTAAATTTCCTGTATAATTACCTCTTGTGGTCTCTGGCAGCTTGATCCCTATATTCCTGGAGCCACAGGAAATCTGAGAGTCATAATTACCTGTGAGAAACAGAACTGAGTGTCTAAGGGGCACCTGTGGAGTAGGAAATGAAAACAGATTGCACAAAGCGGCATATGAGTAACTTGTTCCTTGTGGCAGACAAAAAATCAGTCTCAGACATAAGCGTGTCAGGGGAGGAAATTTTGATTAGTCTCTGACATCTCTCTTACTTTATTTTTTGAAATTTGGTTGACTTATTTTCCAAGCAGTTCTATTTAACATCCACTTATCCCAGCATATCTAATGATTAAATTTCCACCTTCCAAGAAGTAGTCCCTAGCTCTCCTCACCCAATATTGGTTTCTTGTTTATTCTGTGTTCACATAGCACCATGGGACTCAGTCTGTACTGTATTTATTTGCATTTATTTATATGCTGCTTTGCAAGTGTTTTTGAGCCATTTTTCTATAAGTGTGCCATGTTCCCTTAAGTGGATTTATGTTCTTTCAGGTAGTCTCTTCAATAGTCATTTCCCTTTTTCCTCTCATTTGCATTTTACAGCTCTGTTCATTTGATATTGTCTCATAAAAATTTCCATGTAACTTTTTAATACCTTTTTCATCCACATATTACCTTTCCTGCTACTGACTAACAGCGTAAAAGCAGTGCTGCATGTGCAGCCAGGATATCGCACCCGTACAATTAGGTTTTGCTTTACAGATGATCTGCTTTAAGACATCTTGAGGAGCTCTGCATCTAAAAGCCTGGGTTCCTCATTCATTTTCCACATCTTTGCACACAATGAACGATAAGCTGAGCCTCTTCCTGTATCCACAGAACATCATGGACTTTGTCCTACTCTTTTTGGAAACCAAGCTCCCCTTTGTACTTAGCAAGTAAGAATTCATGGTTCAATCCCTCGCTCAAATGGTTGCAAACCTCCCTTCTCTCCTACAGTTAGTCATTCATTCCATCTGCTCCCATAACACTTTGCAGATGCTGGCTCATGCCTATTTTTAGGTGTTTGTTTCCACATCGGTCATCATCAAAATGCATACTTTAAGGCCACAGCTTGTCCATCTTTATGATCATATCACCAAGTACTGCACCCGCCACACAGGGCATACTCATAAAATGTTAGATAGTAAGTATCCAATGGATACATTTTTGTAGACTGCTCTGTAGGCTCATCTGAACTGGGGATGGTCAGGAGTCGAGCACTTGCTTAGTACTACAACAAACAAACAAACAAACAAATAAACTCTGTGCCTCTCCCTCCAAGGAGCCTGCTTGAATCAATGTTTCACATACCTTCCTTGCCTCAGTAATCAGTGTCTTGCTGGTCCTAATCTGTCCTTGCCATCATCCCAGCTCCCTCATTAATTGGTAGAGGTAGAATGGCCCCAGGGATGGTTGAAATAGTTTTTCATTAATCTGATACTTATCCCAATATTTATCCAAATAATTATGTTACATCTACTACGTGCCAGTACTCTTTGTTCTAGATGCTGGAGATATACCACCAGGAAGCAAAACAGATAAAATCTCTACCCTACGATGCTTTTATTGTAATGGCTTAGCTTAAAGGTTGGACTTTAAGAGACTGAGAAAGTGGGCTTTTGTTTGTGCTCCCTGATGAATTCAATTCAGTGCTGCATGCAGCTTCGTATTTCCACTTTAATTCAGTAATTGAGTTCTACCGGCACATGACATTTTACCATATTTACAAGCCACAAACAGCAACACGTACAATACACACACATGTCTGTAGCACCTAGGACAAGCTGCAGATAGACATTGATACCTATATAATACCCTACACTCAACGGTTTACATTCTGTCCACTCACTAATCATATGTTCACCCAAATAGCGACCTCTCGAGATATAAAGCACACCGTCCTTTCCACTCATACCTAGCCACGTAGACTCATGGTTTAAAGCATGTGTGTGCAGATGCATGCGGAATACACCTGCAAACAGCAGCTTGCATCATGTTCCCTCTGTCTTCAGAGCAGAATCTCTTTGAAAACTGTCAGGTAGATTGAATCAATTTTTAAAATGAGCTGAACAGGTTCTGGGTGAAAGTATCTCTACAGAATTGCCAGGAATTTCTCCTTATTCCCCTGGACACAGAGGACCCAGAGGCTAATTTGAAGCTGGAAACCATGTAAAGTGGTGCTGCATTCCAGGAAGTGGGTGGAATGAGGTTCTCTACCTGGGAAGGGCCCTGAAAAGAGAGGAACAGACTGGGGAAGAGATGGCCACCCTGTACAAGGTGCAGCGGTCCTGTTGTTCACCCTGTCCTTTAACACTGCTCCAAATGCTTTTTTTTTTTTATGGATCCCTGTGTTCATGTTCTTGCCTCGAGTAGAATCCAAACCAGTAACAGGCTGCAATGCATCTCGTGTGAAGGGAGAAAGGAGGAGTCCGTAATAGTTAAACAACACCCTCAATGGGCCATGCTTTATATATTTTTTATTTTTTTAATATTTTTTATTTTAGAGAGAATAAAAAGAACAATAACAGCAACATCATGCCTGGTGGCTTATTGAAAGGAACAATTAATGCTTAAATTTTTTGACCAATTTTGCATGCTTATATCTGGTAATCTGAACAACTAATTTGAAGACAACAATGTGCAATATAGCAACCATTGGTGAATTCCTACCATCTTGTTTAGTAAAACTGTCATTTTAAATGTTTTTTTATTTTTTATTCCCTTTAATGGTTTGATCAATCTTACGTTCTTTACATCTGGTAATCTGAGCAACTTCACTGAAGATAACAATATATACATTTTATTTTATTAAAGTCTTAGCTGGGGGGTGGAGGCTGGGGGTGTAGCTCATTGCCTTAGCATGCTTAAGGCCATGGGTTTGATCCTCAGCTTGCAGGATAGTACAGGGGCACGGGGAGAGGGGACAGTAAACAGTGTAGACTGTACTTCATTTGGGGAATGAGGAAGCCAGGATTCAAATACATTAAGAAACAGTCACATTGTGAGCTCAAGCCTGATTCCTAGCTAATAATCTTTCTTTCCTCACGGTAAGACTGACCAGCTATCAAGGAAGTTTGAGTTTTTAGGGTCCACCTACCCCCAAGCCTTGCAAGGGTAGTCTTATGATTTGGGGATAAGGATTAGCCTGTGTTTAAGAAATAAGCACACTTTGCCTGTAATAAAAGGCATTCACAACAAGAACTCTTTATATCTGTGTGCATGTATATTGGCAACTGGCAAAATGGTTTCACAGAGATTCTAATGACAGCATACACCTTTGTGTGTGTGTGTGTGTGTGTGTGTGTGTGTGTGTAGCTCCTAAGTGTTTTCTCATCCATTGAATCCCTTTGATCACCACACCAAATCCTCTAAAGAATGCCATCCATACCCATTTTATATTTAAGGAAATTGAGGGTAAGTAAAAAAGGAATCAGTATTTACTGAGGAAATGACTCTAAGACATACGCTTGTGTACACCCATCCACACACACACACACACACACACACCCTCTCCTAGGGGCCATACATGAGGCTACATACGTCCTCACATTTTATCTCTGCTGAACATTATTACATTATCACTTCACAGATGAGAAAATAGTTGAATTATTATATTACTTTAGCACTATTTTCTTACAAGCTCAACTAATTGGTATCTAAGTCATTCCAGATGGATGTGTTAGCAAAGGCTGCCCTGAAGAGTTGTGTTGTTTCCCTGGAGAAATGTTTTCCTCTGTCTGACCCAGTCCCCTGCTTTGCAGCTTCCTTCTATTTTCTCGTATTTTTTACTTCTTCAGAAAGAATGAGGGCTGGGGATATAGCTCAGTGGAATAAGCGCCTGCCAGGCAAGTGCAAGGTCCTGAGTTCAATCCCCAGTACCACAAAAAAAAAAAAAAAAAAAAAAGAAGCCTCGCTGCCAATTGTCTTCTGAATAATAACCTTTTGGAGATTTAAACCTGTCATGCTGCCCATGGTTGTCAGCCCCCAGTTCCTGCCATTGTGTGTTAGTTTAAGTGACCTTGCAACTGTATTCCTCAGTAAAGGCTTGGAGCCGTAACGCAAAGAAGAGCCTCTTTTTCCTTCCTTGGACCCCCCCCAAGACATATTTTGCACAGGTCAAACAGCAAATAGCTACCGGCCTGCCCACCAGTCATGAGTGTGGATTTGCAGACAAGGAGGGCAGAAGGCATGTGACCTAGTTTTCAGCATTTTTACAACACACCTTCCTTCCACATGCTATCCTCTCTCCTTCGTAGTGTCTTTTCCTTGCTTCCTGATGAATCCAATTCAATGCTACGTACAGCTTTGTTTTTCCAGTTGAATTTGGTAACTGAGTTCTATCAGCCCCTGACTTTTCGTCATCATATTTACAGGACTAAGTTCACTCTGGGCCTAGGTTTTCTCCTCCTTTTCCATGTCCTTTCCTGCCATTTCTACCCATCATCTAATTATCCTCCAAATCAATGAATTATTTCTTAGCTTTCCATTTAAGGTCTCACTAACTTTGGATGCGAATTCTGCATTTGTCAAGGAAACTTTTCCTGTTTGTAATATTCGTTCAGGGTGACAAGGAACGTGTGTGTGAGAGAGAAAATGTGATTCTGGAGATGAATGCAATTTCTTCGGCCAATTAACTGAGACAGTTCACATGTTTATTATGTTTAAACTATTGGGTGATTAATTCAGGGAGTTTTATAGACAGTTTAATATTCTCCCAGCTTAAGGAATAAGACAGATTTTATAAAAGAAGAGAGAAAAAAACTGAGATATGGCTACCACTGATGATGAATATGATGTGTGACAGACAGGGACATTAGAAAATTTTCCTTAAATTATACAGTTCAGAATGTGGGTACAAATGCTTAAATATTAGCATATACGGTCTCTTACATGTGAGCGTGTGTATTATCTGCAAGAAGTTTACAACCCTAATTTTAATGTCCCCTGACCTTCAGCAAACACCCTAGTCAGTCCCAAGTTGGTATTGCAAATTCTTTCTGAAGAAGGCTTACGGAATTCATAACTGTTAGGGTAACACCTTGGTTGAGAACAAATTTAAAAATCATCTGATAATCTCTAAGTTTTCATTTCTTTAGCACAGTTAACTGCTAGTTGCTTGGGATTAAACCAAGATTATTGAGCCTCTAGGATAGGGCTGGTGGGAGTGGCAAGGTGAGGAGATTTCAAGACCATGAAAGAACAAAATTGTGTTACTTGAAGTGGGTCTGGCCTTCTGGACTATCCCTAGAACTTTTGTGCCCATTGTGTGAAATGTCCCATATTTTTCTGACATGTAGTTGGTTCACTGGTTTTCACTTCACCTTTCCTAGCCTCTGCTTTTCCCAAATCTGCCTTTTTAGAATTGCCACATCTATACACAAAGAAAATCTCTGCCTTTCCTTCCCTTCCTTTTACCCTCTCCTTTGGTCATTTGATGCATATGTGTACCACTAACAGTGCCTAGGTTGTCAGGTCTGTGGAGCATTTGGTGATTTTAGTGGGGGTGGGAGGCTGCTTTGCCAAAAGGGCCACTTAGGTCAAGTAGGACAACAGGTATACCATCAGCCTGTTCTCTCTGTATGCCTTTTGTCCGGGGGAGGAAATCTTTGATTTATTCAACAAATATCTACTAGGTACTTACTATATCACAAATATTATACTATAGCCATGGTTCATTAGTGACATGATATGACTGTTTCTTTCTGGCTACCAGACTTTAAAAGGCCTAATGAAGAAAGTGCATTAGGAAAACAATTATAAGAGGAAGACTTTTGTTTCTTATCCTAGAAGCTTTTATTATTTGGAAGCGGCAGGCAATGGTAAAAGACTCAATGTCACTCATTCCTGACCTTAGTCTCTGCCCTGGACAGCAGGACGGCAGATGGAAGAGGGGGGTTGCCTGCAGTCATAGCCCCCCCATACCCTCGCACCTTTGATTTCTTGCCCTAGGCCCCCCTAACCAAGAAGGATTCTGTCACTGTAATTAAGCAGTCTGTAATCAGCGAAGTCCCATTAAGAAATAATGAGGCCAGTAATGCAATGAGTGCCATGGATGGGGGATTAGTGAAACTTACGTGGTTTCCTACAACTTCCCCAGCCTTTGAGGAAGTGGTGATGGAGAAACTGTTGACTCAGCACTCGGCATTCACCCTCTGTACTCCCAATTTGTGTTGGGTGGAACATGGCGCCCTAGCTCTGAAAGAAAAGGTATACATGAGCTCAGTAAATGCCCCATGGGTTGGAAACAAAACTAAAGCATAGGATCAAATATCCTGCCTTTTTGCTGAAGACTTTCTCCAGTAGATTGTGGCTCTATTAGCATCTGGTAAATGTGCTTGGCTCAAGAGGCCAAGATCATAGGCTTTTTCATATTCCTGCCATGTTCAATCTTGTATCTATTGTTATTGCCTGTGTGTGAGGCATGACTCCTTGGAGAACAAGGACAACTTCATGGAGTTCTGTACTGCACCGACTGGTTGAGTGTTCTCTAGCCTAAGACGCTCTGACGCTCATCTTGAAGCAGCAAGGAATGACCCTACACATGTGAAAAAATTGCCAGGCCAGAAATTCAGTGAAGAGGCCCCCAGATGCCTTTTTCCACTAATTATACTGAATCCAGTAAAAATAATGGGGCTAAGTTGAGAGGGGGATTAATCATTGTGGAGGTTCATGAAGTATATTATCGTCTGTGTGAGGGAAGCATGCTACCCTGACATAGCTGAACTGCATTACAATGTAATTAACCAGCTTTCCTAAAATAACTTCCACACAATCTGAAGAGTCCTACATTTGGAAAAAGGAAAAGGGCCTCTCAAAGAGCATTTCAGCTTAGGCTCCTGGGAGCTCAGACAACCTTAGCATCTCTAGAGCTTATAATTTTTAGTTTTCCTCAGCTCAGAGATTAGAGCTGGGTGAACCAACCAGTGGACTGAATGATAGAAGCTTGTCTAATTCTTCCCTTTCCTTTCACAACATTCCTTCTGAGCTGCACAGCCTCTCCTCAAACAAGGCAAGAATCCATAACTTCTTTCAAGGTAGAAAGTTCCTCTGAAAAAGGAGGCCATACAAGGTGGTTCTTAAAGATACTTATGAGCCACACAGATTTGAGTTTCAATCCAGGAGAATTTCATTTCACTCTTATGCTTACTTGAGCAAGTTACTTAATGCTATCTCCGAGGTGGTGGCAACAATATGTACCATCAAAGCTTGTGAGAATTAAAAGAAAAGGAGGCAGCTCAGTAACCCATGCCTGTAATCCTAGCTATTTGGCAGGCTAAGACAGGGAAATCTCAGGTTCAAATCCAGCCTGGACAATTTGGTGAGACCCTGTTTCAAAATAAAAAGGGCTGGGGACATAGCTCAGTGATAGAGCATGCTTGTGTTCAATTCTCAGTACCAAAGGAAGGAAGGCAGGAAGGCAGGAAGGCAGGAAGGCAGGAAGGCAGGAAGGCAGGAAGGCAGGAAGGCAAGAAAGAAAGAAAGAAAGAAAGAAAGAAAGAAAGAAAGAAAGCAAAAGGAAGATTAAAGTAAAGGCAAGAAAAGAAGAAAAAAGCAGAATGGAGAACACCTTCTATCACTGCACCTGACTCTCAATGAATACTCAGGATGGTATCTAAGAACAGAGATAACTTTAGCCTTAATCTCTTATTTTCCAGTAAGCCCCACTTAATTTTGCCTAGGTTTAGTGAGCTTTGTGATTGTTTCCATATACGTTTGTTTTTTGTTTTTGTAGTGCTGGGGATCAAATCCTGGGTGTTGTTCATACTAGCCAAGTACCTCCCACTGAGCTACATCCCCAACCTTCTCATGTGTGTTTGTGTGTTGTTTACTTCCATGTAAGCTCCTCTGACCATGGCCTGATATTCTTAGATATTAATCTGATATTACTGAGTTTCATAGAATTCTTTCAGTCAGGACCCCTGCTCAGATGTCAAATAATTATTACAGGGCCATCTGTCACTTCAAGTTCATGAAATGTACTGTTTGGTCTTCTATGTCAGTGGTACTTACTGTGTATTAAGGTATAATTCATCTACTTTCCTTAGATGTATCCACTGGAGCCTGAGAAGCCTCATACATGGTTTAAAGAAAAAAGATTAGCAATATCAGTGCACAGGACAACTGTTGGAGAAGAAGAGAAGATCTTCAAGGTAGAACAGAACTGCATAAGAAAACTGGGTCTTTTGGACTTGGCTTGGTGGTTACACACACTGCACAGCGTTCTGTGGCTATCGGCATAACCTGTACAGGTTTAAGCACCCAAACCCTGGGCCTGAAACAACAGCTTTAGGGTGAGTCTTTTGTCAGGGGTTGGTCATCTCCATAGTCTTTTTCCTTCTCCAACTAGAATTTCTTTTACCCTTGTTTCTTCTGATGAGAAGGATATGATCTGGGCAAGAGCTGAACATTTCTCCACTAGTATCTGGGTTTTTTGTCATTAATCTTTGTGTGTTGCCCACTTGTGGAATTCTCTGTATGCATATTTTATCCTGTATTCTTCATTACCCCTCACCCCTTGGGATGGTCATCTTCTTATTCTATCATTTGGCGAGCACTAGAATGGAGCAATCCCCCAAAATATCCACTCATCTTGAAAAACCCTTCTTCCTAGCTTAGGATCCTCAGAAAATATCTTCCCATGTCGTACCAGAAATCTCCTGTCTTGGATATGAGAGCCATAGTTTGCTATCAAATGTGTGCATAATTGAGACAGCAGAGAACTTTCCTAAGACAGTAAAAGCCAACAGGAGCCTTGGCTTTAAGGGAAGTGGAGATTCATTCCTAGGAGTTTAGGAGGTGCACAGACCTCTCCAACCTTCATCCTTCTTGGCTTATGATGTCTTAGCATTTATGCATTTAGACATGTGCCCACCTCTACCTGCAAGCATGCTGGCTATTCCAATGACAGGTCCACCTACAAGAAGACAGGGAGGTTCAGATAGTAGACAAAATAAAACCTTTGCTAGTTAGAATATAGGAGTGAGATAATGGAGTGAGAATATGCTTTATAGAACAGTAGAAATAAAAGGGAAAAAATATCAACAGTACAGCCGACTTACTTAAAAGCAAGATACACTAAAAATACCACAAAGATTGAGGCTTTTGTAATACAAGTGAAGAGTATTAAAAGAAAAAGAAGCCTGCTTTCAAATAGGATTGCTCCTAAACCTACAAGCAAAGGAAAATCCACACCATCTACCATGGGAAGATGTTCTTCTGAAGGCTCACTTTAATCTCTCCAGTGCTATTTTATTTGCCTGTATTAAGTGTAGGTTTGTAATTGTTCTTGGGTTGTTTTCACTGTGTGTGTTTTGCCTTCACAGGTAAACTCTTTCTGGGTAGGCCATGACTCTTCAGAGGAATTCTTTAATCCGCCTTGCCAGAAGTGCCCATGTCAAGGCCATGGTAGAGAAGAAGCCCAACAGCAATTACTAACCAACCACAGGTGGAAGCCAAGAAAATATAACAATCAACCTCTTGCAGCAGATGCCTTTGCTCCAGACTAAGATATAAATCCAACCACTTCCTCTTCATAAAGCAAGTATAGTCTGAAGGGATCTGTGTGGGATGTAGAGGGGAAAGGACGAACAGACTCCCAGAGCTCAGTTCCCGCACTGTCTTCCCTGGGACGGTGTGAGAGGGGAATGAATGAGCTCTTCTACAAGATGGCTGAGCAGGTAGCAGCAAAAGAGTAGTAAGATTCTGTGGAAAGAGGCTGACTGGAGCCCTCCCTAGAGAAACTCGGCTATCCTGGTTTTAACCTATTTCCTTTCTTTGCCATTCTCACCTGCAATTCTGTCTTGGCAAGAAATCCACACTGAATGTCCTCAAAGTACTTTGTAGACTTTAATTAGTTCCGTGGGAAGTAAGGCAAAGCTCAGCCTTGATTTTGCCAAAAGTGAGGATGGCAGTGGGGTGGAGGGCAAGCAAGAAGAAAACGGACAACCAGAGTGGTTGTACAACACACAAAAGGCCACAAAATACAGGAGGGGCTGGGGTTAAAATCTTTAAGTCTTGAGTCTTGGTAAGAATTTCTTAGCTTTCCAGATTCCTCAACAGGCAGTGGGCTCACCCTACTAACCTACTTTGCTAGGGTGTTGTTGATGAATGCTTATAAACCCTGTTAGATGATAGGTTTGGAGGATTGTTAAGGAAGGCATGTCATTAAGTCTCTACTCACCCCCTCCTCGACAAATAGCCCTGCAGGGAAATGGATGTTAGCCAGAATCCATGGGCCTCCACTTCCATGGATGGACCAAGATTCTCAAGAGGAGGATGTTCCAACAGCGGGGGAATCACTGATGGGCATGGGAGTGAGTGGCAGGGGCTGAGTAAGACCTGAAATAGGTGACACATGGCCAGGTAGCCCAGAAAACGTCTTCATAAGATGATGGACTCCCACTAAAATCATCATGGATGGTTACTTTTAAAAAATTCAGGATACATTTTTTGTAATAATTTCCCTTCTTTTGTGAAAAAGAGAAGAAAACCACCCTAAGCCCCATCACAAGAAAATTGGGTTCTATCAAATTAGGGACACCATCCAGCCCTAGAATCACTCTGTACTTTTCTAAAAGAAGTGGGTAAGATGGGTGTGGTGGTGTGTGTCTATAGTCCTAGCTACTTGAGAGGTTGAGGCAGGAGGGTCTGAAGCTCAAGGCCAGTTTATACTTTTAGAAAGACCCTCTCACAAAATTAAAAAGTGCTATGATGTAACTCAGTGATAAAGGACCCTTGGGCGCGCGCACACACACACACACACACACACACACACACACACAAAATTAAGACACTTTGGGCTCTGAAGAGTAGATGTGCTCTCACAGAGGCTAATTGGCCACTTTTATGCTGACTGACTTCCTTTGCAATATGAAAGTAATATTCCCATGGAAACAAAAACCACCGTGAAGGTAGGAAAAACTAATAGTGGTGCATGAGACACTTTCCACATCCAAATCTAACTGAACTACCCCAGTCACCCAATAAAAACCCCTTATTGCTCCCATTTTATGGATTAAACAACTGAAACTCAGACAGGTTACATAATGCAATCAAAATTACTCTTCTAGGGATGGTGGAGCCTGAATTTAAGTGTAGTTCTGGCTCCCAAACCTGCCCATTTCCTACTGCATCACACTCACAGGAGTCTCTGCTCTTGCCAGTGGTCAGTCTATGTGCACTAGACTTCTCACACACTGCTTGCCCAGGCTACTGCCACATTGGGCTTCCTGCTATCCCAGGCCCTGTGATACCACATGTTTCTTCATGTTGGTCCTTCTGTCTCGAATGCCCTTCTTCTTCTCCAGAGACATTCCCATCTGACCCTCAGTGCTGCTTGAATCCCACCACTTCTGAGAAGCCAGCAGGGGAATATTCCCCACTGAAGACAGATGCTCCCTCCTCTGTGTGCCCACAGTATTTTGTTTATAGTTCCATTTCAGCATTTATAATATTGCTTTAAAGTTTTTTGAAGACTATCTCTTCTCTATCCTCTATAAACTAAGCCCCCTAAAGACAGGAATCAGAATTTCTTCTTTTATTTATTTATTTATTTTTGAGACAGGGTCTTGCTATGTGGTTCAGGCTGGCCTTGGACTCACTATATAGCCCAGGCTAGCCTCACACTAGCAGTAATCCTCCTGCCTCAGCCTCCCAAGTGCTGGGCTTACAGATGTGTGTCCCCGTGCCTAGTTTAGGAATCAGAATGTCTTATTCTATTGCCTACACCCAGAACAGTGACAGACATCAAGCCCATGTGGAGTGGGTGAGCGAACCAGCTGCTGTTTTCTAAGCAGAGCCAGGCGAGTGGCGTGGAGCTCACAACGCTGCTCTTCAAAATGCGCCAGAGAGTGAAAATGCTACACTTGCAGCATATTCCCCAAAAGACAAATGGAAATAGTATTTGTTCTTTTTTATTATTTGGATGAACTGATGCTTTTGTTTGAACTGATGCTGTAGATTAACTATAATTTTGGGTGTCCCTGTCCAGTCCCTCCATATAATGTTGATCTAGCTGACCATATGAGCCCTCTCTTGGATGACCACACTGTTCTGCCCCTTGCCTTCCATACACAATTGGGACTTAGTTACAGGTACAGCCTCATTCTGGCATAGGAGATGTGGGTGCTCTCTCCTGGCCAATCGTGGGTCACACTTAATATAACTTGGTAGGGGTTTAGTTTGGTAAAATCTCCCCTGCCTGAAATATTAATTATTGCATCCTGGGGACTGGACCTAGAGCCTTGCAGTACTAGGCAAACTCTACCACTGAGCTAAATCCCTACCCCTGAAATATTTATGTTTCCTATTTTCAACTTTCTAATTCCAGAAGCCTTTTCCTCTTTCTGTTTTTTCCCATTCCTGTATCTCAGTCATCTACCACAATGACAGGTACATGCTAGGTGCTTGGTAAATGTTTCTTGAATGAATAAATTTATTTTTTTATTATCCTCAGATATTTCATACATATAAAAGAACATATAAAATGGGAAAAATAAGATTAAATAAGTAAATCAGATAGCCTGTACCTACCACTTAGTTTAATAAGAGATTATTGTTAATATTGGTGAGACCTCCTGTGTATCTGGCTCTATTTTGTCTTCCTCTGGAGAAATCTTCTACTCCAATAGTTTTACATATCCCATTCCTTGCATTTCAGTATGCTTTACTACATATAGATTACTTAATAATATAAAAACTCTGTCACGGTGTGAATTTTTTTGACAATTTGCTTTTCTTTCCCCAACCATGCTTTTGCTATCTCCATCCATGTGGTTGCAAATAAATTTAATTTATTTTTATTGATGCATTTTAGTCAAATGAATACACCACAATTAGCCATTCTTTCATCAAGAGATAGTCCAAGCCGGGTATAGTGGGGTATACCTGTAACCTCAGCACTCTAGGAGGCTGAGGCAGGAGGATCTCAAGTTTGAGTCCCATCTGGGAAATTTAGCAAGACCTGTCTCAAAATAAAATATAAAAAAAGCTAGGGATGTAGCTCAGCAGTAGAGCACTCAGGAACCCTAGTGTTGGGGCTGGGGAGATAATCCAGTTGTCTTTAGCTCTATCTTAATTTTACAAAAACATACTGTTTCAAACATTGTACATATCTCTAGAAGTACATATGCAAAATTTTCTCCAGGACATATATTTAAGCATAGAACTGCTGGGCTGGGCACAGTCATGCACACCTGCAATCTTTTCTGGTACTTAGGCAGGAGGATCACAAGTCTGAGGCCAACCTGGACAGCTTAGAGAGTCCCTCCCTGAAAATAAAAATAAGAAATAGTTGAGAGAATAGCTTAGTGCTATAGCATGTGCTTAGCATGCACAAGACCCTGGGTTCAACCCCCAGTGCTGGAAGAAAAAAAATAGAAAAGAAAAGAAAGAACAGTACTGTTGGCCACAAGTAGCATCATAACTAATGGTGAAAAATTAAAAGCTTTGGAACAAGTCAAGAATACCCAGTCTTGCCACTTCTGTTCAATATAGTCCTAGAAATCCTCACCAGAGAAGTCAAACAAGAAAAAGAAATAAGAGGTTAGCTAGTCTTCGAGACAAATGCCAAGAACACACTAGAAGAAAGGATCACATCTTCAACAAATGGGGTTTTCGAAAAACTGAGAATGAAGCTTGTTCCTTACTTTACACCATATATAAAAATTAACTCAAAATGGATTAAAGGCCCAAAGGTAAGATCTGAAACCATAAAACTCCCAAAGGAAGCATAAGGGGGAAATCCCTGTGACGCTGAATTGGACACTTATTTCTTGGACATGACACTAAACACAGACAACAGAAGTAAAGTAGAGACAAATGAGAGTCCATCAAATTTAAAAACTTCTGCAAAGCGAAGGAAGTAATCAACAGAGTGAATGGACAACCTATGGAATAGGAGAAAAATTTGCACGTTAGTGTGGGAGAACCTTAGATACATTCTATTAAGTGAGATAAGCCAATCATAGCCTAATACTGAATGATCCACTTCTATGTGATATCTGAAACAGTTAAACTCTTAGAAACAGAAGCTACAAATGGTAGTTCCGGAAGGCTGTGGGGGAGGGGGATATCTGTCTTGTTCAGTGGATATAGATGTTCAGTTTTGCCTGATATAAAGTTCTAGAGATTTGTAGCACAGCAATGTGCATATATGGTTAACACTACTGTATTATATACTTAAGGAAGATTAAGTGGTGAATTTTATGTTAGGCATTTTTGCAACATCAGTAAAAAGGATCTGAGTGATGAGGTACGCATATCTTTAAGCTTAGAAGACCAAATTAAATTGTTTCCAAAAAGTTGTGCCAGTGTACAATCTCACTAGCAATATATAAGCTCCTGTTCCTCCACAAGCTCACTAACATTTGGTATTCTCATACTTTCAAATTCCTGGCAATCTTATGGATTTTTTTAGTTTGCATTCAATTGATTACCAGAGAATTTAAGCATCTTTCAGGACTTTTTTTTTTTTTTTTGGCTATTTGCATTTCCACTTAAGTGAATACCTCTTCATGTCTTCTGCAGTTTTCTATTCTTTCAGTTGCTTTTCTTAAGATTTTTAAAGTCATTTATTCATATATTTGTGTGCAGATCCTTTATATGTCATTGAGTGGTAAATACCTTCCAGTTTGTAGCTTCTTTGTTACTTTGTCAGTGAAGACAAAGCAAATCTTGGGCAAGGGATGTAGCTCAGTGGTACAGAATATGCTCAATATGTGGGAGGCTGTGGATTCAATTCCCAGCAACACCCCCGCCCCGGGAAAAAGGGGAAAGAAATTTTAATGTAGCCCTGTGAATTCATCTTCATTATGATTTGTCCTTTGTATACTTTGTTTTTAGGAATTTCTTTCTTACCCTGAGCATTTTCTCTTAAAAAAAAATTAAAGTTGTGCTGGAGTGAATTTTTGAAGAGTTACAAAAACTGGCAGTGGGGGGGGGGGTTTCCAGAGCAGTTTCCTTTCTTTATACAGAAAGTAGATGTCAAAGGCAATCCTTCTCCCTGAGATTCAAAGGGAAGCTGCTGCAGGGACAAGTGCTTTTCCCCCAGGACACGTTTCCTGCCCACGAGGGTTTGCAAAGTTTCAGTGACTTATTGAAACAATGGAACCCATTTCACTTTGTTTGGCGGCAGGGTGGGGGTGCCTGAAAGTTGTTGAATGGTAAAGAAGTCATAGTTCACACAGAGGGGAGAGATGAAAAGGAAGGGACAGATAAAATGATTCTTCTGGTCTCTGAGCCTAAATCTATCACTGAGGCACAACCACAGCGAGTGTGGTCCGCTCTGCCGGTTTTCTTGGCTTCCACACTTACTTTCTTATTCTTCATCTGGAACTTTCTCTGTAGTGGAAACAAAACAAGCCACGGGAATAAGGCCAGACCAACTACGGAATCATAAGAGACAAAGCCCCCACAGTCGGAAATACGCTACCTAATGACAAACAAAGGTGTGGGCTCCCCTTCTCTTGGGATTTTTGAAAGCTGGACAGGAATGGTTTTGATTGGAGGAAGATGGGAATGACTCTGAAGCTGTTTGGAGCTTTCTGGAGGAGCTTTTTTTGTTTTTGAGACAGGGTCTCGCTAAATAGTTCAGACTGGCCTTGAGCTCATTTTGTAGCCCAGGCTGCTCTTGAACTTGCAGCGATCCCCCTGCCTCAGCCTCCCGAGTGCTGGGATTACAGGCATGCGCCACCACGCCCAGCCTGGAGGAACTTTTTAAGCCTTATGGACAGATCAGCTGAAAAACCCTTTCATTCTATTTAATCCATGGTAACTGCCAATGAGAAGGAAGCTTCAGAAGGGAAGAAGGTTTGGGAGAAAAGAGGAAGTACAAAACCTGTCCTCAAGCTAAAATAGCCCACAGCTTTTCTTAGGTGAGAAACTCAAATTAGAAATAGAGAGCAGGGGCTGGGGACATAGCTCAGTGGAATAAGTGCCTGCCTGGCAAGTGCAAGGCCCTGAGTTTGATCCCTGGTACTGAAAAAAAAAAAAAAGAGCAAAGATAGACAATGGGAAGGAGGGAGACATATTCCCTCTCAACGGGAAAGGGAATCAAGAGATGGGAGGAAGGGAAGGAAAAGATTTAAAAAGGAGTGAAAACGTGTTTGCACGTGAACCAACCCCTTACAAGGGATATAAATGTTATGTATTGCAAACAACACATACTGATAAAAATAAGAAAGCAAGCCGGTCCTCTAGAACAGAGCAGGGGTGGAGCAAGGGCTGGGGGGAGAAAACTGCAGAAGGATAGCCTGGCAGAGCAGGGGTGGATGGCGTTTCCGGCTCCTCTGAAGGGACATCACCATCAATCTTTAGTTTTTCATCATGGGCAAGTGAAGGGGAGCAAGAGAGGAAGGACAATGCAGTGTAAATTATTACACAGCCCTTGGCTTTCTGAGTACTGCCAGTAAAAGAGATTTACGGAGTGAAACCTAGAGCATAGGGTTCCAGAAAATGCTCGCATCACCTTCAGACACATTTACCAGCCACATTTGCGCACGCGTGTGCGTCCCTCCCCGCCCGGGGTGTGGGCTCACACACTTGCTCCCGCAGAAGCAGCGTCCGTGCAGGAAGGTGCAACACGGGGTCGCTAGTATCTTTCCAAACTCACCGTGTCTATTCTTGTGTCCTCGCAGGCTCCAGGGTAGATCCAGTCGCTGATGCGGGTTTTGTTGAGGCCGATAGTACCGTAAAAGTGATGAGAAGTTAGCAGAAACCTGCACTAATTCTGGATTGAATATGGTGAATGATTGCTCTTGAGGAAGGACACGAGGAAATGAGTGTTTCATGCAGAATATTCTGTTAACCGCACAGGAGAGTGAGGAAGGCTTTGGTTTATTAGAACTAGAGAGACCAAGGAGACACTGTTGCTCCACAGATGAGAGGACAACTCCTGCAAACTTCAGCGAAACAGTTAAGACAGAGACTGCCAAGACCAGACAGACGGAACCAGAGGGGATGTATATCTGTCTCCAGTCTCTTTCCCCCTGCCCCCCGCCCCAGTCTCCTCTCTATTTCCAATTTCCTAGGAGCCAGGAGCTAGAAGACAGGGACCTTTGATCTCAAGCTGTTGAGAGCTCTAATGAGGAAGCCTGTTACCCTGTCTGGTTTCTTGGGAGATCACTGAAAGGCTTGAAAACAAGGACTTCTGAGCCAAATCGTGGGCAGCCTGGCTGGCCTGAAGCAGCCTCTTAGACCAACAGAGAGGAAAAGGGAACAAGGAACTTGGATTATTGAGGGGGCGGCTCAGCCATCCTCCCTCTGCCTCACGGTCAGCGCTAATGTCATCCCACACTGACCATGACCACGCTTTTCTGAAAAGCCTTCCCTTCTTCACTCTGGGCCCAGCCTCTGACACAGCATGATGAGTTCAACTACGAACTCATCAGGAAATTAACCCTGTGGGGTTTTTTTAGCCATAAACAATAACGAAAATACAAAATTATACAGAACATAGTAGGGAATTAGCACTGGATGTTGTATTACATAATATTATCTTCACATTAGTTAACACATAAACATTAAAGGAAATACCAAATTATAGAGAAGATAGTAGGGAATTAGCACTGGATGCTGTGTAATATAAAGTTATCTTCACTTCTGTTAATACAAAAACGACTGAGGAAATACAAATTATAGAGAACATAGAAGGGAATTAGCTCTGGATGCTGTCGTACATTATGTTACCTTCATATGTTACTCAGTTACACAGATGATGGCCCATTTGATCATTCAATTTTTCTCCTCCCTCATCTCTGTTGCCCTACCACTCAATCAGTCATCTTCTCTGTGATAAAAACTGTATTCCTGGGTTTATCTATACCCCTGGACTCTCACCATGGGAAGAGATATAGCTACCTCAGACTATACTATAGCATACATGGGTGTATACAAACTGCCATGGTCAGAGGTGGAAAAGCACCTATGCTCACAGTGGACCACCCAGCTCTGCCCCGTCGCTGTGCTATGGGTGGGGGCGGGTCCAGTCCATGGGGTGCCCTCAGCAGGGCCCACAGTGGAGCAGCCCTGGGGCCCGCAGTGGAGCAGCCACACGGCCCATAGCGGAGCAGCCACGGGGCCCTCTGCGGGGCAGCCATGGGGCCCACAGTGGGGCAGCCGTGGGGCCCACAGTGGGGCAGCTGAGGGGCCCACAGTGGAGCAGCTGCGGGTCACATGCCCCCATCGGGGTGCCCTCGGTGACCCGTTCAGCTCTGTCCCGTTGCCTCGATGCCGGAGGCCCTTTCTTCTCCTCCTCCCTCCTCCTGATCTCCAGTATTACCATTCCCCACCCCTTGCAGCTGAGCATTGGACGAACTTATGATGCTTGGTACAAGGGCTTGAAATCTCCTTGGCCCGTTCTCACTGTGTTAGTTCAGGGTATGAACTGAGTTTAGAGATTAGTTCTAGAATAGAGTTGGAGGATTTTCTCAGGTCTGCTGTATAAAGTATGTTGTTGTTTTTCAGACTCCTGGTCTGCTGCTTTTCATCTAATTTGTTGCTATGGGTTTATGCAAGATGCATATGTGCAAGCTGTAAGGAGACCCTCTTGGTGCTCACATTAATCTTTTGGGGTGATCTTGAAGACCATGGATTCATCCCATTGTTGCCAGGGACAGGCAGTGCTTGCTCAAGCCACCGAGACTCAAGGTGCTCCCAGAGAGAGTTCAGGGTGGGAGCTGAGTTCCAGCAACCCAGCACGTGCTTCCTGCCTCATGTTGGAGTGAGAAGGGCGTGGAGCAACGTGACCCACCTCCATCTGCATCTCCCTCCCATTGTGGTGCAGGAGCCCCCATCCACTCCTCAGCCAGATCCCTGAGAACCGCCGTGTCTCACCACCGAGGTTCCCTGCTGCTCTCCGCTGGTAGCCACTCACCGGGCAGAGAGGCAGGGGGCCACCACCTCAAGGCAGGTGCAGAGCCAGGCATGGTGGGCTGTGTACTAGTTGCATTGATTCTCTCCAGGCACTGATTGGGAAGGTTGCTGCAGGATGGGGACTCTGCCCCAGTGGCTGACACAACCTCTCATTCTCACACTGGGTTCGACAACTGCTCCTGACCGCTATTGCCTCCTTTCCTGGCTGCGCCCTCCTCTCTCCAGCCCTGGACCAGCTCTCGGAACTCCGCTCTCCCCGGCCGAGTCGGGAGGCTTCTGTGAGCGTGGGCCTCCAAAGCTGAAGTTGCGAATGCCGGAATGAGGGTGCAGGCCATGGGTGTGCTTGGAGTGGTGACTTCCTCCTTCTCCTCTCCCTCTGACTGCACCATGACGGATCTCCAATCCTTTCCTCCAGCAGAGGTTTTGCTTAGTCTTTCCGAGGGCTTCAATTCCCATTTCAGATCCTTTCCGAGTTCAGGATACCCACCTCTTTCCCTTCTGTCCTTCACATGTTGCTATATTCCTATATTCCTTTGTCTGAGTGGCATTCCTCTGAGAGGTTCTCTCTCAGCTGCCTACCCAGTCACCATCTTGAAGTCCTCTCGTAAAATTTATTTAGTTATTTGTTACTTTCTAATGAATTGACCATTACATTTCTAAAGTTCTGAAATGGCCAACAGACCATAGGAAGATACCACTTTAGGCTCCTGTTTGAAACCAACAGCTACAGAAAACTGTTGGCCTTGATTCAGGGCCACAACCCTGTGGTTTAATCACCGCACGGTGAGCACTCCATGATCTAACCACCTTCCTCCTCAATGCAGTAGTCTTTCAGGAGGTAGTTTTGATTCAAATTGTAACATGACACTAGGAAGTAATGTGGTGTAATAATGTAAAACAAAAACCAAACTGTTTTTTGGGCTAGGTACAGTGGTGCACATCTCTAATCCTGGCACTTGGGAGGCTGACAGGAAGATTGCTACAAGTTCGAGGCCAGCATGGGCTATAAAGTGAGGCCTTATCTAAAAAATAAATAAATCTTGTATATAAAAATAAATAGCCAAACCATTTTTTTCTTTCATCTCAGCTCCACCATCTAGGATTGAGTAAGTTACTTAATTTCTCTGTTTCTCCATTTCTTCAGCCTTAGAATAGAATACTTTGCAGGGTGGTTGTGAAAATTTAAATGAACTAATATATGTAAAACACTTAGCCCCTAACTCAAAGTAAATTTTACATACATATTGACTATTCTGCACCAGTAATTGCTATCTCATTTAAATGTGTTATTAATATTTTAGGCATAACAATAATGTACAGATGGTAAACACATTAACACCAGCATGTTCACCTTCCATCTCGGACATTATCTCAGTCACTCTCTCATCACTGAGACACAGTACCTGACGCCCACAAGGATTTACTCTGATTCGTGGTTATAACTTATGCTAGGTCGGCTCTGGGGTAAAAATGGAGAGGGGAAGAAGAGAGCAGGGTTGCACATATCATAGTTCGGAAAGTAGAGAGAGAAGGGAGGAACCATGAAGGACCTTCCGGGTCTCATCCCCTGTCACCAGCTCTAACCAGACCCCACCTCCTAACCCCCATATTCCAATCACTTTCCAGCAGCTGCACCTCTGAGGCATGAGGCTTTGGGGGCATACTGACAATACAAACCATAACCGATGTAAAATATCACGAACATTAAAACTCCCTGGCTACTCTACCTTATCACACTCCTGCCCCTCTATTCTCACAGATAATCTCGACTCTGAATTTGATCCTTACCATTACCATCAGGTATTCATACTATTACTACACATGTATGTAATGTATCCTGTATACACGGCTGAATGTTTCTTAATTTTTATACTTGGGGTATATCATAGTCATACTTTTTCAACTTACTTTTGTTATTCAGTATTTTTTTATATTTATGTGCATACATAAAGCTCTTATATATTTCTTTAAATTACTGTACATATTCCAATTAAAAGAGTAAGTTGGGCTTCTGCCACAGCCCCGTAATCCCAGCTACTTGGGAGGCTGTGGGTTTGAGGCCAGCCTGGTCTACAGAGGGAAACTCTCAAAAAAGAGAGAGAGAAAGAAAGAAAAGAAAGAAGGAAGGAAAGAAAAGAAAAGCAAAACAAGCGAGCCCCACCAGTGCTGTGTGAACCTCAGCGGTGAAAGAGGTAAGATGCAACTTACTCAGTCCTTCCGCTCTGGGAGAACATCAAGATTATTTTCCAGCCTTTCCCATTATAAACTCACTTAGTCAACCAGTTTTTATTGAACGCTTTCTACTTGCAAACATTCTTTAGCCCCTGGGGACTTAGCAGTGAACAAAAGGGACAAATCTGTGTCCTCAAAGTGCAGAAGGGAAACAGTAGAACTCATAGCTATGCTATAGAGGTAAGTAAAGTGAACGTAACAGGTAAACCGTAACACGGCAGAGGCGCTGGCAGGGAGAAGCTGAAGGAGTTTCCCATGTTAGCCTGGCGTCAAGGAAGGCCTTCTGGGGATAAGGTTGTAGCCGTATTTGTAACCGCCTTTGTCAACCGTCTTCTGCCATAACATGGCTGGTTCAGGTCCCTGGTAGAAGGACCCAAACCTTTGAAGGACCTGATCTTCAGTTGTCCTTGCCTGTGCTGAGTTGCTCCAAATCTCCAGTCTCCTTGCAAAATAGAAATCAATAAGAAAATAAAAGACAAATGATAGGAAGTACAGAGGTAGATTTTTCTAAAAGGAAAAAAGGGATCAAAAGATGGAGAGGGGGGAAAGAGGAAGGAAACAGGAATGAAGCAGTGTTATGGACATGCAACATCCCCACACAAGGAAGGCTGAAACGTTACGTACTGCAAAGCTGGACCACAGGAAAATAAATAAAGTACAAAGTAAATCTTCCAGTATCTTTACCCCTGGGCATGGAGACACTGTGAAAGCATCCCAGAAGATCTGGATTTTAAGCACGCTCTTCTTTGCCTTCATCGAGAGGCAAATACCTTGCTTCACCAAGCTGCTACAGGAGCCCCTTTTCTTTTAGAAAAGCTTAGTGGCATGAAGCATACAAAACCTCTGAGAGGAATTAATACCTCAAACCCAGCAGAACTCAAAGTTAGAGGAGTGGGAGGCAAGAAAAAATTTCAAACCATTATGTGCAACAGTGAAAGAAGTCAGCCCTTCAGATATCCCTTGGTGCCTAGATCCCTGTATTCCTGCTATGGGAAAAAGACCTCCAAGTATGGCTCACTCAGGCAGTTTTGTAAGACGGCTACCCACCATACAGAGTGGTGTCTCCCAGCTGGCTCTATCACGGAGTCTTGTTAAACCATTCTACCATTCCGTAAAGTTAACTGTTCACTGATGAAGGGCTACACTGTAAGACTGTTGAATCCTCTGAACATGAGCTCACTGCCTCATTTCTTTTGCTGTAAAATGGAAACTTTAGACAGAAAAGATATTGCGTGGAGTCCCATGACAGTGAAGAAGGCATCTACTAAGTCCGTGGATAATGGTGCAGATAGAAGGACAGAAGGCAAAGAAGGAAGATCCCACCAGAAAAAGGATCTATTCCAGCGGGGACAATGCACTGTCTCCATTAGGGTGGAAGGAGCCTACCTATGCTCCACCTGCCTTGGCTGGTTCCCTCAGTTATTGTACCAGACTGTTCATTATTATGCTGCAGATTTATATGACTTAGTAAAAAGATATGCTTTGTTGAATGCATACATAATTTCCCACATAGCTATTGTATTACCTACTTTCCTATCACTGGGGCAAAATACCCAAACCCACAACTGAAAGGAAGAGAGACTTTAGCTCATGATTTTTGGGGGTTCAGTCCATGGTTGGCTGGCTGCAAGGTGAAAATGGCATGGTAGGAGGGTGTGGCACAGGAGAGCTGCTCAACCCATAGAAGCCAGGACAAGGAGGAGCTGAGGACAAGAACGTACCCTTCTCGGTCACACCTCCAGTGACCCACCTCTAACTAACCAGGCCCCACCTGCTAACAGTACTTTCAGGCTTGGCTTCATCACTGGATTAATCCACTGGTGAGCACAGGGCCCCTATGATCCAATCACCTTCCAAAAGCCTCACTTCTAGATACATGAGATTTTGGAGGACATTTCAGATTCAACCTATAACAGTTGTGTTGGAGTCCTTTTCGCAAGCCCTCAGTAACTTGAGAAAGGCTGATTAACATTGCAGAAACTCCTGATTGTGGAGCTTCGTTAGTGCCCTTTTGCAAACGAACTTCCACCAATTTGTAATTTTCTTGATTCTCCCTAATGTATTTTTATTTTCTGGTATTTATTCTTCTGTTTATTATTCACATTCATCTGCTTTAGTAATAGAAGAGGTTGCTGTGAGATCCTTTCTGTAATTGTTTTAGCTGAGATCTTAGCTGTTTTTCTCTCTTCTAATGGACTAAGGCTATAAATTTCTCCTAATGTTTTTGTAGCTGTGTCTTACATTTTTAAAGACTTAATTTTTTAGAGAAATGTTAGGTTCACAGCAAAATTGCAGGTTTCCTCACATATTATATTCAGAGATATGTGGGCTGCACAACACTGATTCATTTTGTTACCAGTGTGTGGTCAATTTTTGAAATGTTCTACATGTTTTTCTTAGTATATGTGCTGCCAAAGCAAGCACGTCTACATGTTTTTCTTTTTAGATGGAAAAATAACTTTATTTCATTTGGGCGAGTATGTAGGTATCCACTCTGATAACTGCTGGAACTGTTTCTTGGAACCAACTAGTCTTAATGACTTTGAGCATGTTAAAATGCATGTCTTGCTGAGAAGCTGGCACTCACCACTGTGACGGTGTCACTGATCTGGATGTCCCTGAAGCAGGGATACAGATGCACACCTTTGCAGTGTGGTGGTACTTGCAGAGGTCGTGGAGACAGTTTAGGAAAACACTGTTCTTTACATCTTTGACACAGTCATCATACCTGGCAAGATCTGCCCTTTATCAATAAAGGGGCATTTCTTATCAATATAGAAGCCCTCCATGAACTTTTTGGGAGTCTTGATGTTTTTGCGAGACTAAGGCAGCTTTTCCTTGCCAGTTTCTCCCAGAGATGATTGGGTACTTTGGCTAGGTACTCTGACTCTGAATATCCGTCATCCTCCTAGCTGCCTGAAAAAATGACATATATGTTTTTACAACAAATGCATATTCTCTAATTGCTGCTTGAAGATTTCTAGGTCTATCTATCAGAAAGAGTTTGTTAATTGTGTTGCTTGAACACAATTAATTGTGTTTTCTGTCTCTGCTAATTTTCTCTTCTAATTTACCATAGAGAATTAAAATTTAGCCGGGCATGGTGGCTCACACCTGTAATCGCAGCACTCGGGAGGCTGAAGCAGGAGGATTGTTGCAAGTTCAAGACCAACCTGGGCTACAAAGTGATCTCAAGGCCAGCCTGAACTGCAGAGCGAGACCCTGTCTCAAAAAGACAAAAATCAAAACAAAACGAGAATTAAAATTTATTTTAGATCTCCAACTCTTTTGGCGACTTTATCAATTTCTTCATATAGTTTTATTTTAAATATATTTGAAGTGGTTATATAAAAGTAGACAGTTACTTTTATATTACTTTTACATAATGTAAAATTTACCATTTTAATCACTCTTTTAGGTTTTGGGGTTTTGAGTCAGAGTCTCAAATATGTATCCTAGGCTGGCCTCAAACTCATGGCAATCCTCCTGCATTAGCCACTGAATGCTGGGGTTACAGACGTACACCCCCAGGCCCAGCTTCTAATGATTTTCAAGTGTACAGTTCATTGACATTAAGTACAATCACATTGTTGTACAGTCCTTACCACTATCCATCTCCCAAAAGTTTTCATCTTTTGAAACTGACACTCTATATCTATTAAACAATAACTCTATTTTGACCTCCCCCTCACCTTCGTCGCTGTTCTGTTTGATAGTGTGTGTGTGTGTGTGTGTGTGTGTGTGTGTGTGTGTTACTGGGGACTGAACCAGGATCTTGTATAAAGTATACTTTCTACCACTGAGCTATACTCTCAATCTCTATCCTGTGCGTTTTAGAGTCAATTCCATTTCATATTAATACAGTGATAAAATCTTACTTGGTATCTTTTCCCTTTTGTTCCATTCTATGTCATAATGACTCATAATAATAACTAAAATTTTAATCCAGTCTGACAGTTTCAAACTTTTACCTGCTGAATTTAGTCCATTTATATTTTAATTTACTGATAATTTTTTATTAGTATCCATTGTATTTTATGCTTATACTTTCATGTGTCTCTCTTCCCACTTTCTACTAAGTTTTAAAATTCATGTTTTCTTCTTCATTCATATTATTCTGCTGTATTTCTATTATTTTCATGATCAATTTTAAATGAAAAATAATTATATTGGCTTGATACCTCTACTATCCTCCTAAATAATGAAATTCACAGAATACTTTTACTCTGATTGTATTATCCAGTATTATAGTAGTGTCTTCAAATAGGGCAATTTTTTATTGGTTTATATGGTTAATTCTTATTTAGATGTAGCTACGTGTTTTCCAATTTCTTTACTCACCATCCCTGTTCTTCAAATTCCTACTGTGTCTCACTTCTTTACTTATGGGTTGAAATTTTCTTTAGGAAATTCCCTGAAGAAAATTCCTTCACTGGCAGATCTATTTATGGTAAGAAATTTATTTTTATCTTGAAATGTACTAATTTTTACCCAATTCTTCAATGATACTGTAGTTGAATAAAGAGTTCTAGATGATTTTTTTTCACTCAGCTGTTTGAATACCTTATTCGTTGTCATCTGCTCTCCATGATGGATTTTGGAAAGTCTACTGTGAATAGCATTTGTTACTCTGAAGATAATGTGCTTCTCTCTATTTACTTTTAAGATTTTTCATTGAACTTGAATTCTTTAGTTCACAGCAACATTTATGTGTATGGATTTGATTCTGTTAAAGACAAACTATTTAAACCTGATCATGCCTGCCTCCTATAAATTCTCACCTACAACCACTCAGAATATTGCCTCTCCCAATTTTCTTTCTTCTTTCCCCTAAGAACTTGCAGAATATGTATGTTAGAAATTGTCATTCACCAACGCATCTTTTAGCCTCTAATATTTTCTATCTTCTTGTGTTATCTTCTCTAGTTCTATTACTCTCTTCACATATGTCTACCTTTCACTTTATCCATTTAGTTTCTTTTTAAATTTTTTAAAGAAGTATAGCACACATACATATATATATATATGTAAGTACACAAAGCACACACATGTATTGTTGAATTAATTATTGTAGCTATAGTTACAGATCAAGAAATAGAATTTCACCAGACTCTCCAGGTTTGCCCTGTGCCTCTCACTGATTGTGGCTCTTTTCCCCATTTGATAAAGCCATAATCCTGAATTGCATTTTAATCATTTCCTTGTATTTAAAAACAAATGTTCTATCCCCTTACATCCCCGAAGAATATAGATTGGTTTCATTTTTTCTTGAACTGTATAAAATAATAAATGCTAATATAAGTTTTTTGTCCTGACATTTGACTGACATTATATATTAAATATTAATCTCTCTTCTTGTGTTCAGCTGTAGCTATTCTTTCTGTGCATTTATATAATATTCCACTGTTTAATAAACCAAATATTTAGCCATTCTATTGCTATCAATACTTTTTGTTTCAGTTTGGAGCTGTTATGAACAATGCTGCTAATGAATATTATGGTTCCTGCAGCTGGTAATACAGATGTGCACTTTTGTAGATTATATAGTTAGAAACAGAGACTGGGCATGGTGGTGCACACCTATAATCCCAGCACTCGGGAGGCTGAGGCAGGAGGATTATTGTGAGTTTGAGGCCAGCCTGGGCTACAAAGTGAGCTCAAGGCCAGCCTGAATTGCATAGTGAGATCCTGTCTCAAAAAGACAAAAAAGAAAGAAACAGAATTACTGGGTCCTAAAGTATGTACACTGTAGACCTTCAATCTTATCATCTAATGCCAAACTCTTCTTCAAAATGGTTATACTAAATTACATTCCTCTCAGCAATACAAGAGCAACCCCATTTCTCAAGAACCTCATCAATACTTGGTGTTATCAGAACTTTCTGTTTGAACCAATCCGGCAGTATATCATAATATCTCATGTAGCATTAATTTGTAAGTAGTAATTTCACTAGCTGCCCAATTAAATTATACATTTTATCCATTTGTTTTGTGTATTTAGTGATCCTCCTAGATAGGACCTATTGGCACTGAATATGCATTCCTATTTCTTCCCACTTTCCTTTCCATATGATTAAATTCAGAAAGCAAAATAAATTCCTTCCTGCATTTCCAATATGTTGGATAGAAATTAGGTAATGTACTCATGAAAGGTTCAGAGAGCACAGGAAAGGTAAAGGCCACCCTCCTGGTACTTTTCATGCTACATCTTTTTTGCCAGTGTGAAAGGCAGGGTTGAAAGATACTAAGTAACTCTGCCTGCACTCCTCCAGCCCCTGCAATAATTCGTCCACACCTACTCCCCTGTTCCTTCCTGTTTAGAGTGGAGAGGTTTCCTTTGAGTCTTGAACTCTGACTGATGTAATAACTGCTGTATTTCACATAATCCAAGAAACATCACCATTTTCCTGACACTAAGAAGGACACTACTGCAAGTAAACTATGAGAAGTGCTTGCTTGACACTTAAGGGCCAGGGATATAGCTCAGTGGTGCAGTGCCCACCTGGCAAACACAAAGGTCTTGAGTTTGATTCCACATACACCCCTAAAATGTAACAGGCACTTAGACTCTTTCCCTATCTGTGTAAAAAGCCATTTTATTTTCTTTACTGTATTGGGGATTTAATCAGGGGTGCTCTACCACAGAACTATATCCTCAGACCTCTTTATGTTATATTTTAGGTCTTGCTAAATTTCCCAGGCTGGTTTTGAACTTGAAACCCTCCTATTTTTGCCTCCCTAGTAGATGAGATGATAGGAATGAGTGACTGTGCCTGGCTAAAGAGTTATTTTGGAATTTAAATACTTATATATTTGTTTTAAATATATGCATGTAGGGTAATAAATTAGGGTACTCTAAAACTTCTTCACATTCAGAGTTTAACTTGAATGATTTTTTAAGTGTGGGCTTTTCTGCACAGTGATGTTCTCTATGGTGCCAGGAGCACTAGCGATGCAAAGTTTTGTTTTTGGTGGGTTTTTTCTTTTTTAATAAGAGTGCTCCACATTGTCTGTGGTACTTCAGAAACACTGCCTGTGCTTGGCAGTGCATGCTTGCGATCCCAGCACTCTGGGAGGTTGAGGCAGGAGAATCACAAATAAGAGTTCAATTCAGCAACTTAGAAAGACTCCATATAGAAAGAAAGAAAGAAAGAAAGAAAGAAAGAAAGAAAGAAAGAATGAATGAAAGAAAAGGGCTGGGGATACAGCTCAGTGGAATAAGTGCCTGCCTGGGAAGTGCAAGGTCCTGAGTTCAATCCCCAGTACCACCAAAAAAAAAAAAAAAGAATGAATGAATGAAAGAGGGCTGGGATATAGTTCAGTGGCATCAGTGCCTGCCTGTCAAGTACAAGGTCCTGAGTTCTAACCCCTGATACAGAAAAAGAAAGAAAGAAAGAAAAGCAAGCAAGAAAGAAAATCTGGGAGTGTGGCTCAGTATGAAGGCACTGGGGTCATTCCTCAGTACCAAAAGTAAACAAATAAGCCAAGAAAAGATAATATACTCTACATATTTTGATGTGGATATGCAGGCTCTGACAACTACATCAAAGGGGCGCCTAACCAATAGTAAATGTAGGAAATAGCCCAGCTTTAGAGATATTAAAATGTGAACAAAATAAACTTTTGAGACTGATTGAGCAGTAGGGCAACAGAGATGAGGGAGGAGAAAATTGAATGATCAAATGGGCCATCATCTGTGTAACTGAATAACAAATGTGAAGGTAACATTATGTAGGACAGCATCCAGAGCTAATTCCCTTCTATGTTCTCTATAATTTTGTATTTCCTCAATCGTTTTTGTGTTAACAGAAGTGAAGATAACTTTATATAATACAGCATCCAGTGCTAATTCCCTACTATCTTCTCTATAATTTGGTGCTTCCTTTAATGTTTATGTGTTAACTAATGTGAAGATAACATTATGTAATACAACATCCAGTGCTAATTCCCTACCATATTCTGTATAATTTTGTATTTTCGGTATTGTTTATGGCTTATTCTGGTTCATATGTTTCCATTCTTTTGTCTTTATAATGAAATAAAAATGAATAAATAAATTTTTGAATAAATGAGGTATAGGATATCTAAAAAGTCTGCCAGGTTCTTTTCCAAATTTGCCCATTTTTAAATGGTATGTCCTCCTTTCTAAAATTTTTTTTCCTTGCCTCTTTAATTACATAAGCGTACTTATTTAATTATCTGAATTTGATAATGCAGTGTGATAATGTATTAAGTTCTTGAATTGACCCCAGGGCTTCCCACCCCTTTTTCAGTTTTCATTTTAAGTCAGGGTCATGATGAGTCTCTACGTTGCCCAGGTTGGCCTTGAACTTTCCATCCTCCTGCCTCAGCTTTCCGTTCCCCTGGCTCTGACACTGTTCTTTCAGATGGTTTCTTTGAGCCTTTGAAATCTGGATTTATGAGCGTGGCATAAGTAAAATTTTATTTCTGGGGATACCGTGTGTCATGAGTTGAGGACTTCTCCCTTCAGAGAAGTTTTATATGTTCACTTCTGTCAGACAAGCCAGTCTGGCATCACCTTTAATGTGAATTTCTCAGCAACATATGACATAAATTTGAACCCAAAAGGCATGAAGGAAAACGTGTTTTGATATGTGGGAGTTCTGTTCTAGCCCAGAACCCAGACCCAGAGAGGTCTCTTTGTTCTTTCCCTTTAGCAGGTGCATATATTCCTCCTTATTCTTTTTTTAGGCTTAGCTTTGACTTTTTTCTACATAGCTATGAAAACCCAATTCTAGCTGGCCATGTGGCACACACCTGTAAACCTAGCACTTAGGAAACGGAGGTAAGAGGATCCCCACGAGTTCAAGACCAGCCTGAACTACATAGTAAGACCTTGTCTCAAAAAGCAAACAAAAACCACAATTCTTTTGGTTATCAAGATCAGTAATTAGGTGCACACCTGTAATCCCAGCACTCGGGAGGCTGAGGCAGGAGGATCAGTGTGAGTTTGAGGCCAGCCTGGGCTATATAGTAAATTCAAGACTAGCCTGAACTGCAGAGTGAAACCCTATTTCGAAAAAAAGGATCAGCAATTATAGTAAAATGCACTCCAGGGTTGCTCCAAGATCTCCTGCATTTACCATTTAAGTTTTCAATTCTTTTATTTTTGTTTCATTTGGGGACTTTTCTTCCTATATAGTAAGTTTACCTGTGCATCTAAAGGAAGACTTTATCTCTATCTGTACGCATACACACATACACATACATACATGTGATGTGTTTGTGGCAAAATTTCACTGTATAGTCCCAGCTGGTCTTAAATTAGCTTTATAGCAAAGCCTGATCTCCCACTCCTGATCCTCCTGCCTCAGCCTCACAAGTGCTCAGATTATAGGCTTGTGTCACCACACTGAGCTTGCAAGGCTTTACACTTTATCCAGTAATCCTAAGTGCTTATAATAAAGCATTCTTCTTTTCTATAATCCTGGAAACAAAAGTCTATTGCATTATTATGTACTATAAACTTTCCACTTAACAAATAAAACTGAGGCTCATAAAAGCTAATACATTTTTTCAAATTCACACAAATAAGTGGTGGAACCAAGATTCAAATATATATATATATATATACAGGGGGTGAGACAGGGTCTCACTTTGCAGAGCAGGGTAGCCTTGAATTCACTATGTAGCCCAGGCTGGCCTCAGACTCATGGCAATCCTTCTGCCTCAGCTTCCCGCTGGTGAGATTACAGGTGTGGGCCATCATGTCTGGTGATGCTTATATTCTTATCTACCATAAGAGACTGAGTTGACTTACACTTTACCAAAACATCACTATGAAGCTTTTATTAATTACTGCACATTCTATTTTTTAAAAAGGACTCTGGGCTCAGAAGGCAATTTAAAGAGGCACTTTTTCACCTCCTTGCTCCGGACAGTGCTACTTTCCAGCTACTGCTTGTGATCTTTGAGGGAGGCTCATTTTCTTGGAATCAAAAGGGCTATAGAAGACAAACTATAAGTTATGTGCTGTTTCATACTGGGAATCAAACCTGGGATCTTTGCATGAAGCTGCATCCCTAACCCTCTCCAAAACAAAAAAAAAAAATTTTTGAGGCAGGTCTCACTTAAATTGCTAAATTTCCCAGTCTGGGCTGGAACCTGTAATCCTCTTGCCTCGGCCTCTCCGATTCCTAAGATTGTTCTTCTAGTTAAACTCTCAGACTCAGTGAGTCTCACTGGCAGGGTTTTCCTTCCTTAGTCTTGAACCCATGCTCTCCTTCCACACCTTCAGTCGTTCCTATTCGCAGGGGAGAAACTAAAGAGCTCTCCCTCCCCTCTTTACCTAGCAGCGTACTCGCCCCCTCTCCATTACGGAGCAGTCGCAGGCCCCTGCAGAACTACTCAGGTCCTCTAAGCTTTCCTTTCTTTCTCCCTTTTTGGTCATGAATTTTTTTTCTGAGCTGTAACTCCTGGTGAGTTATCTCCCATTAATGATGCTGACATACAGGAGCCAGATAAAGTGCTATATAAATGCTAAGTAATCACAGCCGGGCTTGGCTTGGTGGTGCAGGTTATCGCAGGCTGCTGTGTTATGGGATCAGCCCCATGTTGACATTCAAGATGAAGTTCACCAGCCGCAGACTTTTTTCCCTGCCATGGAATATTGCGACAAGTGCCAATACCCTACTGGGAGTTTTAGCTCTGGGAAACAAAGGCAGAAGGATTGCAAGTTTGAGCCTAGCCTGGGGATGTTAATGGCTGAAAAATGTAAATACATACATACATACATATGTACATACATAAGCTGGAAATGTAGCCCAATGGGAAGACTCTGGATTCAACTCCCAGGAAGGGGGGAATTAATATTTTCTGGTAGAACACTAGGTATACTGCAGTATACAAATAGGCTTTCAGAAGGTGGCTGTGCTCAGAGCCCTGTACAAATCCTCTTACTGGATACTTGAGGATAAGGGTAGGGTGAGACCCAAAGAGAAGAGGGTTCAGTGCCTCTTATGGTGGGCAGGTTATACCCATAGTGAACCCTGTGTTCCATCTCTCTATAGATAGGCTGGAGTTTGGCTTTACCTCTTGTTTTCAGGTGCTCCCCCTCTGCCTTATTTCTGGCAGGTTGTTGATTGACACAGTGGCTGCAATAGAAGCTTAGCTTTAATATTTCTCCCATCTCTTCTCTTAATTAATTTTATGTGTTTGACATCAGCTCTGCTGCTCGAACGGTATTTTCTAGGAGGCAGAGGAGTGTCGGAGGCCTTGCTCCTCTTCCTTCCCTTCCCAAATAGACTAGTATTTCAACCTGACAGCTCCCAGCCGGTCCTCAGGCTATGGAACACTGAGTGTTTATTTTCCTGATGTTTTTATTCCAAAGTCTTTGCCAGGGTCATGTTGTTGAAATCCACCAAGTGACAGCAGCCCCTGACCCTGTTACTGAATCAGACACATTTTACAGGTAACAGCTCTTGTCAGGAAATTATAGAAGCCAAAGGCAAAAAAAAAAAAAAAAAAAAGACCGCAAGAGGTCTTTTGGACATACTCCTGTCTCCAGTCTAGTACTGATCTATTTCTGTGCAAGTGAATTAGAAAAGATCTAGTATTCAAAGTGCTTTGCAAGGATATCACACTCTTTCAGAATAATATGCTTCATTATATAGACGTACAACCTCCCTTTTGAGTGTCAAACTCTTTCTACCTGTTATGTCCGGAAGGTGGATGATAGTGAATAAAAACCTGCTGTGTGCTTTAAAAAGCACATTAGAAGACTGGAAGTAATTTATAATAATCTTCTATGGTGGGATAGTTCAATCTTCAATACAATCTATATTCTTTCTAAAGATATGAGTAATTTCCAGATGGGTTGAGCTATTAATTGTGGTTATCCAGAATCCCTCCTGGCTCACAATGTTAAGCAGGTTTCCACATCCGGGTTTCCACGTCTGGATTAGTCTTATCCACAGATTTCAAAGCTTTTTGTCTGTGTGTATCCTAGTTGATAGCTATTCCTCCACCTCAGCCCCAGAGAGCGCTCATACCACTCAATAGTGTGTGCGCATATGGCTCTGTATAATGCCCGGCAACTATTTGTAAAGAGAAAGTAAAAGTTACCTGGTTACCACATCTACTTGTTACCATATATCTGAATATTTGGAAATAACCCAGAGAAAGATTGAAATTTTCCATTGTCAGCACATACACAGCCCTAAAATCTTATAATTGAGCAGTATTTATGGGTGAAATTAACTTCATCATTAATATTTCTTCTTCTCCACTTGACATAGAGTGGCTGGCAGGCCTTCTCCCCACCTGGTGACCCAAGTCAGGCCTGAGTGGTTTGGCAATGGTTATAAAGAGAGATGCCAATGTCTCAGAAGTGCCAGAGAGTCTGCCAAGCAACCTGACTCTAAGACAGCTGCCGTTATTTCCATAAGAGAATAAATAAAATACAAAATAGGGTAAACTGCCATATACAAGGAGGAGGAGAAGGCTGCCCGGTTCCTGGCACTGGCAGGAACCGAAAAATAGAAATTCATTTCCGTAGAGGAAATGTACTCTATATATCCAGAAGAAAAAAATGGGAAATTTTTGGATGAGCTGTTTTAATGTATTCTCATTCACTTGGAGAAAATGTTGAATTTCAGACCAGCCTCTTTTACAAGGGAACACCGAGGCTGTCCCCAAAAATCTAGTGAAATGAATGATATTTCTTTACTTAGATCTGAAATGTACCAAACTGAGTATGTCAGCAAATGTTAAATCCAAAATTCTCAAGATCTGTATCCCTGTCTATATATCAAGTAATGAATTGCCGAAACTCTTCTTCGTTTTGTATTATGTAGGGCCCACCACGTACTCCTGGTTTGGTTGGCTTATCGCCACAACTCAAAACTACTACAAGACTGTTTGATCCAATCCCTCACTCTCTTCATTCCTTCAGCCCCTTGTGAGTCTGAAACGGAAGCTGAGGATGAGGGAAGAAGAGAAACATAGGTGCAAATACAGAAAGGCCAAAATCAATCTTTTTCCTCTCTATAGGCATTTAGGGTAAAGCAATCCTAAACTAGGAAATGGAAACAATCCCATATTAAACCAAAGTCAGTCTTAACGATATGCTGAACTGAACATTCCAACTACAGATTTGAGGTTGTGTTTCTAACTTGACGCTGTTACAAAACTGTGTATTACTTAAGAGCAAGCAGAAGAATTTCTTGGAGCCTTTTGGAGTTTAATCCAAGAGCCAAAGGTAATGGAAGATATATTTTAAGCTCCATTTTGTCTTTTAAGGAGAGTATATTAGTCAAAGATGGGCTGGAATGTGATAATGAACTCCAAATGTTCAGTGGTTCAAACACAGTAGAAGGTTTTCTCTCCATGGAAAATCCCAGGTAGATAATTCTTGTCAATGGGCAGCTACAATCTACATGTGACACAGGGACCCAGGCTCTTCCCATCTTGCATCTGCATATTCCCTGGGGCTGCCCAGTGTGCAGCATGTCTAAGGAAGAGAAGAGAAGTCTGAGATGGGGGAGATGTGGATGCATCCACTTGTTAAAAGCTTTGGTCAGGAAATGGCGCACATCTTCCATTGACTAGAACTTAGTCACATGACCACAACCAACTGCAGAGGAAGCTGGGGAATGTAGTTCAGCTATGGTCCCAGAACAGCTACCAAATGGGCAGAGGGGCATACTTGCTATGTTTCTTTTTTTTTTTTTTTTTGGCGATACTGGGGATCGAACTCAGGACCCTGCGCTTGCTAGGCAGGTGCTTATTCCACTGAGCTATATCCCCAGCCCATATACTTGCTATGAAGACCAATCTGTGAGCTCCCCTTGGATCACCAGTGGTCCATGTGCTGTGGAGAGCATCCTGTGAGAAGACTTCCTTCTTTTAAAGGAAGCTTATTACTTCCCAGAAGGCCCTTTGCAGACGGTGTGTGTGGATAGATGGTGCGGACTAAGGACAGACAAAACTCCCCTAACCTGCCTCTGGAGACATCCCCCTCACAGGGGACGCTCCCTTTCCCCAGTGGAACTTCTGGCCTTGGGTGTAATGAAGACGCAGTCAGTGGACGCCCAGATCCCAGTGAGCCTGGAGAGAGCACAACCCTAAACATTCTTGTTTGCTACTGAAAAAAAGAAAAACCTAGTTAAAACTCACCGCTGGACACAAAAGCCAGTAAAATGCACGAAGGCAGAAGTGTCTGGTTCTGCAACGTGAAATAAAGTAAACATGTTTTACATCACATTAGTTCCAAAACTGGATTTAATTTTTTTTAAGTGCCTCATTCTGTAAGGATTAGAAGACACATCTGGCAGGGATGAGATCATCCCAAGAAGAGTTTGACTATTTACAGTAAAAAACCACCCACCTCCCTTCATTTGTCTCTTGTGGTACGGAGCAAACTGCTCTGCCTGACTGGTCACGGAAGGCAAAGCTTCCAGCAACTCTATTCCCCCTGTTACCTATATTTGGGCCTCTAGCTCGCTATTAAAAATCAAAGGGCGTCCCAGTCTCCCCCAGAAGTCCCGTTCTGCAGCGACGCCCGCGGCTTGCTTCGCGCCTATGTGCAGTGAACTCTCCTCCGCTCCAAGTTCCACTGGAGTTTCATTTTAGGCACATTCCCCCGCCTCAGTTTTTGAGACCAGCTGGGACGAATGCTAGATAAACAAAACAGTGGAGTGGAGAAGGTCCGTCAAATTACAAAGCAATTCGCAGCCCAGACCTCCTCAGTAAATGAAAAGGGTTTTGGGGGAAGAAATGATCCGTCAGTGTACACACTTAGGGTTCCTCCGGCGCCTTCGTAGAGAAGGATGCTCGAGAGCGCCTTCGGAGTGCGCAGGTTCGAGGATAACAAAGCTGCAAAGTGCGGTCTTCGGAGGCCGCGCGGGGCGGTAGCCCCTGAATTCACACCCGCGGCTGCTTGGTGCGGGTCTGCGCGCAGGCAGGGTCCGAAGCCATCAAAGGTCCAGGGGACCCGCGCTGCGTCCTGGCGACAGGAGCGGCTCAGCTTGCGGGCCGCATCTCTTGTCCCTTGGCCACCGCCCCTGCCTCGGCGGCTGTCGCTCCCACGCAGCCAGGGGAAGGGGCCGAACCCCTTGAAGATGGGCTTGAGGGCAGCTGGTCTCTGCAGCGGGATTGCCGAAAGTGGCTCGCCGCCGCCTCGGTCAGAGAGGTAGCGACAACCCGGCTCGCCAGGGCGGGAGGAGCTGGGCTGGGGCCCGGCTCTAGTGGGGCGCCAACACACACGAGCGCTGATAGGAAGGTTTGAAAACGCAAGTTTCTTCCCTATTGATTTTTCTTTTTCTTTTAAAATGTATTACCTTCATCCCTTCCAAAAAACAAAGACCACCAGCAGGCGCCACCCAGTCTGGGAGCTGAAGTTCGTTTGGTTCCAGTTGAGAAAATAAGGGTCGCCTCGTCCTAAGCTTAGCTTGCAGCGTGCGGACCTTGGTCTCGGGACAGTGCAAACCGTCTGGGCCCCCTCTGTGACAGGCGAGCTCTTTTGGGTCCCCGAAGCTTGAGGATGGTCCCTCAAAGTACTGGTCACTAGATCCCTGTGGGGTAGAACAGGAAAAAAAGCCCTAAATCTCGGCCCCATCTCCCCACGTCTCTAGACCGCAAGCACGGGTCTAACGCGTGCGCCTTGGAGCGTGAAGGAGAAGCCGAGTCCTGGACTGCACGCTCCCCACCCCACGCAGCTCCTGCGGTCCCCTCCACCTGATTTCGGCTGGAGGACACTACCGGGTTTTAGTGGCAGAATAGCAAGCTGCTGGAGAATTAGGAAAGCAATATTCCTGGGCTCTGTCGAATAGCGGGGAGGTGGGGGAGAGAGAGGAAGGAAGGGAAGGGAAGGAAGGAAGGAAGGAAGGAAGGAAGGAAGGAAGGAAGGAAGGAAGGAAGGAAGGAAGGAAGGGAGAGAAAGAAAAGAAAGAAAGAGAAAGAAAGGAAGAGAGAGAGAGAAAGGAAGGAAGGAAGGAAGATAAAGAGAAAACACACGATGCGACCAATCTACGACAGAAAGTGGAGGGAGCGTAGGACCCCACTGGCTTTCCTCTGAGGCATTCCTGGAATTAACCTGTCGGTTTGAGCTGGGCACAGAAAGGCACCTTCTTAGCCTTGAGAAGCGAGACCCTGCCTCCGCAGCTTGATGGTTCAAGTTGAAGCTACCATGGAAAAGGTTCCAGAAATACATGGTGGAGAAAGAGATGCCCAGGGGGAATTCGTCACTGCCATAGATGTTTGTGACCAAGGTAGATGTTAGACTTACTACAATTTGTTCCCTGTTGGGATACAGTGGACTTCATTCTCCAAGGTCCACTACGTGGAGACAGGCCACAACCTGCAGGCTCGCCCCAGGGTGCAGGGGGGAAATGTTCCAGCCTTCTTAAAAATATCTTCTAGACATTATATTGAAGAATTTGAATTCTTCCTCACTTATCCTCCGATTACTTGAAAAATTCAAGACCAGGGATATCCTAACTTTTTATGGAGATTTGTCTGCTGAGGAGGGGAAAAGAGAGAGAGGGAAAATGAAGTTTAAATATTTAGTATAAGGTGCTCAGAGATAGTGGAATGGGTTCTCTGTGCATCTTCCTAATATAAGAGGACAGAGTCCATCTTCCAGGGGCATCAGTTCCTACAAAAACATTGTCTCTGCTTTCGGTTGTGATAAAAAGCATGGGGTGTAATCAAGTGATAAACATGCACATATAAAATATATATGTTGGGAGAGAACAAGGAACAGTTTTCTACTTAGGCTGGTGAAAACCGTATTTCTTGGTGAGTATAATCCAGTCCCATCCCCCTCCCCAGAGCGACAGCAACTGAATAGGACCATCCCTCCTCCAGTCTCTAAACTGAACGTGCACTTCCAGAATGTAGTTAGAGGGGTTGCCCCACAGTCTTCAGGTGATACTTGATATGCAGATTCCGGGTAGATTCAGATCAGTATTCCAGGCACACTGGGCACAGAGCATTTGTGATTCATTGCTGAATTCAGAGGCTAAGGAGAGAGTCCTAGGAAGGCAGTGTGGGGCCTGAGGGGGTGTTTCTGAACCTAGCAAAGAGCGTACTTCTCTAATGGCTCTCACCAGAGGGACCGACCTCCGGAGGATAAAGGGAAGAGTCATCTTTGGAAGCAAGAGGGTTGCTTGGGCTTTCCTTTTAGGGTGAATCAATCACATTATGAAAGGGTAGTGTTAAGCCTTGAAAGGTCATGCGTCCAGTATTTCTTTTTTAATTGACAATATTTGCAAGGAGAACTCCACCACTACTTAGAATCCTATCCCTACTATTCAAAACCCAGAGCATTCTAAAGGTAAGATTTAATATAGGAAATAAGCAGATCTGCAATGTACCAAGTTTAGAAGTACATTTGAAATACATCTATGGAGACTGTCATCATAGGCTTCCATATAAGGCATGGCCATGCCACTTTTATGTGTACTGTACGCAGCAAATGGCAACAAACACAGCCACACAGAAATTAGTGCTGATTTTTTTTAATATTGATCCTTAATGTCTGCATAATTTGCTTTCTTCCTTTACCACTATGCCAACTAAGATTGACTTAGTTTTGCAGATGTTTTTGTCAGGGCTTTTCTTCCTCAGGTTCTCAGTCCTTTCCATTCACCAACCCAACTTCCTTATACCTTTTCTTTTATTTATTTATTTTTTAAGCCAGGGATTCACTCCATTTTTGAGAAATTTTTGTAGGTGTGTGATTTTTTTCTAATCATTTTCCTATTCCAAGAGTGGGCATAATTTTCCATTTTTGCAAGGGTCCTTTCCATACAGACCGGCAGATAGACAGGGGTGAGGGGGGGAGAGAAAACCGATTCTTTGGTCTTGGTAATGGATGTTGCCAGTAGAAATTGACTATCAGGATGTGTCCCTGTAGATAGATGCCCGAGCCCCTGGAAGTACAGGGACTTAACTCCCAACACTTCTGTTCACAAAAGCAGCCCATGAGTGCCTGGTAATCGGGTAAGACAGTGCATCTGCTCACACACCCGAGCTCCCAGGGATCCCACTGAAGACTGTTCCGCCCCACAAAGAAACGTACCCACCTGTGTGCTCAGCTCGAGGTGCCTCCTGAGCGCACACCAGTGCGTCAGTCAGGATTACCCGTGTGATTGGGCCATCCTCGCTCTATTTGCTCCAGTGCGGCAGAGAAGCGGCGCTTCCCAGTGCGGACTCATCATTATCGCTGTACTTCCGCGTCAGCCATTCATTGTCCTGTGTGGAAACAGCTTTCACCAAGCTTAAGCTTGGTCAGCGGTGATGATATACAATACTAAGTAATTACCACATGTAAAAATTTAGTTAGTGTATTAAAATAAAGTACAGAACTCTTTAAGTCTTGGGAGCAATCTAAAGAGAAAGAAAGGAGTTAGATGCTGGCGCCAAGCTACTGCAGACGCAGGCAGCGGTGACTTCTCTGGCTGAGCAGAACCCTTCCTATCCAGGCTCTGAAAGTGACCCAAACCTCCCAAAATCCGTGGGAGAAAGTTGTGCTGAAACAACAGCGCCAATAGGAGGGATTCTGCGAAGTTTGGTGAAATGACAAGTAGTTTTCAGGCATAAAATTCCGCTAAGTGACAAGCTGAAAGAAAAGCATGTCTGAGAATTGTGTGCTGCAGAGTTGTTCCAGTATCACATCTGCGTGAACATATGCCTGAATATCATTTCTGCTTAATAGCTAACTGCATCAGAAAAAAATACTAATGAACATGGATTAACATAGACGCCTGGGGCAAATATGTACCTTTACCCTCAGAACTATAGGTCCTCCAGCCCCTCATCCCCCGTCTCAGAATAGGCATAAGGAAAAATGAAAAGGGTTTAAATGTTTTAAGTTAGACATAGCTATGCTGTCATATTCAAAGGAAATATAATGGTAAGAAAAAAATAAAATTTACTTAATTATAAGGATATAAGTACCCTACGGCATGTATCTCATGTTAAATTTTATCTGAAGTGCCCTTAACACTTAACAAAGTGTGCATGACATACTTATTTGTCTAGAAATGATGGTTCCGTAACAGACGAGAGAGAAATAAATCTGTACTACTGTTTTGGAAGCACATTAATAAGCCAAATACTGAAACAAGGTTATAGGTGCTTTAAATCACAACTACAGACTGCAGCAGAAAATGACTTTCCTAAGGCCTTGGAGTAGGAGTGGTACTAGCACAAGGTCTCTTCCCCCACCCCACCCCCCGCCCCAAGGATTATGTCTCTGCAAAACTTGAGGATAATCTTTTGCCCCATTTATTTATATATAGTGGCTCAGCTAAAGAGAAATGATTACCTTGAGAGAGAGCATGGGTTGGTGGATCCACAGAGCTGTTTGAAGCTCACACCTTAACCACGTTTACCTGTTACCCAAACTTACCTACCCCTAAGCCTGCTCCAGCCAGCACCTTTGGTATGATGATCCACAACTGTCTGCTTGCTAGGGAAGCACAATACACACCCACTGCAACAAGTTCTCCAGCACAGCGTGTGCACCACCCCCAAATCAGAACGCAGCTATGCTGTTCGCCAGAAATGCTGAAGCCCATCAAATGCAAGAAGCCTAAGGTGGCCTCTTTGCCTTGAAAAAGATTTCTCCTCTTATAGGAGGTAAATGTTTTCTGCCAGTGAGTATAGTAATTTTGGGGAAGAGGGAAAATGGATATCCCTATCCTTCTTTATAGTTCTTTAGACTCTGTAAACTTTGCTACAAGTAGAGGGAAACACTGATATCAAAGGGGGTGGGGGTTACTTCTGAATACTTCCTAAAAAAAAGAGAAATTGAGTTGAGAGGGAGGAGGCAATGAGGAAGGGAAACTTTAACACGCCCCTACCTCAAGGACTGCACAGTGATACTTTCCCTCCAGTTGTTGAAACTATACCAAGTCATAGCTGATTTTTATTTATTTCACATTTGCGAATATGTTCCAAAATGTGGCCAGGTTAGCCTCAAACTCAAAATTCTCCTGCCTCATCATCCTTAGTGCTGGAATTACAGGTATGCACATCAGCACGCCAAGCTCCAAGTTATATCTTTCTAGGAAGATTTAATTAATCATCCACAGAAATTTTGTCCCAGATGCCCAGACACAAGATCTCTTTTGCCTTTTTTGCACCATAGATCTCAACCAAGGTGGGTAATTTTAGAGAAAAGGATTTCTTTACCCCTTTAGTTGAGACTGCCCCTTTTTCAAGATGGGAAGATACAATTTTTCTCCTTTTGACAAGATATCTTTTGAAAGTCTTTTAATGTCTTGTTCTGATTCTTTTCAGATTAGAAAGCTGAAAGTGTCTGGTCACAGGCAGAACTAGGCTGTAATCCATTCAGAGTGTAATTTTCTCTCTTCCTCATGATGAAATATATCACCTCTTAGGAACCCAAGAAACGCTGGTTCCCACTTCATGGATGCCTTCAAGGGAACCCTGGCCTCAGCAGAGACAAAATGCCCAGCCCTTCAGTTCTGCCTTTTATATTTAGCCAGTCTTTGGGACAGGTTAAACAGTCCACCTTCACTCAGGAGAAAGCTGTATTGAGGTTCACAATCCTTGCTCTAAGAAAAGTGTTACTTTCCATACCTTGTTTTAAACTGGAAATCTTTTTTAAAATAAAGTGATTGATTTGCCTCCCTTCTAGGAGCTCCAAACCTAAACTTTAAAAGATGGAGGAAATGGTGGCAAGTGATAATTACCTTTTCCAGGCTCTTGGTTTGTTGGCTTTCTGACCAAAAGGGGCCTTTGTTAGATCTCTTCAAGAAGCCAAATCCAGCCCCCAGCAAGCACCCTTTCACCTCTCCCCAACCCCCCTCAGATCCCTCTCTAACTTGAAAATGAACTTGGACTTCCCTCTCAGACAGGCCCTAAAACCAGGAGAGATTTTATTTGTCTGTTTCTGAAGGGCTTCCTGAAAGGGGAAGGTGTTTGGGGGGAGGGGAGAGGTCCAAAGGACACTTTTCTGCCACAGAGGGTGGAGTGGGAGGCTCTGAGGAGGCCAGAAAGGGGAGGAGATACTTTGTTAATATCTTAACTCTGCATTTATCCCCTGAACTTCTTTTGTGAAAAGGAGGAGGCGAGGGACAGACCGAGATGCAGGCTGCCTCAACAGAAAAGGAAAGGGGAGGGATGAGGGTTAGAAGCACTAGAGAAAGAGCCCAAGATTGGGAAGGGACTGTGGTGAGCTTGATGGGGCTAGGAGGGCAGGGGAACTGGAAGAGAAAGGACTGGAACTGGGAGGCCACTAGAGAAGGCTTCTTGACAATTTCCCTCTGGAAGGGGCTTCCCTCTGGAAGGGGCCACCTGATGTCCCTGATCAAACGCAGTGCACCATTAGACAGAGTCTGCAACTGGGGACAGACTGCAGGAGAATCCCGAGAGACTGCTGACAGTCTAGGTATGAACCCCTGTGCGAAGAAGCAGAATCAGAGAGGAAACATTCGGGTTGGCCCCAAACCTGAGCAAGCACTGCTAGTCCTAATTAGCCACAGAGAGAAGTGGATTTCCTGCTATGTAGGTGAAGGGAGATAATGGGGCTTGGGGAGGGGGCAAGCTTAGGTCAGAGTAGACAACTGTAAAATGAGGTGACGCCTCAGCCCCCTGGTTTCATCTCTCCTCAAGCTGGGGGCATAGGAAGGGACAATAATAAAGTGGAAGATGGAGGACCACAGCGTTGTCCAGGAGGTGAGTTACCAGGCTGGGAGAAGAGTCCAGTGGCCTTCCTCTGAGGCTGGGCTGTGGGGTGGAGAGACCAAAGCAGAGCAGGTTGGGGAGACCCAGGGACCTGGGAGATGGCGTCTGCACCTTCACACTCCTTGGGGAACCTCAACCTTTCCAAAGGAGGAGGAAGGGAGGGGATGGTGCCTGGGCTTGGAAACACCAAGTGCAGCCACTTTCTTCCTTTCTCCACCAGTATCACTGTTTGCAAACACCCCCTCCACGTGGGAGGGTTTCCCCACGCAGACACAAAAGTCTAGGGTGCCCCTTTATAGACCTTTCTGGACCCTCCACCCTGCCCCTTTCTGCAAGTGGCTGCTCATTTGCAAACATTCCTCTTCTTACCTAAATAGCTCAGGCCCTATGTCCTCGTCTAGCACAAATCTCCTCTTCCAGCCTGCAGCCAGGAATCTGAGCAGGAAAGGGCCCCCAAACTCTATGCGGGCTCTGCAAGGCCCCAAGACTGGGCCAGAATCCAGACCCCATGGTGATGGCTCTTTGTTCTCCTACAGTCTCAAACCCACCCCCTCCTTTTTTTTAAACTGGAATTTCTCCCATAAAAAAAGGAGCTTCGGACTTCAATTGCTTTTTTTTTTTTCTTCCTTCCTTCTTTCCTTCTCCCCCTACCCTGGGAAGTATGGAGGAAGCAGAAAAAGAAGCAGAGAGAAAAATCAACTGATGCCTAATTTCCAGAGGAGGAAATCTGGGCTTTGGATAAGGCATGCACTAATTTCTTTCATTCTTCTCCCTACCCTAGAATCCAAGCGACACCCAGCCCTGCAGTGTGTGCCCCAGGCTTGCCACCTCACGCTGCTGCAAAAGCTAAGTTACACCTCTGATTTTGTCTTTCACGCAGTGGGTCAGAAATTCCAACCCCGACTTCAGAAAAACACAGATATATCACCCCGTTCATTTTTGGAGTGATGTCTTTATAAGCAGAGAGTAAAGTGAGCCTGTACATTAAGTGTGCAAACAGATAAGCAGATAAGCAGACAAGCAGAGATCTTTATTTGTACGTAGAGGATTTAGACACAGAGCTGGGTATCTTCATGAACACGTTCATGCTGTGTGCACAGCGGCCTGTGTTGGAGCAGTGCGCTATCCTGGCCATATCCCTAAATCCACAGGCGCGAGTGTCCAAGTGTACACACGCGTGTGCGCGTGAACACACACACAGTGAAAAAGTACATTAAATATGTTTCCTTCATGGGTTGAACTTAGCTGAGAACTTGATTCACCAGATGAAGCTACAGGCAGAGGGGCCCCCATAGATCAGACGTCTCCGAAAAAGCAGCCGGGACTCCCGATGGGGCTGGGGCCATTTTTTCCATTTTTCCTTTCATTTATTTAAATGTCCTTCTTTCTCCCCAGACCAGCAGCTCAGCTGGAGACTGGAGAAGCCACGTTTCCTCTCATTTCTCTTGATGTCCCCTAAACTTCATCCATAGCCAAACTGGTGGCTCGCGGCCTCCTCCGCGAAGCGGGGAGGATAGAGTTGTGGCGGTGGGGCTTTGGGGGGGAGCGGTGCGGTGAGAGTCGCAGCGGAAGGTTTCAGCACCCGGCTTTCTAGGGCGGAGTTGCCTGGGAGATGTAATTACTACGTTTCCAGTGGTGCATATTCTCCTGGAGTGTTTAATTTGATTTTATTTGTGTCTCAGCGAGATCCATATATTTCGGGGGGAGGGGAAGGGACCCCAGGCTTAAAGTTAATTAACCAGCAAGACTTTACTTTCCACCGCTCGCCTGCCGGCCCCAGGCTGTGCCTCCCTCTCGGATCCTGGCGCACCCCAGTCACAGATGCCTGGGTTTGTAGGCACCAGGGTCCTGAGGAACCAAGCAAAGCTGGGGAGGGGCCGCTCTTCTCCCGCGGACTTCTCAGGAGCTTTTAGTTCCTTGTCTCCTGAACTTAACCCCGCCAGGCCTCCCACTCTCCCAAAGATTTGGGGGGGGGGCTACATCTTCATCTGGTCTTCCTGATGAAGGTAATTTGGTTTCTTCTCCTTCCTGTCGCCGCTAAATTTTGGCCGCATAGTGCCCCTAGTAAATGGAATTGTAAAGTTGCCGGGTTAATTAAATCTATATCTCATTGCAATAGGAATAGTTAATGCCCTTATATAAACCTGGAAAAGAACATACTATTAATTTTATTTATTGCTGGGCTGTGCTGCACCCAGATCCTTCCCGCCATTCTGGCCCTATTTCCAAAGGCTGGAGACGTGCCTGTGGGCCCAGCACGGCGCCTGGCAGAAGGCAGGACCAGAGCGAGCCCCAAGAGTGGGCAGGCACTTCAAGCCCTTTGTTTCTCATGGCGGCACCATGGAGATGGGTCCACAGCGCCCCGTTTCTCCACAGGGGCTCGGCACTTCACAGGAAGGGCAGCTAGGGCCTCTGTAGCACCTCTGCCACCCGCGTGGACCTCTCGGTCCACCCACCCTTATCCCAGTCAGGCCTTGGGCCAGGGGCCAAGGTCGCATGACGCAGTGTAGACGGCCAGACAGTGTTTGCTCATTTTACCTTGACCTTGGACTCCAACCTCTGCAGAGCCACTTTCCCCCCCGCGGAGCAGACTCCTAGCTAGACCCCACCTTCCCCTTGGCTTATCTGGCCTCGCCCCACCACTATGGCCCTCAATACTCAAGCAAGCCGGCCTGCTTATGCTTCCGACCTCTTTCTGTTGTGTTTTTCTCCTCCTGCCAGTCCAGCCCAAAGCCTGGTTTCTGAATTCCGAGCTGGCCCTTCTGGATGAAGATCACGTTGATAGGAATTGCGTTTCTTACCCTAACTCACCTCCATCTGGACGCTCCAACATCAAACAGCACCTTCCCTTCCAGGGAGGAGGGCGGCTGCTATGGGGGTCTCTGGCAGATCGGGCCATTGCTCTCAGGTTTGAGGGGTCCAGTGGGTACAGCTTGGCGGGGTGGCCTACTGCGTGGCGATAGCCTGTTCAAACATGAGCACCCAGCGTTTAAAAGCCTGTGGCAGAAGCAGAAAAAAGGGAGTCCTGCCCCCTCTCCCTTCTTTTACCCCCCCATACCTCTTCTCCTCAGAAAGGCCCTGTGCTGAAAGAGAACTTGGCTCAGTTCCACAGAGATGCGCCCCCCAGGCGTGACTCCATTGAGGTCCTGGTCAAGAACCGGCATTAGGAGGAAAGAAAGGGGCTTCTGAAAAATCAGTAAATTGGCCTTTATTTTTCTTTGAAATAGGGGATGGTTTTAGGACATGGAAATACTCCGTGCTAAAATAAGATGCCTCTGAAGAAACTGTGGAAGCTAGAGAGGTTGTTCAATAGGGGACTGCGTCGGAGGCGGGTCCGGCGGGACTGAGATCGACCCCCGGGCTGCCCAGAGCTGCACGTGGGGGCGATCCCACCAAGAGGGATCATTCTTCCCTATTTCTCATATTTGCTAGCGTATATACAAGCGGGTATATACCTCTCATGAGCACTGAGGGGCTTTTGCTTTCCTAGACCGAATCCTGCTTTTCTATCTCTTTGGAAGAAAAACAAAAAAATCTCACTTTCAGGTTTTTATTTCTACTGCGTGCTGAAACGTCAGTATTGCCCCCCACTTCGCTCCCTTGATTCTTCCCCTATTTCTCCCTGAGAGGATAGTGCATCGCTGCACGATCCCCATCCCTTCTACCCCCTTAACGAAGTCTGTGTTTGGGGGCTGTCACATCTGTCCAGTTCTCTCGCTACCAGCGAGGAGAGGAGAGGGTCCTTTTCAGACCACTGGGGCGTTGGGGAAAGCGGTGACGGTCAGGGATGGAACATCTCGGCATCAAAGGCTCATAGCAAATCGTCGTCGGGTTCTTTCCAACGGTGAGCTGGAGCGAAACCTGCCGGAGCTGGAGCGATCTTGCCTGATTTCTAGTTTCCTCATTTGTTATCATTTTAAAATCCAGTTCCGTCCCCACTTTTAGCTTCAAGCCCCAACCTAGGGATTTAGGCAGGCGATCGGTTTGAGGATAGCGTTCTGTTCCTCTGGTGCACATCCTGAGCCTAGGGGGAGGCGCCCAGGAACCATCCTCTCCGCCCCAGGCCCCTTTGCGTCGGCCAAATTCGGCTTCTCCCTCCTCCCCGGCCTGCCAGGGGGCGTCGCCCTGTCCCTTTAAAGGTCCAAGCTCCCTCCTTCTGTCTCGCTCCTGAGAGCCAATCAGCTAAAACCTCATTTCTTTTCGCCCCACCCCACCTCTAGGGGAGGGAACCCCAGGAGACCTAGGCGGGGTATCACGTGCGCCGGCCGCCATCACGTGGGCGCAGGAGGAGCGCTGAGCCGAGGTGGGCGGGAGCCCAGGATTTCTTAATGAAGTGTCTCCGCATGCGTAGAGGCCGGTGCGGAGGGAGGTAAAAGCACCAGGTGGAGGAGGAGGACGACGAGGAGGAGGAGGGGAGGGGTGGAGAAGGAAGGGAGGAGGGATGGGGGAGGGAAAAGGAGCGAGGTGTCTCCCTAGCTCGCAGCCTCTGGCAAGTGGAGTTTTTAAAAAGCTGGAGCAGATCATGTCATGACGACTTCGCTGCTCCTGCACCCGCGCTGGCCGGAGAGCCTTATGTACGTCTATGAGGACAGCGCGGCGGAGAGCGGCAGCGGCGGCGGCGGCGGTGGAGGCGCGGGCGGAGCAGGGGGCGGCTGCAGCGGCGCGAGCCCCGGCAAAGCCCCGAGCATGGACGGGCTGGGCAGCAGCTGCCCAGCCAGCCACTGCCGCGACCTGCTTCCGCACGCGGTGCTGGGCCGCCCGCCGGCTCCTCTGGGCGCCCCTCAGGGCGCCGTCTACACGGACATCCCGGCCCCGGAGGCGGCGCGCCAATGTGCTCCGCCGCCGGCGCCCCCCACCTCGTCCAGCGCCACCCTGGGCTACGGCTACCCATTCGGCGGCAGCTACTACGGCTGCCGCCTGTCGCACAACGTGAACCTGCAGCAGAAGCCTTGCGCTTACCACCCGGGCGATAAGTACCCAGAGCCGTCGGGCGCCCTGCCGGGTGACGACCTGTCCTCCAGGGCCAAGGAGTTCGCCTTCTACCCCAGCTTCGCCAGCTCCTACCAGGCGATGCCCGGCTACCTGGACGTGTCGGTGGTGCCCGGGATCAGCGGGCACCCGGAGCCGCGTCACGACGCGCTCATCCCCGTCGAAGGCTACCAGCACTGGGCTCTCTCCAATGGCTGGGACAGTCAGGTGTACTGCTCCAAGGAGCAGTCTCAGTCCGCCCACCTCTGGAAGTCTCCCTTCCCAGGTAAGGAAGGGGCTCTAGCGCCGCCGCCGCCGCTGCTGGGGACCCCTCCCCGCCCTGCCTGCCCCGGGGCTCCGCGCCCCAGCCACCCCCGCCGTCTGGCCCCGGCGCGCCGGCTCGGCGGGGCTGTCGAAGGAGCCGGCCAGGCGAGATGAGCTGAGGAATGCGCTGGGGAAGAAATCTGCTCCGACACGTTCCTCGGAGCTGCCCGGTCGAGAGTGAAGCAATCACAGGCGCCCGAGCGCCCGGCCGCCGGCTCGGGCTCCGGTTTGGAACTGGACTCCTCCTCCCCCAGCCCGTTCCAGCCTCGAGTAGGGTTCCTGGTCCCTAAACCTGGTACCGGCCAGAAATGGGGTTAGGGTGGGTCTCCAGTGCTTTGAAACCTAGGGCAAAACCCTCAACCCACTGGATAATTGGGGGAAATTTAAGAAACCTCCTCTTGTTTGCTTGAATTTTCAGGATCGTTCAGGCACTAATTTTTTTAAAAATAGGGATCTAATTTATAGTCCGTAGACATGTAGAGCTTTTTCTTGATGTATTTTTAAAATTCATCCCGAAGGTTCTGATTGTTTAGGGAGAAGAACTGTAATTTCGGGAGAGGGAGTGGAGAAGAGGGCTTGAACTCCCCTCCTAGGATCTAAAATTTTCAATATACCTCTGTGGTATTCTGAACTCAAACACTGAATGTTTCCACTGACAACTCCTCATAAAGTGGTCAAGAATCATTTACCACGCCCCAGAGAAAGAAAGGGGGCCTGGGGTAGGGGAAGAGAAGGAGACCTGTGAAAATCTGGGCTCCAGGGTACTGGCTGAGGACGCGAGAAGTCTCTGAAGTCCTTTTCCAACGGAGGCTGTCTGAATGAGAGAGCAACTTCCACCACTCCCCAGGGGAGAAAGACCACTGCCAGGTTTCCCAGAATCAGATGAGCAGCTTTAGGTTCTGTGCTGTTTGAAAAATCAGAATTTCTCCAAGTGTAGAAAATTCCAAATTTGAGGCTACTCTTCGTGTAAACGGAGCTCAGTGGGAGATGGTCTTCCCTTCTCAGGCCTATAGGGTTGGAGGGTCAGCGCAGCCATCCATGTCTTACCATTTAACTACCCAGAGGGGTCCCCCAATACATACTGGGCCCAGGGATATTTTCATTAGGAAGGACAGACCCTAAGAATTCCTAAGGTGGGCCTGAAATTCCTCTGCATCCGGGATTGGAAACAGAGGTAGGCGGTGCAGAGTCACTGAATGAGGGTTGGGGATTTGGCTCAGTGATGAAGTGCTTGCTAAGCAGGCATGAGATCCTAGGTTCAAGGCCCTGGGTTCAATGCCTAGTAGTGCCAAAGAAAAAAAAGATTGGATATTGCTCATATAGTAAATAGCATTCCTATGAACATTGTGAGATTACTTAGGATAAATCACAACTCAATGCCCGCACAAGGCATTTCATCTGACTGCCAGCATTGTGTATGATGGCATTTTAGTACATGGTATAATGCATCACCTCTGAATTGCTGCAAGAATTTTGTTAACCACCTAGTATGAAACACATAATACATTTCTAGAAGACAGTTTGCATGTAGGTATCCTACAGAGAAGCTGCCCTTGATTTTTCTATCTCACTAAAACAGAAAGCCTCTTAGTAGATGAGGGTCCAACAACAATTCCTGGGACAGTAGAGTCCATGGGTCATGCCAGTGGGCCCCTGGGCAGGGAGCAGGTGCCCACCAGGTCCACTGTGGTTAGAAGCAAAGGCCCACAACAATGGGCAAAGGTTTAGAGTGAAGAGATGAAAGAGAAAGATGCTCTATTATCTGATTAAGGGGTAAGACTGGAGAGAAGCTCAGAAACATCTTTAAGCAAAACAAACATTTCAAAGGTTTTTAAAAGAAAAAAGCTTCATTTAAAATAAACACTTTTTGATCACAGCCTCCTGGAGAAAATTATCTTTGAAATTAAAAAAATACAGCCCAACTGAGATTTAATACGCTTGCAAATTACGGCATGGAAATGGATATAAAATCCAGCGTGCCTCAGCAGCTTTGTGCTCACACCTTCTCTGTGTGGAAACAGCCTGGATGGTATATCTCTGTGAGTGCAGAGGTCCAGGCAGGAGGCAGATGAAAAAGAAATTATCTTCAGACACCCTCCATCTTTCTACCCACACAGATCTTTTAGAAGTAGTGAGATTTCCAGATAACTCTGTCTATGCAATTATGGTTTGTTCGGCAACATCTAGGCATAAACACCACTGTCTCTCTTCAATGCCTCTGGCTCTGAATAACCTCATCTGTGGCAGTCTGGGCTGGTGTGAGAGATGGAGGCAATTGTTCAGAAAGATCCAGATGATTAGGGCCGAGGTGTGTTGTGGCTTCCTTCTCCCAATTATACAGACCCTTGCTTCATTGCTGGTTTTTTTTCTCCCTATAGTGAGTATAAAACTATTTTTCTTTTCTTTTCTTTTCTTTTTTCTCTTCTTAAGAGAAACAGAATTTCCAGGAGAGAATTAGGGAAGAGAGAGAAAAAAGAGATATAGGATTGAAGGAGAAACAGAGAAAACAACAGTGGGTGCATTTGGGTTGAGAAGAGCAGCTCATGGGATTTCTGTCTGGACAAGATACTCTTCAGAGCCCAGAGCCTGCTTTTAAGAGTGGGTAATCCAGTGGATAGATTGCTGGGGCTATAGCTCACCAGCATAAGCACCTACCGGGCAAGTGCAAGGTCCTGAGTTCTGTTCCCAAGACAAAAAAAAAAACCGTGGGTAGACTGTGGGACCTGTACACAGAAAGTCCTTTGCAGTCCCTTGCAGCCTCAGCTGAGGCTGAGCATTGATCTGGTTTTTATTCTTTCTCCAAGGTGTTGATCACGCTCCCAGGTATAAAGGAATTGGTATATGTGAGCTGGAAGAGACTAGGGAAGGAGTGATTGTGAAATGAATAGCCAAGTCCTCACTCACTGGAGGCAGCGTAGACACAGTTCGAGGTATCAGATGTTTTCATATCTGTAATTTCCATTTCCTTGCGACAGCCAGCAGACAATGAAAGGGGGCTTCTTTCAGAAAGCAACACGAGTTATCTCTAGAGGAGGTCAGAGCAATATGCACTTCGGTCTAACCCATGAAACAGCCAAATCAATCCTTGGCATGCTATAGAGAAAAGTAATCAGTTCAGACCAGGTGCCTACTTCTTAAACTGATTTTTTTTTTTTTTTAGGATTGGGTTGATTAAATATCATTGGAAATTTAGAGTTGGAGTTTAGGGCGCTGCAACTGAGTAAGTAATTATGAGAGTTTACAGAAAGCGAAGTTGAAAAACAAACCCAGGGCCAAGTATGTGGTTCATTCAGAAACTAAACCCCCCTTTGGTCTACTTTGCTCTCCAGGGAAAAAGGGATGTTTTAAAGCTGGGTTGTTTTAGGTGGCCTAAGGTGTGCACTTAAAATCTTGTCCTGGGATTTAAGTTATTTTACCCACTCTGGGTCTCTGATTCCAGGTTTTGTAAAGGGGTTTAATAAAATAAACGTGAAAAAAAATGTTCGAAGGATTTAAAAACAAAAACAAAAACAAAAACTCATGGCATCACTTCTGCCCTCATTCACTTTTCTCGTTCCTGAATCATCAGTTTCCCCAGTCATGCATATATCTCTAAGGAGAAAACAATTTGAGAACTGATTGTTTTTTTAAATTGTATTGTGTAAAAATGTTTTTTTTTAGCCCAAATGATCTTGTCTGTTAAACTTAAGGTGTTTGTTTTTAGATTTTAAAAAAATTTTTGGTTTATTTACACAAAAGCAGAGAAAAATGACAAGCTGGACAATGTTCTTGAGAAATTGTTATCATGAAGACAGCCAAAGCAGGCCACTGGACCCGCCCCCTGCTTCCATTTTTTCTTCAGTGCTGTTTCCCCCTGGTTTCGATTGTGGCCTCTTCTCTCCTCATCCTGTACCCTATAGACCCAGTGGGAATTGGTATAAGAAGAGTGTTTTGTGAGAGCAGAATGTGAGGAAGCGTTTCAGGAGAAGCATAGTATCTTCACTCTGGCTGGCTCTCCAGTTTCAAAGAACAGTATGATTGAAGAAGAATTCCCCAGATATACAGTCCCCCTCATTAGGTTCTGCCTGATGAAACCTAACACATGGGAAAAATTGAGAGCTGTTATTCAGATAAAGTCCTTCATTCCCACTTCCCCTTAAAAGTATTCCTATGAGTTTTTACTGCCCGGGCTGAGAGTGGGGAGTGGATGATGGGAATAAACCATGTATATTGTTTTTAGTTCCTGTGAAATTCTCAGAGCCTGAAGAAACTGAACTGGTAGTTCTTGAGATGAGAATGTTAGGGTTTCAGGCTGGGGCTGGTGCATAGTCAGTTTCCTTCAGCCATGAAGGAAGTGAATGGGCAAGAGGTTGGAATGGAGTTTGCTCTGCGTTATTGGGACCTGAGTGTGAATCCTCTGTTTCTAGGGACCTGATTCCATATATTTCAAAGCAGGACCTCCCAACTTGGGTATAATTTACAACACCGAGCCTCCCCTACCCCATTTCTAGAGCAGTCAGCCTCCCAAGCAGGTTGCCTTCAGCTGGATGCATTTTTCCTTTCCTGTGTTGGTACTTGCAGTCCCTAGTACAGGGCCAGTGTCCATAGGCCCGAGGCCTCTCTTGATCTGTACCCCCAGAAGCTGGCTGTGCCTGCCAGGCCCTCTACAAACGTACTGCAGAACTCCTTCCTCAGACAGTGTGGCAGAGTACAGGCTGATAGGCATCTAGATGAGCTAACTGCTGGAAGAAGGGATTTTTCCAAATACCCAAAATCCTGCAGGCATAGCAGGCCAGGGGGAATTTGGAAGATCTCCTCAAAGGGTTCAAGGTTCCTTCATAGCTAGGGCTCTGAAGAGCCGTACTGGAGCCTGAGGGAAAAGGAAAAATCAGTAATACTGATCCTGTGTTTGCTTAAAAATTTATATTTTGTTCATCATGTGGTTTTTTTTTGGCATTCCATTTGATTTTTTAAAATATTGCATCAAAATACTATATTGATTAATTTGGGGAGCTCCTTTCCTAAGTTTGTAGCCTAGGAGCCTCTTATCCCAGCACCTCCCAATTTGTGGCCTTGCTGATAACTGAGGTGCAGAGGATTAGAGGGCTTCATCAGGCAGGGAAATCCGACAGCACCAGTTGTGTAGCTGCCCAAATCCTGCCCCAGGGCAGCCTCGAGGGCCCTACCAGGTCCAACCTCGAACCTCACTTCCTCCCGCCCGCCTTCTCTCTCCCCTTCCCCCAGATGTGGTTCCCCTACAGCCTGAGGTGAGCAGCTACCGGCGCGGGCGCAAGAAACGTGTGCCCTACACTAAGGTGCAGCTGAAGGAGCTAGAGAAGGAGTATGCGGCTAGCAAGTTCATCACCAAAGAGAAGCGCCGGCGCATCTCGGCCACCACGAACCTCTCCGAGCGCCAAGTCACCATCTGGTTCCAGAACCGGCGGGTGAAAGAAAAGAAGGTGGTCAGCAAATCGAAAGCCCCTCATCTTCACTCCACCTGACTGCCCACCAGGCCACCCGCCCCGTCTATTTATGTCTCCGCTTTGTACCATAACCGAACCCATTGAAGGACCACGGACCCTGCGCTGGTGCAGAAAGTATTTAATGTTAACAAGGAAGAGGAACTGTGCTCGTGCGCAGGGAGGCAGTCTTCGAGGAAGCGCTCGACCTTACCCTACTCCCTCCCTTTCCCATCCCCACCTCCACCCCCATCCAGATGATAACCTCAGTATATCAGCAGCTTGGGAGGTGGGTCTGGGTGGGTTGTGGGAGGAAGGCTGTCTGGCCTCCACACCCCTTGGCTACCGCCCCTGGCCTCACCAAAAAGCTGAATGTCAGCGGAGAACCCAATCATTCCAACCAAAACAGGGTTGGGAGATCCTGAATGACTCAATTCTTGCACCTTCCAATGCTCAGGATGGTAGATGACCTTCCTGAAGGCTGCAGCTTGGGTGCCGGATCTGGTGAGCTCATACCCACCTTCCAGTTCCTCCTTTTCTCTATCCCTCCCACACTCGGTAGGCAAGATTTCCCAGTTATGATTTTCTGTGTATGTTTTAAAAGTCATGTTAATATTAATGATAATTACTAGGGACTTGGCAGCGTGATTGGAGTACAGACCATGCTTGGAGCTTGTAGGTTTTCTTTCATTCCTGTTTCAACAAAAGCTGGAGTTAGTGCAGCCGCTAGCTCCACCCAACCCAGAAATAATTTCCCTTCTCAAAGCTGTCTTTGCCCTCCCCTGCTCTGCTGTCCCAGTCGTGGGAATCCAAGGAGGACAGAAACTCCAACCACGCTGCTAAATGCAGTTTAGCTCTCCTGTCTCCTAGTGAGCTTTGGAATTAGGCCAAGCTCAGAAGCAGAACTTTTTCTTAAGGATAAACTTCTCTTCCGAGGGGATGGAGACTGGGTACCGCAGCAGAGTTCCTTGCCAGCCACAAGTCCGTCAAAGCAATACCTTGGGAGAGGCTTCACGCTTCCACTTCTACTGATTTCCCAAGGAAAGCTAGAGGAGCTAATCCAGCAGACTAAAATAACTGGCCCCCAGTTGGCTGCCTAAATGTAGACGCTGCCTAAAATTACCCTCCTTGAAAGCCAACTTGGTGCTGTGGGGGGGGGGGCCTTACCTCCTCCTTCCCCACTGGCACATTACAAAACAGTGTTCTTTTGAAATGTCCATCTGAAATAGGCTCTTTTTTTAAAAAAAAATGTGTATCTGTATATAGTATTGTGATGTCTGGATGACAATGTACTGAATGCAAAAACAACCCATAAACCTGTTTTTAAAATAAAATATCTTTTTTTTTGCCTTGATTTTATTGCTCAGATTCCTTCTGAAGCCTCTTCTGTCTATTGACTCCTTGGGGCACAGTCTCCCATAATCATGGATGTTCTGCCTCAGCCAGGAATGGGCAGGGGGATGAATAGAGACCTCATCCCTAGCTGGGTTATCTCCACTATCTAGACAAAAGGAAACTTCCAGTCTATCCTGATCCCCAATTTCGAGGTGCTTGCACAGGGGTGGGGACAGGAAAGATGTGCTCTACCATTGAAAAGCCCTGGAAGTAGGTAAGTGAGAAAATTAATAGTTGGGGCTCAGGGTTGGGGATAGAGCTCAGTGGTATAGCGCTGGTCTGCCTTGCACAGGGCCCTAGCATTGATCCCAGCAACACACCACACCCACACCCCCCCACACACACACACACAGTTGGGACACAAATGTGGTTCTGGGTGCTAAGAAGGCAGCATCCCAGGGAGGAACTGGGTGGCATAGGGGTGGTAACAGGAATGGGTAGCTAATGTTAGGCCTCTGGAGTCCTCCTGCTCCCAGAGGGTACCTCTCTAGCCAGTTTAGGGCTGGGGATGGGGTTGGAATGGGGTTTATACAGCCTGCCAGGGGCAGCTTTGAGCTGAGCTCAGCTTTTCCAGCCTGTGCTATTTTCTTCCCCTTATCAACCTATATAGAGTGGTGGTAATGCAAGTACCCTTTGGGCCCCTAGTTTGCCAAGCCTGCCCTACTTTCACTCTCTGACATTCCTGGGAACCCCATTCTTCCAGGCAATCAAGAGCCTGTGTAGATGCTGCCACTAATTTGTTTTGCTTGTCCCGTCTGTGCCTATCTCCCTATCTGGCAGAGTTAATGAGATCGTTAAGTTGTCAGGTTAAGAGACTTTTAAAAAGCAATATAGCCTAAAACAATGTTATCTCAGATTAAATCTTTACTGCAGCAATTTTTATTTATATATAATATTTTTCCTCTCCCGAGACACAGAAAGACTGGAGGCAGAGAGAGCAGGTTGGAAATCAGAGTTCTCCGTTTTCTCTTTGCCTGATGAGGCTGAAGCTTTTAAAATTTCATTTAAATAAATGTTTATGAGAGTGAAACTCTCCCTCTCTCTCTTTCTCTTTCTCTTTCTCTTTCTCTTTCTCTTTCTCTTTCTCTTTCTCTTTCTCTTCCTCTCTCTCTCTCTCTCTCTCTCTCTCTCTCTCTCTCTCTCTCTCTCTCTCTCTCACACACACACACACACACACACACACACAGTGTGAAAGACCAAGAGCCCAAGAGCCTGGCAGTTCACTCTCATGGTGCAGACTTTGCTAGTGATGTGGCTGCCAGTTCTGTTCTACCCATCAGAACTCTGGATTGAGCACCAGAGAACCACGCACTGGTCAGAGATTTGCGAGGGAATAGGTGACTCTCCAAGGAAGAACATTCACTCTTCCTTGCATCTCTCGTCTCTTCCCACCAACCACCTTCTCTCCAAAAACCCCTGGATCTCTCCTGAGTTGGAGACAATGTGTGTTTGGACAAGAGCAGTGGTGCTCTTTGGTACCGTCTCCAGCCCACCTTACTGTTTAGAGCAGTCCCATGATACAACTGTAGACACAGCAGAAGCTGGGGACTCGGTGGATAAGGAAAAATCCAGAATTCTCCCAGGGATTTTTCTACTTCTGCATCCAAACCCACAAATAATCAAATGATTGCGTCTTATCCAGGTATACTGGTGTGCACCTGCAGTCCCAGGTGCTTGGGAGGCTGCAATAAAACAATCACTCGAGCCCAGAAGTTTTAGCCCGCTTGAACAACACATGGACACCCCTTCTCAAAAAATAAAGTCAAGTCTTCCCATAGTGTAGAAACCATACAAGACCCCAGAAGGGCTGATGGAAAAGAAAAGGAAAGCTTGGGGACTTTCTTTGGGGTGTACTGGGATACTGAGAAGGCAAGAAGGACTGCAGTTCTAGCATGCCAGAGTATGCAGGACCCTCTGAAGCACTCCATTAAACATACCCAGATTGGTTTTGAAGGAAGATTACCAGGATCACCATGCCTGGAATAATTTTGGCTTTGCTGATGCAGCTCTTGTAAGAGCAAACAAACATTGTGTGAGTGTGTGTGTTTGTGCTCTGGGAGGACAAAGTTGAGAAATGTATTATTCTTTGCCTGGTTGTGTTCATATCTTTCCAATAAGAGTTGGGGCTGGGGATATAGCTCAGTGGAATAAGCGCTTGCCTAGCAAGCGCAGGGTCCTGAGTTCGATCCCCAGTACCGCAAAAATAAATAAATAAATAAATAAAATAAACCAATAAGAGTTGGTATTGTGATTAATGGGGGCGGGGCTCTGTGAGATATTCCTGGAAGGCAGCGTTGTGTGTATGTGTGTGTCCTTGAGCAGTACAGAATTCCTGTGTCTCTGCATGTAAATATATAGATAAGAATGAGGTCAGCCTGGATACTCATCTCAGGATGTAGAGCAAATTCTCTCTTCTTTACTTGGACCTGTAAGAGGTCATTCTCTCAGAGGCTAGTCTCTAGTGTTTATTAGAGTATGGCTTTGGGAGGGCATAAGGGGGTCAGAGAGATATAAAAGGCTGTAAACACAGAGGTTTCCTTCTAAAAACTGACAGACCGAGGGACTGAGGCTCCTGATGTCTTTCTCATAGTCGGATGCCAGGACTGAGTGCCTCGGTGCGCTTGGCCTCACAGGGCTCTCCGTATGAAGGTCACTCTCCCAGGATGCCAAGACATGCTCAGTTACACCCTTTCCTGAGTTTTTTGGGGGAAAATGTCTTCCCCACCGGCATTAGTTTCAGACCCAAGGCCAGCAGTCCCATGCCCAGAACCCACCTGAGGGAACAAGACCAGCAGTTCTCTTGAAGATCCCTCCTGAGACCATCTTCTGAGTTTGATCCACAGACAGCTGGGTCAGCAGTGGAGGGCAGGGGACAGCAGGCAAATGTGGTTAGGAGGCGCCATATCTCTAAATAGCCCTCCTATCTGAGCTGGGGTTCCTGCAGCAGCCCCCTCTGAGGCTTCATCCTATTCCAAAGATAACACCGCAGAATCTGCCAGAGTATCTTGGTATCTGGCCCATGCTCAAGCAAACTGCAAGCGCCGATTCAGTCAGATGTGCATCTAGACCTTAGTTGGTGGAGGATTGAGGGGCCCTGGGGAGCCAGGGCTTCTGGGAGGAGGAGGAGGAGGGGGCCAGTGCCTTTTCACAACCAACCAGGCTCTTCCTCTTTTAGCCTTGACCATGACTAGGTCTTTCTGACCTTGACATCACAGGGAGCAGAGGGAAAGGGGGGAGGGTAGAAAAGGCCTTGATCTTCCGGTGGCCAGAGAAGAGGGGGGCCGCTTACCCCTTGGAGGCGACATCCCCCTTCCCGCCTGGGCCCGCCGCTTCTGTTTACATGCAGAGGAGGTGTCGTCTCCAGTCTAGACAGGGGCGCTAATAACGCCCATAAAAGGCGGCCTCTCCAGAGATGCTCCAGCAACTCGGCTCCCGCGCTTGCCGCTGGCCATCCCTCCGCCTCTCCCGCCCCGCCCCTCGGATACCTCCTCGGCCTGCGGGCGGCCTGAGGGAGGGGGCATCCACAAGGTTTCTGCAGGCTGAAAACCCCCGCCCCTCGGCCTCTTCCATCTCCAAAGGTAAGTGCCCCCCCCCGCGCCCCGCCTTCGCAGCGCAGCCACCTTCAGCGTTGGCAGTACATTCTCCCGGTTGTTCCAACCCCAATCTCCAGCAGCCCCTGGGCGGGGACTGGGTCTCTCGGTTTGGGAAACTGACGGGTACCCAAACCGAGCAGACCACAAGCGGATCTCAGTCCCCCTTTACAGCTGGGCCTGGTCTGTGGACACGGTCAGAGTCGGCGGCCCGGGCGAGGGGCGACGGCGCTCCGGGCGGTCCTCTTCCCCACCCCCCAACCCAGCTTCCTGGTTCGCGGTGACCAGGCCTGGGGCTGGGAACTGCGCTACAGGCAGTTGTGGGTGTGGTGTTTGATGAGTCTTTTTAAGAAACTTGTTCCCTACACCTTCCCTGACGCTCCGTAATTCACTAGGCGGAGGAGATCCTCTGCTGGTGGAGGGGGAAAATGTCAGAGCCGTGGTGTATTTAACCGTTAGCGCGCCGCCGAAAGGACAGAGGAAAACGGAAAAGGAGGCTCATTAGGAATGATCAGGTGGGGGGGTGTGTGAAGAAATGGCCTCGCCCAGGGACTCTCCCCTCTCCCCATTTTCTGAATGCAATCGGGCTGGCAAGATTTGGTGAGAAGGGGCCCCGAAGAGTCGCAAGCTCCAGGGAACTCGGGGCTGAAGCCTGCCCGGGCTTCCTCACTCCACCTTCCTCTAAGCCAACCCGGCCTCCTGTTTGCAGATCACTAGACAGCAGCATTGGAGTAAGGGTCTCCCAGTTTGACCTTTAGGTCCTGGACAGCCGCAGAGAAGCCTGGGAACCAGGTGAGCTCCGACGCCTGGAGGACCTCATAAAGTGATGGAAGTGGAGAATGAGCCCTTTACCCCTACCCAGCCCTTGTGAACCCGACTAAGGTCGGATCCAAGCCTGCGCTGTTCCACAGAGGAGAGATGGATGGACAGGGTCAAGGAATTGGGCGGGGCCCAGGCGCGCCCGGACTGCGGCTTCTCAACCCGGTCCGGGGCCGGCGCAACGCCTTCGCCCCTTTCTGTCGGGGGCCCCAGGCCCTGCCTCATTTGCATACGCGGCAGAACCGCTTTCTGCAGACGAGGCAGTGACCTTGAACTGGGCCTCCGCGGCCTCTCCACTATCCCGAGAAGGCAGCACCGCGCCTGTAATTTCCGACCCTGGGTTGTCGCGGGACCCCGAACGCAGCTGCTTAAAGCTGATTCCGTGGCCTATGCCTCCCGCAGCCGCTTTTTCCCAGCTCCTAGTGCTGGCATGGATTTTATAATTAACTGCTGTCGCCGGGCAGTAGAGGCTGCGAGGATGCTGTGGGGATGGAGGCACAGACAGAGAAGGTGTGGGAGAGACGCAGGGGCATCTGGTGGATGCACTGCAGGACGTGGGCTGCCTTGGATCTTCAAGGAGAGCCTTGGACTGTATCCTTGCCTTCAGCTTTAATTAACCCTCGAGTTAATGAGCGGGCATGGTTGAGCCTGGCCAGCTGCGGCGGGAGCCAGTGGCCTAGGGACCAGCAGGCAAGCCACCCCTTCTAGCCTTGTGATTTGATGAATGTGTGGGAGTTTGAACATCCAATTGCTCTGCTGTTGACCAAGATAGTCTTGTGTGTGAGCAGCGGAGTCCGGCGTATTAAATCCTGCTAAACCCAGCTGCCCACGCTTGGGCTGCGAGTCCTTCCTAGTCTCCTCATCCACCCTCAGCCCGCTCCCCAGCAGCTCTTGTGTAGGCTGGATTGAGATTCGAAGCTTCTCACCCTAGCCTCCCGCCGGCCCGGGGGATCCAGGATGGGAGCCGCGCGCGCGCGCGCGCGCGCGCGTGTGTGTGTGTGTGTGTGTGTGTGTGTGTGTTTGTCTGAGTCCGGTTGAGAAAGAAGCATCTGAGCTGTGGCTGGGCTACTTAGAGTCACTGTGATACATAGGGAGACTGAATACTTGGATTGCCTCCGTCCTCCAAAGGGTCCTGAAAATCCCCAGGTTCACATTGGCCTCGGAGTGGGACTCCGGGGATTCGAATTTTTCTGATGGCTCTTGGCAGCTCTCCCTGAAAGAAGTCAGGACCGGCTGCACGGAATAAAGAAGGGTTTGCGCGTCCATCTGTGCCCAGAGCCTGAAACCTGGAGAAAATTGCCTGTTTTGATGGGGCCAAATCGGGCTGGGAGAAATGCATGTCTGGAAGAAGGAAACCTCGCCCCATCCTCATCTCCCCAGCATTGCATCTGCCGCCCTGTGGCCGCTGCTCAGCGCACTCAGCAGTCAGGCCCAGGAGGGCAGCAGGCAGGGCTAAGATTTTTGAGCTGGGAAGGGATGGAGGCTGAGATCCTCCTCCTGGGTCCCCCACCCCCTCTTTTATTTTTTTAAAATTTTACTTTATTGAGATTAGAGTCACCTGAAAAGGGAGAAGAAAATGCAGAGGAGACGCTACCCCACAAAGGCTAATGATTATTCGGCAAGGCCAACTCGGCAAGCCTTACAGCAACAATAGCAATTGAGCCGAGGTCTGGAGAGCCTGGGTGGAGACCTCATTGCCAGTGCAGTGTTCTGATTGAAATTCAGCAATATTAAAGTCACACCCTCTTAATGACCAGAAATAATCCCCCAAGTAAAAAGTTTAAAAACCAAATTTTAAATGGCATTCATTAACGCATCTTGAACAGGAGAGATAAATAAGATGTTGCAGATACTTTGACATGGAATTTGCAGCTAAAGGATGCTCCTCTCCGCCGCCTGCCAGTCCCTTAATAAAGCAAGCACAAAACGGCTAATCCAGGGCTAATCGCCAGCCTTGGCGCTCGTGGCCCTCCCGGCTGTGCCCAGAGGCTGACAGCGGTGCTGGCATCCCACAGCTGGGCCCCGGTTCGGCAAATGGGCCAGGCATAGGGCGGGCTCCTAGAGGCGGGAGGGGCGAGACAAACCTGAAGCCGGGCGCGGCGCGGAGGCGCGGAAGGGGAACCCGCCAAGCGGGGCTAGGGGCGGGCGCCGAGCTGCGGGCAACGAGCTGCTGCGCGGGGAAGGGCGGCGCCCGCGGGGACACATTTCTGTCGGAGTGAGCAGCTATGATTTGGGATATGGAATCGCTCGGGGAACGGTGGAATTCGAAGAATCCGTGTTTCTCTTTGCCGCGTCCTGCCTCGGAGAGAGGGGAGGGAGCAGGAGAAAAAGAGAGATGAGAATCTTCTCCACTTCGGTCCACTTTTGCAGTTCTGGCTAATTCTCAGATATGTAACTTTCACTGATATAGGCTTTTCTCACCGTCTTTCCAATTGTCTATGGTTTTTCCTTTTTATCTCTATGCCTAATAAGCTATTTTTATGTAAACTTGTACTACTGAAGGGGGTGCAACAATCACACAGGAATCTAAGTGTTTTTTCTTACTGTGGCTCCAGTAGGATACATCTTTGGGGAAGGCTTTTGCTTCTCTTTTAAATCCTCTTGCTCATATTGAGATCTGATTGTGGTTTTACCGGTGTGGATTATGTCCTCAGTGACCAAATTTGGGCTCTCAGCTTTTCCTGGAAAGAGGCTCTGAGGGTTGCACCATAAACACGATTTTAAAACCCCCACAAGATAACTCTCCAGGGTTCTGCCCTTCACTCCCAGCCCACCTCAGAAGCCCACTGATGGTCCCTGAGGCAGGCCGCAGGTTCTGGGGTGTGGGTGTCTCCTTCTTGGTGGGACTCAAGCGTCTTTAAGGCTGGCTGGCCAAGCCCTGCTGAGGGCCCTAGGCCTCCTGCTGCAAAAATTCCAGGAGTTCTCAAAAGTCCCTCAGTGCTCCAGAAGTCACAGTGAAAGAGTTGCTCAAACTCCCAGATTTTCAAGAGCAGGCGGGCAGGTCCATATGGAGCTGGGCACCTCCTTTTTCTCTTCCTTCCACACCCTTCCTGTAGCAGTGAGAGGAGGGGGTGGGCGACTCCTGTCTGCCAGAGCAGGGAGCAAAGAGCCAGCATTATCAATTTTCTTTAAATCCTGGTTGGATGAGAGGACCCCAAATATCTGTCCAAATTCCTAAGGAGAAAGCTGCCAAAGACGAACACAGATGCAACCAGGCTGGGAAAGATAGCTGCAGGGAAACCTGTCCTTACCCCTACTTCGCCTCTACTGTAAATAAACCCTGAGCCAAAGGGCTCATCCGTCTCCTTAAACAGCCAGTAAACTTTATATGACACAATATCTAATAGTAATTTATTGGGGAGATATTGTAAATTCCAACGGTTTTAGTTAATAAAGGAGCTAATTAAAGAGGGACGGGCTGTGCTTGGCCAGCTGTTGGCGATAAGATAATACATCTGGGAGGGGTGTGAGGGGTGCAGGGGTGTATGTGTGCCGGTATTTTTGGTGTGGCTTTTCTCCTCTCGCCCCGTGTCAGGCGATTGTTTCACTCTTCTGTGTTAGGTTTTATAGGATTAAAAAAAAAAAAAAACAGAATCTAGCGAATAAACCTACCCCCGCCCTTCGTCCCCCCACCCCCACCCGGGATTGGGGAAGGGGAAGTTGGAATTGGTGCGGGGCGAGGGGGGAGTCGGCTGTCCCCACCCCTCCCCCTGGCGGCGGCGCCCACGTGAGCAGGGCGGCCAATGGGTGGCCGGTGCAGGTTTAACTATGTTTAATGTCAGATAGCAATAAAGTAGAAGCTGCCGGTCTGGCCCCGCGGAAATGGGCGAGCATAATCTCCTGAATCCTGGGTTTGTGGGGCCGCTGGTGAATATCCACACGGGAGACACCTTCTATTTCCCCAACTTCCGCGCGTCCGGGGCGCAACTCCCCGGGCTGCCTTCGCTGTCCTATCCACGCCGCGACAACGTGTGCTCGCTGCCCTGGCCGTCGGCTGAGCCGTGCAATGGCTACCCGCAGCCCTATCTCGGCAGCCCAGTGTCACTCAACCCGCCCTTCGGCCGCACGTGCGAGCTGGCACGCGTGGAGGACAGCAAGAGTTACTACCGCGAGCCGTGCGCCGAAGGCGGCGGCGGGGGCCTGAAGCGCGAGGAGCGCGGGCGCGACCCGGGAGCCGGGCCGGGGGCAGCGCTGCTGCCGCTGGAGCCGTCGGGGCCGCCAGCTCTCGGCTTCAAGTACGACTACGCAGCAGGAGGCGGGGGAGGCGACAGCGGCACCGGACCCCCGCACGACCCACCCTCGTGTCAGTCGCTGGAATCCGACTCCAATTCGTCCCTACTCAACGAGGGCAACAAGGGCGCCGGCACGGGCGACCCGGGCAGCTTGGTATCGCCGTTGAACCCCGGCGGCGGACTCTCGGCCAGCGGTAAGGACCCCGGCCCACGAGTGCCGCTTACTCGGATCGGACTTCTCTCCGAGGCGGGCAGGGAAGGACCAAGCTAGGGCTGCCTGGGATGACAGAATGCGCGGTGAGCTGGCGCTTCTTTTTAAAAGAAGTGTGTATGGGGGGAGTGCCCTATAAACATGTAAATATCCCCATAAAAGAACTGCAGAGATTTGGTGTTTCATTAGCCTGCGGCTGGAGAGGGTAGGAAGCTGGGGAGAGAGTAGGGAGCTCGGAGAAGGGGGATTCTGACCGAGACTTCCCCAGGCCTGGGCTTAAGGTGAGAAGGAGATCCCGGTTCTTCTCTCCCAGCCACCTCTCCCTCTACCTTCCCGCAGGCCCTCCTCACCTGCAGTTTTTTAAAAGAAACACCAGTGGACACTGTCCACTCCTCACCAATTGCCCATGTTTGTTCTAACTGATGGGGATTCAGTTGTGTAGAGGGGCCGTGCCAGGAAATAGGGAGAGGTTTGGGAATAAGTGGATAGCAACTCAGAAAGGTCACAGATGCTGGGCAGGAAGTAGGGTTGAGGAGGCAAGGAGTGAAAGAGTGATTAGGTGGGAATTTGGGTGGGGTGGGGTGGGGGTTTGGGCACAGGAGGCTATGCGACCGCTTGGAGGTAAGAAGGGAAAGGAAGGGTCTGGGGTCTGGGGTGAGGCCAAGGTGTGCGGGCTCTCGTCATCCCTTGATGCTCTGGCCAACCCTGCCGTTCATCTCCACCCAGGCGCGCCCTGGTACCCGATCCACAGCCGCTCACGGAAGAAGCGCAAGCCCTATTCGAAGTTGCAGCTGGCGGAGCTGGAGGGCGAGTTTCTGGTCAACGAGTTCATCACACGCCAACGCCGGAGGGAACTCTCGGACCGCTTGAATCTTAGTGACCAGCAGGTCAAGATCTGGTTTCAGAATCGGAGAATGAAAAAGAAAAGACTTCTCTTGAGGGAGCAAGCTCTCTCCTTCTTTTAGGGGGCAGCACATGGGTGCCAGCCCCAGACTGAGCCTGTCCTGGCAAAGAGCAAGAGGGGGCGCCGCCTGGGACGGTGTCCCCGCTTAGAACGCCAGTTGTCTCTGGCAGGCCCTCCTTCTTGTCTGTTTTGTTCGAGCTTCCCTCCCACTCACGTCTCTCCGAAGGCCCTGCCAGGTCCCAGAGAGAGGGGAGGAAAGCCAGCCAGGGAGAAGGGAAGCCCGCAAATGCCAGAAGGTGGCAGGGACAGGAAACTATGGGGCACTGCTGAGGGGGCTGGTTTATCTGAGGCAGGACTGGGGCGCTGCATCGCCGCCTCAGGCCAGAATCTGGAGAAACGCTGGCTTAGGTGCCCCTTTCCTTCCAAGTCCTAAATCTCTACCTGGAGTAGAGGAGGGTGAGGACAGTGGAAAGAAGGCATTCAGACTCACAACTGGTGGGGCTAGGTGAGGCTGGGAGGAGGAACCAGCAGTGGAGGGTCAGCTTAGAGAGCAGAGGGGTGAGGATAGCTCTGGCAGGGCGGAAGGAAGGGAGGAACTGAGGAGGAAGTGCAGCGTGGGAGAAGAGGATGATCTGCAAAGCCTAAAGTCTGCTCTGGTCTGGGTCCTCTGGGCCTGGATACAAGGGGCTGAAGCACCCTGGTTGGTAGACCAGGCTATGGACAAAGCGACCATCAGCCTTATATTTCCTCTATGATGGGTTGCCAGAACGTTCTCCTGGTCCCCAGCCCTGCCCCAGTCCCCTGCCCGCCCTGGGCGAACCGGCTCACAGGTGTGATGCTACCCACGCTTCCTGCCGCCTAAGGCTGCTGGGCCGAAGCGGCGAGTAGAGAAAGGAGAGTCAAGAAGACCGGCACTACAGGTTCAGTAGCCACCCCAGAGACCCCCCACCTGGCATTCTGAGAAGCCTAAGACGTGCTGGAAGGGGCTTCGAAGCGAGGCACTTATTGCCAGGCAGAGTTTCTGACATCCACGGCAGCGGCTGCTGATTCTCCCTTCCCTGCTGGCGTTCATGGTCACGGCCGGCCAGCCTGAGGCTGGACTGGCGTAATTTACGAGGCGGGAGGGGAGTCCGCCCTTAAAGGGGCTACCGGCTGCTGTGGAGGCCCCGCTCAGCCCCCATTTCCCAGGCCGGTGACAATGAAGGAGGGGGCGCTGCAGTTCCCCACCCAACTCCATTCTCTCTTTTTCCCTACCCGCCCCCCAACATTGCCCTTTGTCTCAAGGCCCGCTTCCTCGCCTCCAGGCCAGCAAACCGGCGAGTGCAAGGACCGGAACAGGGGACGGGAGGCACTTCCCTAGAAGCAGTTGGGGGGCAGAAAGTGGCTTCTCTAGTGGGAAGGGCTTTTATCCATAAACCCCTTCAAGCTCCAGCGCAGATCCCACTCCCATAGATCCTGGACTGTCTCCCGAGAGAGGAGCAGTTGAAAGAGCCCACCAGTTTTCATGCACTCTGTTTTTATATCTTTGAGTCCTCCAACCTTGCACCTGCTCTCACCCTTATGGAAGCAAGAGGGGTTAAGAAACTTCAGCCTGGTGGGACTTAAATATAACCGGGACAGTGTGAAACTGGCTTGCTAGCTTGGAGTGTTTCCTGCAAGGGAGGGTCTCCATACCCTCTGGGGGCAATCCACAGAGTACCTGACCCTCCCAACAACACGTGGCTTCAAGTCCCTGTGCAGGGTTGTGCTAGGACGTGAGCAAATCCATATAGCAGAACCAAGCAAACTTTTGGGCCCAGTGCCTCGCCCTATTGCACTTGCAGACCTGCAGCCTCGTAGGCCATTGCAGCTCTACAGAGAGGAGATACAATCACATGCCTTCATCTCCCACTGGGCACCTGAGACCTGACAAACATCTCACCCACCTCCACTTGTTTTACCTATGTGCGTTTGTTCAGAACACCTTCATTACGGTTGTCTACACAGTCTTCTGTGGGCTGAGTCTAGGAATAAGGCAATACTCCCCAACCCCAGCCTGGTCGACTATTATACCCTTTCCTGTAGCCCTTCCTGTGACTAGTAGGCTTTAGGGTGCTGGAGTCAAGCTCCGTCACCCTGGCCTGACTCCCACAGCCTAATAGAAAAGAGACCAGAACACTCCAAAAAGGAGTGTGTGGGGTGGGGTGGGGGGCAAAGATATGCAATACTCTTTCCTTCGCTTTAATCTCGACTTCAGTGAGCTTCTCTGTCTATTTGTGTCCTGTTCTGTATCTGTCGCTAGTACCCAATGTAGTCCCCTATAGGTAGCTACCCGTCCCCTACCTTTCTTCCCAGTTCTCTGTAGAGCACTCTTCTATTCAAATGTCTGTCTTTAGCACGTTTCCTCTTTATATAGTCCTTGTACAGAGTTGCTTCATCATATTAATATTAATATTAATAATTAAAACATGGATGTATGACAATGTGACTTTTGAGAACAATTTTTAAAACTGGGTCCCCAAATATAATCTACCCTGTCCAGAAAGAATGAGTCCTGGCACCCTAGCTGTTTCTCCACTTTATTTTCTCCAACTCAGGTGCATAATAAAAATAATAAATGTATAATAAAGGAAGAGCAGTTGCAGAAGCAACAAAAATATACGACCAACCAAGATCTGTTGATGAGCTGCCATCTCTAGTCCCAAGCAATTACTGGCAGAGAGAAAAGTGGGGGGTGATAGACTAGGGGGAGGAGGGGGGCTCTGAGGAGTCATGGGCTTGTAAAAATAATGTGGCCAGCCCAGAGGGGGGCAGAACTAGCTGCAGAAAATGAGGTCTACACTGCAAGAACTGGAAGAATAGAAGCTAAGCTGGTACTTGGGGGTACTGAGTGCATTGGACATAGAATGAAATGGGAGTTTGTGGGTCCAGAGTTTCCTCGCTGTGGTTCTAATCCAGAGGCTTTACTCTGAGAGGACATCTTGTGCATTGCTGGATAACTGAGCAGGGGACTATAGGCCTATTGGAGCTGGTGAAATAGGCTCCACCTCTTGAAGCCAGCATGCTTTGCCACAGATAGGCTCAGGTCCAGGCTAGTGGCAAGGGGATGCATGCCCCATGAGTGCTGGGCACCACCACCCACCCTTTCTCTATGAAGCGCTCTCCCTCTACCTCCATCCTTGTACCACTTTTGCCCGCTAATTACCCTTTCTGTTTTGCTCTAGTCATGGGAATCTCCTCCCTCCGTTCTCCCAAGAATACCAGGAGCCCTCACTGAGCAAACTTCAGAGCCACACACCTCCTACCCTGAAATCTTTTTCTCCCACACTTCCTTTCTTTATGCAAAGAATCTAGCAAATTTATAACCAAATCCTATTTTGCCTTTATTCTTAATCATCTGCTGCCTTACAGAGCCAGGGGGTACAGGCAGGAATTGGACCCCAAGCCTTGGCAGTACTCATACAAAGGCCTCAGAGTGTGCAGGAGAAGCCTGGGGGTGTCCACCTTCTTGTAGCCATGACTTGGGAGAGGAGCTAGTGGCTATGCCAGGGCCTGAATAAGGAGGGAGGGCAAGTCTGAATCCCAGTGAGTCCAGCAAACGACTGTCCACTTCTTAAGAACTGTCTACACAGGAAGGGCCAACAGTGGAGACATTTCTGGCTTTAAAAAATGGGGCGTGGCATCCTATGATTTGCTAATGAATCAATATTACCTAAGCAACTATATTTGTAATCTTATTGATTTATGATAGCTCTGTCCCACCTTAAGCCTGCCTCACCTCGTGGCTTTGCTCACTAATACATCCTTGAGAAGCGGGTTTGGTGAGCAACCCACTTTCCAGGCCCCTTTCTGTCCCTCTCAAACAGCAGCTTTCTTTCTCTCAATAAATTCTTCCTACTTTAAAAAAAATGGGAGTGGAATTTAAAGAAACCATGAGTAACTGCCCTGTAACTTATTCCTAGACACTTTTAATCTGAGAGAGAAAGCACCTTCTTGGATAGTGTCTAAGCAGGCTCCCAGATTCAATAACTGAGGGAGTTGGAAGAGAAGGAAAAACATTACAGCTTTCTACTTGGGGCTGAAACACAATCTTTTGGTTTCCCGACCAAAAAAAAAAAAAGAGAGAGAGAGAGACCATATTGGGTCTAACACTCAAACACTCAGGGCACAACTCTGGATCGAGGGGAAGATTTCGCCTATGTTGCAATTATTTGTCTAGTTTAAATCCCAAACTACAATGTACTCCACATTAAGACAAAGCACTGCGTGTGTCTGCATTTTGAGCAGCAAGAAACTGGAGAAATTATCTGAATAATTGAGGGAATCACTTCTGTTGTTTGTATCTATGCTTGTATGATCCGAATGAGTTCTGTGTTTGGCGTGATCATCCACGAAGTTGTTCCGCTTTGTTCTGATCTGCCTCACAGAAGCTGGGGTTTTAAAGCCAGGATTGAGCGAGCCAGGAGGAGATGGGCCCGGCAGTCTGGGTTCTGTGGATGCTAAGGCAGCCGGAAACCCAGTGTAATCAATGGGTGAGACCCAAAGACGAGCAGGGACTGCGGGCCCAGATCTGCAAACAAAGCAAATCCCTGGGACTTTGGGTTCCGGCCAAGCTGGAGCCTGTGCCCACCTTTCCCGTAGCGTCCAGGAAACCATGAGCGGATTTTAGGCTCCAGGCGGCACGGGAAACACCCTGAGCCGCCCACCTTCTCTTCGCGGTGGGCATTTGGAGGAGCAGAAGGTTCTGGCGTAGTTCAGGGCGAGGTGAACTGCAGGCAGGGGATCCTACAGCCACTCTTAGGCCCTGACTTTATCCTGAACCTCCTCCCTATATCCCTGCCTCCATGGAGACAGAGTTGCGGATTTTCCGTGGAGAGGCCCACGGCCCCAGCCGACTAACGCAGGACTTCCCAGCCTCTCCCGCCGCTCACCGCGGCAGGCCCGCGCTCTGCTTTGCGGCCGCTGCTATAGCGGAGGCCCTGAGACAAAGGCGGGTTGGCAGCTGGTAGTGAGCTGGGCTGCTTCTGCTCTGCGACTCACTCCTGGAGCCCTCAGGATCCAGGTCTGGCGGAAAGGACTCGGAGACATCGGTCGAATTCTGCGTCCATCCTGGTCCGCCTACAGTCCCCTCCGGGGTTCCGGGAAGAGGAAGCCCAGCGTGCCCAAAGCCTGGCTGATCCGCGCAGCTCCCCGCTCAACAGCGCCGGCAGCTGTGGTCGCCTCCGGAGGGCTGCCGGCCCCCGGGAAGGACGGGATGACCCCTGCTGGCCGGAGCAGTGGAGACGGTCTCTCCTGACCCGGTCCCACCCAGTTCCTTGTCTCTAAGCACCTTAACCCTGGGGGGGTTTGCGGAAGACATTTCTAAGAGCAGCAGAGCCTGAGGCGCTGCTGCACTGCGGGAACCAAACCTTTTTGCTAAGTGCCTTCCCTTCGTGGGAACACCGTATCTCCACCGTGGCAGTCGGCCCTCCAGCAGGGATTCTGGGCACTGGCGCTCTGTCCTGAGGCTTCGAGAGCCTGTGCCATCTGCTGGAGCCTACCACAGCAGCCAAGAAACTTGGCTTCCAGGAGACTAAACGCAGTCGGACCTCTAGTTGGAATTAGCCAGTTGCCGGTGGATGATTTCTTTTCTTTAAAGTGTTTACTGGATACTTCCAAACAAGTCTTCACTTTGTTTTCTCTGCCCATGAGTGGGGAACTTCCTTCAAGGACAGGTTAGAAAGCTGTCTATGAAGACCCGCAGTTCACAGGACTGAGTACTGTAGAATGATGTTCCACAAACTACACACCTGGTAGTGTTGTGGCTGTAGCCAATGTATACAGTGTAAAATTACAGATACCGATATTACATGTGCATTCTGGGCGTGAAAAATCTTTCTCGAGGAAATATGAAATAGAAGCATTTTTACCTACTGCATGGGAAAGCAAAGTATTGGGGAAATACTACAGATGGCACATATATTCACCACATATGAACATGTATTTACATATAGACATACACACATACATATATAAACATTCCATGTGCATATATTCTGCTTTGGGTGTGTACAACCCCCAATCTATTCAGCCACATGCTTACATACTCCATAAGATATATAGAATCAATGCATGGAAATGAATACAAATATTAATATATAGGTAAAAATGCATGAAAATTATACATACACAAAGTACATATCTACCCACTGTATGAAATATATTCTGTGAATGTTTACATAAATGGTGTATGTATGCACCAATTATATTCTTTGGGCTCACATCTTGTATTTATAATATATATTTCTCTGGTGGTTTTAAAAATAAGAGTAGGAGAGAAGCCTGGGCATCAGGGATTGCAATCTCCCATCTACAGAACCTTCTTTTTTTCTCTGTTTGACATTCCTGTTATTTTCTGTCTCTGACTTTAAGCATTATCAAAAGTGATCTCCTATCTCTATTTCCGTTGTATCTCTGACCTGAAGCTGGGATACATATTTACAACATACTAAGTCCTGTTTGCAGCAGGGTCTGCTGCATAATCATACCGTGCAGAATGAGCATTGTATACCTAGGTCACTCCATGTGTCTCGATGCCCTCTTTTAGGTCTAAGGTGAATGTATTACAGAAACACTCCTTGCTGCCAAGCAGAAATGGAGAAGTCTTCGGGCTCTGGCAAGGTATGTAGCGGGCTCTTTGATTCTTGGCTTTGTGCTGGGCACTCAAGGGTTCTTGAAGGGTAAGGTTTATTTAAGTTTTACATTTTTGTTTTAAATTCCTGAGTCTAGGGAGCAACATGAAACAGAGGGTGGGCTTCTAGATCCCTCCCAAATCTGAGAAGGCCGGCTCCTCAACACCCAGCTAGGGCGGAAAGGATGCTGTCCTTCCTTTCCACTGATTCCCATCCTTAATCTGAACTGGGTCTACACGTGCACTAGAGAAAAACTATCCCACAACCCAAAGCGGGTTTTTTTCCCCGTTTTTCTCAACTAACTCCATTCCCAATGCTTCTGAGGAGCCATTTTCTGACACTGAGCTCTTTCGGCTTCCTAAAAATTAGTCCCACTTGGGTCTTAGCAAACCAGAAACTCAGAACTCTCTGACACATACCTATGGCAAAATTCTTTGAAAGACAGTGTGCTCACATCCAGCAGAGATATTGTTTATGAGTCCACGGGTTCCGTGTAGACGCGGCCATATTTTACAGTCCAAAGGAATCAATTAATTAGCGCCTCCCAGTCCCCCCGCCGGCCACTGCTCGGCTGAGCGCAAGCGGCTGAGATAGATGTGCGTGGCCAGCTCGCTGGTCTTGTTAACAAGCCTCGTCATAAAGATGGAGATGATAAGGAGAACCAGGAAGCTCCGGCGGCCGCGAGGGGGGGCTTCCAGGGCCGGCCCTGCGGCGTGTGAGCGGCACACGGCTGTCGCCCCGGCGCTGCCCTGTGCCCGCTCGGGTTTAGCCATCGTTCTTTCCTCCTTAGGTGTTAATGCTTCGAGCAAGAACCGAGATAACCATTTCCCCGTTCCCCATCCCTGAATTTTCCTTTTTTCTTCGGGTCCAGCACAAAATCAGGTTTAAAAATTTAAAACATAGAAACCTCTGTCCATGGGTGCCTGTCCTGCCCTCTGCGACATTTGTTCGGGGGACCTGCCGTCTGCCTCCTTTCCCTGCACTGCTCTGCGTGGTTCCCTTTCATCTCCGGCTGTCGAGCTGAGCGTCTTTCTTGCTCTCTCTCTCTTGCGCTCTCTCTCTCTCTCTCTCTCTCTCTCTCTCTCTCTCTCTCTGGCTTCGTGGTTGCTTTTTCTACGGTGCTGGCGCAGACTCCAATGAGCTTGTAAAAAAAAAATACAAATACCCCCTGGTTATCTCACACCAGAGTGAACACCCCCAGATAAACTAGACCCAATGAAAGTAATTTTTTTTTAAAAGAAACACCTTGGGTGTAATTGCTGGTTTAGGTTGTAGCACTTAATTCTGTTTATTCTTGCCGATGTGCATACTTAACAGAGAGATATTGATATTAAAGGGCAAGGGGGAATTCATTTTACTTTTATAGTCATCTATTAAGAGCAGATGATCTGAGTCTCCTTTAAAGGGACCAAGGGTGGGGGAAGAAAGGGAGGGGAAAGAGAAAAATATGACTGAAGGGGAACAAAGATCTTTGCCTGAAGAAACAATGTAACACTAGACAGAACTATAAAGTCTGGGAATGTAAGAAGCAGGACTCTCAGCTTCCCCCATTTGGAATCCTGTCCCTTGCACTTCCTGCTGAAATCCCGACCTTGACTACACAGAGGTATTCAAGGAAGAATTCATGCAATTATCCGGATAATTGTAGGGGGAGTAAGAGAAAGCATTTCCTTTTATTGTCTGACCCTCTCTGGTGTCTGTGCAGAGGAGGAGGAGGAGGAGGGGCCACGGGGTGCACGGGATACAGAGAGAAGATGGTAGGGTCTCTCAGGGTCACCCTAAGTCTTACAAAATGGCTACCCCTAAGTCAAGGAGGCCCTAGGTGAGAGCTTAGGGATTTTCAAACACACTCAAGAAAATACAAGAGATCCAGTCTGAAAGCCTCTGATCCGGTTTCACTGTTGATATTTGCTTGGCTTCCCTTTGACCACACAGATCTATCTCCTGTAGTATTGTAATCGTCATAAGTGCATGGGTAATAGATAATTATAGGGGTGTTGATTATATTATTTTATAGCCACACAAGGTGTGATTAGAGTTAATGCTGGAGGATTTGTTGGACCTGGGAGGCAGCAAAACCCAAGGGTGAGAGGTTCTGGAAATCTTACTCTTTCCCATTTTACATGTGTGGGAACTTCCAGAAACCCCTAATAATCTAAACTCCCTCCCTGGATGTCTAAAGGGAAATCTGTGGGGGTTTGGGAGCTATAAAGCCCAGAGAAGAGTAAACAACTGCTTGGTACTTGAACTCTACCCCTCTCAGTCCAGGGGGCAGAGGGGCTCTGCTCTCCCTGTCTCCCCACGATCAAGGGCTTAGCTCTCAGCACCAGGCCGCTAGGATTATGAAAACATGGCAGGTGAGGCCAGTGACAACAAGAAGGGATTTGTGAAAAGCCACGTTCGATGCCAACCCCAAGTGGATGTAATTCACCCCAGAGTGAAGCCTTTTTTTGATCACGATTGGCCTTCTTTCCTAGAGCCTCTGCCCCAAGGACGTGTACAAAGGGTCAAAAGCCCAACTGGCACTGCAGAGGCCGGTTCAAGGTGGAATAAAGGGAACGCTGAATGTATTTCCCTCTTATTTCTGAGAGCCAAGAGACCAGAAGGCTCTGGGAGAAGGGGGAAGAGATTGCCCTAGAAGCAAAACTGGAGAGCAAGGCAGGAGAGCGGAAGCAGAATATGAAACTGCAGGCAAGACAACAGGGCTAAGCGAAAGAAAGGGGACTGGCAGAATGGGAGGAGAAAACAAAGAAAGGAAAGAAATAAAAGGAAAAGGTAGAAAAAAAGAAAATACAAGGATTGAAAGAGAGGCGGGAGGGAGGGGGAGAGGCAGAGGCGAGGGTCAGTGGCTGCTCAGGCTCTGCCTGGTGGCTTGCAGCAGTCTGGGTGGGCGGGGGCGTCACGACAAAGTGAAGGTCAAGTTAGCATCGTACCTTATAAGGAAGGCGACAGTCCTCTATTTCAGTCTTTCTCTCCAGAAGGACCCAGCAGTGGTATTTTTGGTCTTGTAAACACTGGACTGTATGAGACCTTAAAAAAATAAAGACTCTCCTCATTGTTTTATTGGGGCTGAGTGCTGCTGGCTGGGGGACGCTCCGGACAGGGAAGTCAACTAACGAAGACTCCAGGAAACTTTTTTCTCTTTTTCTCTGTCTGGCTCCGCTCCCTGCCAGCTGGGGCTCCCTCCCTCCACCACCCCGCCTCTCTCTCTCTCTCCCTCTCCCTCTCTCTCTCTCTCTCTCTCCCTCTCTCTCTCTCCCCCTCTCTCTCTCCCCCTCCAGTCTTCCGTATCTTTTCCACACGGTAACTCTCAGCCCCATCTCTCCACCCCCCTCTCCCCTACTACAGACTTCTAAATCTGTTTCGTTCCACCTCGAAGTGCAGCAGGACGTAAGAATTGGAAAGAAAATTAAACGTCATAAAGAAAAGTTCATTTACAGCTTACATGCCCGAATATTACGGGTTCCTTCAGAAAACAAAGCGGTATATTCGGTAAGCAGAAGCGAGTGAGTAGCAGGGATGGGGCGGGCTGCTGCGATGCGGTAGGAGACCTGGATTTATTTATTCCTGGGATTCAGAGACAGACGGAAGGAAAGGGAGAGAAGCAGGGAAGTGAGAGACGACGAGCGTTTTAACCCAGCGACTGGCAAGGAAGGAGGCTGCAGCTGGTGGGACTGGGAGCAAGGTGCGACCCTGTGAGGACTCCGTAGTGGTGCAGCGATCTTCCAGGGCTGAGCTGGCTCAGCCCAGGCCGCGGGTATGGGGGAAACAACTATATTAGCTATTTGTTGGTTTCAGGGAAGTGGGTTGGGAGGCAGGAATGGAGGAAGGCAGGGAGACTGGAGAGAAAGGCGGAGCCACAGCCGGCCTGAGATGGAAAGAAAGATCCGAAGCCACAGCGGGTGGCAGTGGACAGCCGGTGGGCTCAGCTGAAGGCTTCGGGAGGAAGAAGCCTGCACTGGCACCCTCTGCCCTTTCCTCCAGGGTTGCCCTGAGACTGGGAGCACGGGAGAGGCTGAGAAAAGGTATTGTTGGTGTAGGGGTGTTTACGGAGGACTCACCTTTCTCCTGGATCTCAGCAGCTTCTTTTCCTGTCCTCTGGTTCAGCTGGTACAGCCATTTTAAGTTCCAGTGATTTCTTTTTAAAGTGGAATTCTAATGGGAAGGGAAGGGAAGGTGGTCAGAAAGCAATGGCGGGGGAGGGGGGGGCCTCTGGTTAAACTTAATACTCTAAATAACCCTAAGTGTTCTCTCTACGCTCCTCAACTAGAAAACTGGCCCCTGAAATTGCCCCCCTCCCACTTTACCTACCTGGTTAGGAGCACCTCAGGACTATTAAAAGATCAGAAATGGGCCTGGGGCCTGGGGCCTGGCAACCAGGTCAGTGGGTGCAGTTGGTAGAGGTCCTAGGCCTTGGTTCCTGGTGCCCTCCAACCCTATGTTCCGATAATAAAAAACAAAGAGGTCTGATTTGAGTATTTCTAATGGTGAAATATCCTGGCTTTCAATGTAGCTTCTGACCCCAAGTTCAGAAGTGGTAAATGTCTCACCCACAGACATTAAATCTGGGCAAAATACCACTTATGGTACAAGGTAGTTGGGCTCAAAGGGATAGAATCTAGCCAGGGTGGATACATTAATGACCAAGAAGCCCCAAGGAGGGAATGGAAGGCCCTGTTTGACAGGTTCTAGAGTTCTGTTCAGAGTATTTTTAAATGTTAAAATGGGGTAGGGGGGTTTTGGATGTCCCCTCAGTTTTCGATGGGGATGGGGTGCCCCAGGAAGTGAGAGGGTTTACCAGCTGGGATGCTTCCCTCTAGTGTGAGAAAGGTAGAGATAACCAGACCTTACCCTGTAAAACTATGCTGCATGTCTGTGATAGAAAATTGGCAGACACTTTGGAAATTTAGGACTTAACAAGGAGCAAGGCAAGGCAGACACCTTGGTGAAGGCAGAGGCTGAGGTGTGACTTGGGGTGGGCTAAGAAATCTGAGGGAGTAAGGCTGAGCCGGCATCACCCCAAACCGTTTCCTCAGGGAAGTCAGACATACACAATGGGCTTCAACATTGAAAAACACCAGACAATCTGCTTCGAAGGGACATAAACAGGCCAAGCGGATGCAGGTTAATAAAACCCGCAAAAGCCTAGACAGGAACACTTAAAATGCCCCAGAACAAAACACAACCGTGACAAATTCTCACCCAGCACACAACTACATGCACAGAAATGTTCCCAGACACACAGAGAAAGAGACCTTCCCTACCTTCACTGGTGGACACTCAGGTATACCTGCCCAGCTCCAAGAACACACAAATTTGTTCACTCTCCTAAACTAACCCAAAGAAATCTCTGGGAGTGACAGGCAGGCACCAGCGTCACTGTACACCCTACAGAGCCCATGTTCCCCTGAGCCTCACTAATGCATGATCCAGATCCATACTCGGAGATAAAAGTCTAGACAATAGACGGCTGTTTATGACGAGGCTCTCCAACTTTGGGGCCAGGCGATAAATCTTAGGCGAATCTTCCTGTAACTCAACTTCTGTCTGTAAGTGAGGAGACAACCACGGAGACCGCAGAGGAAAGCAGCAAAATGGGGGAGAGTTTTAAATCATCTTCCTCACTCGGGAGAGCAGGGTAGGCTGGCACATTTGCGCCGCACAGCAGTCCACAATGTGGAAGCTCTAGGACCAGGCTTCCCAGCACTGGCAAGTTAGGGCTCCACCATCTGCCCTGGCATCAGGAATCCCGGAAATCGAAATCGGGGTGAAATGCGCTGGCAGAAAGGCAGGGCATTTCACCTTCTTGCTAGAAGCAAAGTGTCTCTTTTTTTTTTTGCTGGTGACTAGACCCTTCTTCTCTGTCACCTGAATTTCTCAGTCTCTCTCTCTCTCTCTCCTTTTCCCTTTCCTTTTTGGACTGATGGGCTGTTCCCTTCTACATTTTCGACTCAGGAGTCTGATTACAAGTAAAGCGCCACTGAAGTTCATCTCATAAAAATGCCGCGAGCTCACTTTGATCAGCGAGGACTGGGTCCGGAGCCTAAGTAGGAGCTAAAGCTGGGGAATGGCTGCTCCAGCCAACCCGTCCTCTGCTCCGCAGTGAGGCGGGAGACCGGGTAGCCCAAGAAGGCAACCTCCCCCAGAGAAGGTATTTTCTGTGGGGCCTCAACTGGCTTTGGAAACTAAAGGCCCAGTGGCAGCGACTCCATATCCAGACGGCTTTTAAGACATTTCCTTCATTTTAGAGCATTTGGTGAGGGGGCCAGTGAAACTGGCTCGTAAAATGGGGCTTTTATGGGGAGAAATGGGGTCGTGTTGCTGGTCTCCAGGGACAATCCCTCCGTGGAGAATGCTGGGTGCGATTGTGAGGGCGGAGGAGCTGCCCTTCTCTGGCCCTTCTACCTCTTCCATAGGCCGAAGAGTGGGCAACAGTCCACCCGCTTAAGTGGCCTCACTTGGGGCATAGGGTTTGAGGTGCTAATCAGGACTGAGGAGAGGTGAAAGCTACAGATGCAAATTTCCTCACTTTCCTGTTCCCTGGCTGGGGGTGGAGGAAGCATGTGGGTATCCTGGGCGCCAGATAAACCACTGGCCTGAAAATCCCACAAAGCACCCTGAAGGGATTATTCAACACAGCAACACCGTTCTAAAGAAGAGAAATATGTACAGAAAGGCACAAGCTGATTTGTACTGAGGGCTCTTGTCTACTAGGCCAGCCGGGAACAACTGGGGGTGTCCTCCAATGGGACTCCCTTCTTTTTTATTGACTCCACATGGGGCTGAATTTCTCTCAGGGTTTTCTTTCTAGCTTATGGTCTGTGGAGTGGGTCCTTTTCCCTACCAAGATCTGCTCCCTAGCAGGGAGCAAGAGGAGGTAGAGGAGCTGCAAAGCTGCCGATGCTGTGTGCAGAAGTTTGCCTGGGAGCTGCCCAGGCCAAGTTCGGTAGACATGGCCCCCTCTGAAGCTGCCCCTGTGGCCCCTGTGTGGGAAGGAAGGGTGCTGGAGTCTCCTTGCTCTGGCCAGACCACCGAGGCAGGCAGCCATCCAGACGGCCGTCGGTGAAGCAGGGACCAAGGCCACTAAGAGCTAGCAAGGAGGGGAGGACGGGCCTGCTTGATAGTTTCAGGTGAAGGCTTGGACTCCAGATGGATGGAGGGACCACTGGGTGAGAAAAAATATAGCCACCACCTGGAGTGGGGCCTGCAAGCAGAGGGATTGGGGGGCGTCACAAAAGAAGCCCACTCTGAGGAGACAACCAACGCCCTGACCAGACTCTGCAGGGGCAAGTAAGCGCAGCTAAGGGTGGGGGATGCTAGGGCTGGATTGGACCCAAGGGTAGCCAGGGAGGCCTGTACCCCACACCGTGGTCGTTTTTTGCCAATCAACAGCTAGCTGACCTCAGAGACCAGGCCTTCTCTCTTTGACCCCAGCAACAACTGCCAGTTGCTGGGATTTTTTTTTTAAGTTGTTGAAAAATTAAAAGACCCACACTAGGAAAAAAAAAATTAAGCATCATGCCTTACTTTTAAGAGAAAGAGTGTTATATGCCAGAAGTCTCTGTCTGGAGACCCCAGAATTTCCCTAGACATCAACTCCTTAACATTCTTTCTTGCTTTTCTTTTTTTGTTTCAAGGAAATCAGGCTGCCAGCAGTTCCTTGCAGCCGCCTGGCTCACTTTTATGGTGGCCCGGGAATAAACTTTGGTGGTCAAATTCAAGTGCTCAGGCCCACAGCTGTCTCCTCACAGGAAGCAGCCCACCCTCCTTGGCCCCGGCTGTGCAGAATGTGCCTTGGGGGATTGGGCCCCACATTGCCCAGGAGGCCAGGACAGGGAAAGGAAGCAGAGCCTGGTGGAGAAGCTGGGGAAGCAGAGGCTGAGAGTGCCCTCACCACACCTCTGCAAAGGATAGGGGTACTTTTTCCCTCCCTCACACTGGTCCTAGCACTGTTTGGGGAACATTTTGCCTCCAATAAACTCAAGTTTAATGAGGTCAGTGAGAACCCCATAAAAGCCACAATCCATAGTTTCTCACCATTATAATTAAAAATGCTGCTCCTGGCTCAGTCTCTGCAAAGGGCTAAAGGAAAAAGAAAGCTCAATAGATTTTTTCCTTTTGTGGTCTCTTCCCAGCGGAATCCCACACATAAGCTCCAGTCTAGCTCCTCTTTACCTTCAGTTAAGTTCTGCCCAAGGCTACAGGAGGGTTCAGTAAACAGTGTGCAGCAACACTGAGTGGATAGAGATTGCTTCCTGATTATTCCAGAGCCACTCAGAATACAGGCAAAAAAAAAAAACAAAAAAAAAAAAAACCTGAGGCAGATTCCACTGAGGTGTTGCTGTGAAGGCTTAGAGAATTTTAGGGAGGCAGGAGTGAAGGAATGGGTGGGTTTGAGGGGGTTGTATTTGAAGATAAGGTACCATTTTAGTGTCTTCCCTATCTGTTTTGGGGGCCTCAGTACTCCAGCATGGAAAATCAAATCCAAATACATTTTTAGAAGTGCAAACCAATTTTAGCCAATAGTTAGGGGGTATAAAGAGAGTTCTGAGCTACTTTTGCCTTTCTTTGAGAGCCCAGCGGGCTGAGTGCTTGGGAGCTTAAACTTCTCTCTTCCTTCCCTAACAAATCCTGTGCCAGCGACTCCTCCAAGAAACCAAGGTTGTTTTCTGCTCAGGCCAGTGTCCTGGTTCCTTGAACCCAGGCCAGAATCTTTCAATAAAATGATTCTCAGCTACCCAGGTGTGTCCTAGAGTGCCCAGAGAGATAGGAGGCAGGGGAGGGCAGAACATGAGCCTACACTTTGGGCCACAGCCACCCTGGAGGGTGACAGACTTGGAAGAGGCAGGGCAGTTCTGAGAAACAGGAAGGAAGCAACAAAGTCTGGCTGCAGCCCAAAGGAAAAGATCCAGGGGCTTCCACTTAGGAGCAGCCCCTGGTCCTACCCTGCCTACCTCAGAGTCCAGACCTCCACTGTCCTTTCAGCCTGCTCTAGAAGCCCATTCGTGGACCTCCACCCACCCCGTAGCCCTGCAAGTCTTTCATGGATAGGAGCCCAAAATCTAAAACCTCATCATATCTTGCCTGCCCCCCCCACACACACACCAGGTTTCTTTTTAGCCTACTAGCTGAGACTCAGCCTCCAACCCTGAGGGCCCCAACAGAGAAGATACATGACTCTCACTCTGGTCTTTTTCTTTGGGGTTTGGGATTTAAAAATTCACAGTGGATGTAGCTTTCTGCACATTGATTGACAATAAAGGCAGGCATGAAATATTCACCCAGGGCCACTCTCCCATACTAAATATTTAACACAACATTAGAGAAGGTTTTTCCCAGACATTGCCAGGCACCGGCTGGGCGGCTGGCGCACTGCTCACTACTGGTTTATGACTAATCGTAGTCCCTAGCCAGTGGCAGCACAGCAAGCCAGACAAAGTTGGGACACTGGCTCGCAGCTGGGTTGCCTCACCTTTGGGAAACTTCGGATACTCTTCCGGGGAGCCTCTCTAAAGACCTAAAATGCAGTCTTGACATTCAGCTCTGGCCAGGTAAAATAATCGAATTGACTTCTTCGAACTTTTATGAACAGGCACTGACTCCAGTTGGAAGGGCGAGGGTCCCTGAGACTTGGGGGGAAGGACTCACTATTCTGGGGAAAAGGACGCAATGGGAAGAGAAGGCTTCACTATCTTTCCAGTCTACTGCTGATCACAAGTCGGAGGCAAGACCCCCATACTGAACGCTCTCCTCCTTCCCCCAGTCCTGGGGGAAAAAAGAGCAGCAGCTAGGAAAAAAAATACAATTACCCCCTCCCAACCACCGCCCCCGCCCATCCCACCGCCCACCCCACCCCAGCCCTCTCTCTCTCCTCCTTTGCTCGCTCTGTGGAATGGAGAGGAGGGGAGTGACGAGAGAAAAACGAATACAAATCTGCAATTGATTTTCATAATGTTTCTGCGGTGTTTGCAAACCAATCGCCTGAACGTCCCCGATCTTACCTAAGAGAGAACCCCTCCTACGTCTGCGAAGTGCTCCGAACTGATATATGACAATATCTACTTTGGATCACGTGCTCGGGGAGAGAGACTAAGACGGATAACGCGTCATCTCGCCTTCCCAAATTTTCCCCCCTCGCTACACCGGGTCCAAAACCTCCATCCGGAGCCGGCAGGAGAGGAGAACGATGTTTAACTCGGTCAACCTGGGCAACTTCTGCTCGCCGTCGCGCAAGGAGAGGGGCGCTGACTTCGGCGAGCGAGGGAGCTGCGCCTCCAACCTCTATCTGCCCAGCTGCACTTACTACGTGCCCGAGTTTTCCACCGTCTCCTCCTTCCTGCCCCAGGCCCCCTCTCGCCAGATCTCTTATCCCTACTCAGCCCAAGTGCCCCCGGTCCGGGAGGTCTCATACGGCCTGGAGCCATCCGGCAAGTGGCACCACCGGAACAGCTACTCCTCCTGCTATGCGGCGGCCGACGAGCTTATGCACCGGGAGTGCCTTCCTCCTTCCACCGTCACCGAGATCCTCATGAAAAACGAAGGCTCCTACGGCGGCCACCACCACCCCAGCGCCCCGCATGCAGCCCCCGCCGGCTTCTACTCCTCAGTCAACAAGAACAGCGTCCTGCCCCAAGCCTTCGACCGCTTTTTCGACAACGCCTACTGCGGTGGCGGCGACGCGCCCGCCGAGCCCCCCTGCTCCGGCAAGGGCGAGGCGAAGGGGGAGCCCGAGGCGCCCCCGGCCTCGGGACTAGCGTCCCGGGCAGAGGCGAGTGCTGAGGCCGAGGCCGAGGAGGAGAACACGAACCCCAGCTCGTCCGGTTCTGCCCACTCGGCGACCAAGGAGCCGGCCAAGGGAGCCGCCCCCAGTAGGTAGCAGCGGCCGGGCGCTGGCGGGCGGCGCGGGAGGGAGCGAGAGGGCGGGCTGGAGCAGGGGGGAGGCTGGGGAGCGGGGACAGCCTCGTGTTTTGGGTCAGTCCGATTTTATGTGGAGTTTTATAAGCATTCAAAGGATTTTATTATAACCTACAAAGCCCTCTCTCCCAACGACTCGACTTTTTACGATGGAGAAGGGGTGGGGAGGGAGGGAAAGGGCTCTTTGGAAAAGCCGGGTGAACCCCCCTCCCCCGTTATCTCCCTCGGTCTGTGAAATTTTTAAAAGTGCCACCATTGCGGGCGATATTAACTTTGATCGTGAACTTAGAGGAGCATTGAAGGAAGGATGGGGAGCCGGGCCGCCGGGGGGTGGGAGGGAGGGGAGGGGTGGAGGGGGAGAGAGGGGAGGGCGAGGGAAAGACAGGGAAAAAGCCAGAGAGGGGGAGAGGTGGAGGAGAGGAGCAACGGAGCAGAACCTGGGACCAGGGAGGCAGCTAGGGCTGCTCCGCTGCTTGCTGCTTTTAAAAAAACTGTTTTTGAAAAGGTTCAAACTGTGTGTTTGTGGGTGTTTGAGCAGAAAGACGAGCAGCCGGGGGTTGGCGGCGGCAGGGGAGCGGGGAGAGGCGAAGCGGGGCTCCGCGGCGCTCCAGGCGGGGGTCTCCGCGCTTCTCCTGGGTCTGCGGCCTTCGTGCCGGCCTAGGCAGGCGCCGTGCGAGGCGCTCGGGGCCGGCGTCCCGGGGCGCTTGGGCCCCGGAAGAGGCTCGCGGGTGTCTGGGCGCCTGCTCGCTGGTGACCTCGCGGCTTCTTCCTCCTGCTCTCGCCAGATCTCACTTCTCCGCGCCTGTTCTCCGCGATTCCTCCCAGACTTCTGGGGAGGCGATAGTGGACTTTCAGAACCCCTAGCAGGGGCAGAGGGCTGCAGAGGAGCAGGCAGGGGGCCCAGGGGCACGCACGTGGCTTTCCTTCCCCCCTAGACCCGGTCAGCTAGGGCTTCTTGCCCCGGGGGCGCGCGGGGGAGGCGGGGCGCGAGCCGCTTAGTGGCCCAGCTAGGGCCGGCAGGGGGGTCGAGCTCGCCCCAGCCTGCGGCCGCGGCGTGGAGAGCGCCGGCCTGGCGGGAGGGCGCCCGCGGAGGGGCTGGGAGCTGCGCTGCCGAGCGCTCAGCGGGCTGGGGTCGCCCGGGTCTCACGTGTCTCTCTCCCCCTCTCCTCGCACTTGCCCCCTCCCCTCCCTCCAGACGCCCCCCGCACCCGCAAGAAGCGCTGCCCTTATTCGAAATTCCAGATCCGGGAACTGGAGCGCGAGTTTTTCTTCAACGTGTATATCAACAAAGAGAAGCGGCTGCAGCTGTCCCGCATGCTGAACCTGACGGACCGACAAGTGAAAATTTGGTTTCAGAACAGAAGGATGAAAGAAAAAAAACTGAGCAGAGACCGGCTGCAGTATTTTTCGGGAAATCCGCTGCTGTAACTGCAGACCGGGCTCTTTTGGGGGCGGGAGGGAAAAGGGGAAATTATTTTATTTTATTTTTATTTTTTATTTCCTAACTCGTCTTCTTTCCGCGGGTGGAAATCTGGACTGTGGCCAGGGCTGGCCCCCAACTGCCCTTGCTGGCACCGCCTTCCGGAACCTCCTTCACCTTCGGTCTGACTCTCAGTGTGGGGACAGAGGCCAGGCCTGACAAAAGGGGTGAAGGGACGTGTCTGATCCACGGCGAGTGGACCCCTTTGGCGCCGAGGCCCCAGGACTCTTTATTTAAAAGAAACACACCTCGGGACGACGTCTTGCTGCTCGGATTGGGTGGGGGAGGGGCGAGCGTAGTGGGCGCCTGAGAGAACAATCCTGAAACTGCCAGCCCTCCCTTGCCCCAGTGAAAAGATCCGCTAAGACACCTTGACTGCAAGGGGAGACCTCTCTGGCTCCCCGTCCCTACTTCACCTTGCGCCCCTGACTGGGGTAGCTAAATGTGATCCTCCTGCCTTGCTGTGAAATTCCTGTACTTTGGACCTGGTGTTAGGTGTGCAAAGTTCGTGTCCTACCTCCGTCTGCGCCCTGGCCCCCGCCTGAGCCTAGTTGTTCTCCCTCTAAATGTGTACAGCACTCCTTTGAAATTTCTCAACTGGTGCACTGAGGTGCCCTAACCTTTTTCCAAGCAGTGCCCCACTCCATGGATTTAGAGCTGGTCTGTGCAGCTGTTACCGAAGGGAAGAAAGAAAGAAAAGAAAGGTAGACTGAGGTGGAAGAGGAGCAGGGAGAGTAGTAGCGAGATGCTCTCGGGCACCTCTCCCTTGCTGGGGCCTGACTTTTTTTTTTTTTTTTTGTAAATAAATTTCACAAGTCTTCCTCTCTACCCAAAGAGGATGGGGGAGTACGCGCTGGAAAGAGAGTCAAATCACCCATCTCTCTCCATGTGCGTGAGTGTGTGTGTACTTGTGCAATCCCCACCCTGCTTCTGTCCCAGTGGGATTGCTGTGAATTTTTTGGTGGCAAATAAAGATATTTCATGCTGTTCAATATTATGATTTTATTTGACCTTTTTATTAACCCCACGCCTCTTAAAACCCTCCATGCTCCCAAGGCAGTGGAGCAGGAGGAGGAGGCGGGCAGAGGAGCCCTACCAGTGAGAACAGGCATGCAGAGGTGAGGCAGGAAGGTGCTGGTGCAGCTGCAGCTCCCCTGCACTGGCAGAGCCAGGAGTATGGCAGTGGTTTCCTCCCGCTCTCAAGTAAAGGACATTCCTTGGCTGCTCTGAAGCTCTTCTTTCCCACGTGCAGCTTGAGCTGTATCCAAATGCCCAGCAATTCTTCTGTTTAAGTACACGTTTGTTGTAGAGTTAATTGTAACCATCATCAAATTTAAATTTATAGGAATTTTCTTGGCTCCATGGCCCTCCTGCCAGATGTCTCTGTCTGTCGCAGTTAAATGTGTAGGGTTGACGGTAGGGTTTTCTTTTTTTTTTTTTTCATCTATGAGAAGACTATTGGAATTTTTATATACAGTTTTGAAGGAAGGCGGGGAGAAGAGAAGCTAGCCCCCTTCTAGTCCTCTCTGAAGCCTCTGAGTGTGGGAAGGTGGGGCAGGGCCCTTTCCCCTTGGGCACAAATGGCCAGGCTCCTCCAGACACAACCAGACACCTAGGCTGGGGCCACCCTGATGTTTATACATTAGGTGTCCAGTGTAGAAAGCTGCAGAGGTGCGCTTTGTAGGGCCTGGCATGGGGTGGGGCACTGGGGAAAGAGGTGACCTGTGGGAACAGCTGCCACACCCACCTATATTTGCTGCATGTTTCTTGTGTAAGGATAGTTGTGGTTCTCCTGGCACTTTCAGTGAGGACACAGTCTGTGTCTGCTGTCAATGCATTCGTTATTTGGGGGCAGAGGTTTGCGTTCCCTTCTCTTTCTATTTCTGTGCAATTTTTAAAAAGTTTTTGTCAATATTGTTCTGCAGGCTGAAAGGAAAATGCTCCATGACTATCAAATCTAGGCTCTACCATTGTTTTTGATGGCAAGGATCCCTGCAGCTTAGGTGTCTGAGTCTCTAATTTGTAAATATGGGTCTTCCAGACAAGATTTGCAAACGAGGGTGTATATGTGGCCCATAATCCCCTCATGTGCCCACACACAAAGATTTTATTTAGTTAGTGTGCCTATACTTACTCTTGACGAGTACCGTGTGTGCTTTTGCCCGTAGTACAGAGTAAATCTGACCATACGCACATCTAGAGCTTGTGCAGTGTTTAATGAGTGTGCACAGGAACGTAACCGAGGGTCCTCTGTGCATTTGTGTGTGTGTGTGTGTGTGTGTGTGTGTGTGTGTATGACACTTCTCTAGGTATGTCTATCCACTAGCCATCTCAGGGGTGGTTAGTCTGCCGGCCATGTTCTGTGTTAAATAGGATAATGGTAACTCTATAGAAGAAACCTGTTTATAAAGCAAACTATTAACCTCCAAAGAGCTCTTGATTTTGGAGAAAAATATTTAAAACTGGCAGCTACCACTCTCCCTGCAATGCAGAGCTCAGAAAAGAGCCCCAGCTCCAGAAGAGATTTCTGAAGGACAGAGGACAGTCATCACGAAAGAAAAACAAAGGCTTCTGTGACCCAGGCCTGGGAATCTGCCATTCC